>CM060888.1:127625467-128182967 GCA_030762935.1 Hymenopus coronatus | reverse complement strand
CAATAATAATAGTAATAACAATAATAATAGTAATAACAATAATAGTAGTAGTAATAATAGTAATAACAACAATAATAGTAATAATAGTAATAACAATAATAATAGTAATAACAATAAGAGTAGTAATAATAATAGTAATAACAATAATAATAGTAATAATAATAGTAATAACAATAATAATAGTAATAATAATAGTTATAATAATAATAGTAATAATAATAGTTATAACAATAATAATAGTAATAATACTAGTAATAACAATAATAATAGTAATAATAATAGTTATAACAATAATAATAGTAATAATAATAGTAGTAATAACAATAATAAGAGTAATAACAATAATAATAGTAATAATAATAGTTATAACAATAATACTAGTAATAATAATAGTAATAACAATAATAATAGTAATAATAACAATAGTAATAACAATAATAATACTAGTAATAATAATAGTAATAACAAAAATAATAATAAACAGGCACCCAAAAATTCAACACCGAGATTTCACTAAAAAAACATGTTTTGGGGTCACCTGATTTCCTAAAATGTTAAGGTCAATTTTAAAAACATCAACATTTTCGAAAAATGTTCAATGACCGTCTTTTCGTTTTTGAGCTGTTTTACACACTGTTTCTAGAAAGGCTTTCTTTGGATTCAGGGGGTCTCAAAACATGTATTCTGAGTGAAATCTCAGTACCTAATTTTTGTGAGGTATACAATATCTTCCCTGTCCACTATGTGGACCGCGCCGTTGACCACTCGCCTGTTACCTAGACGGTCCCAAGCGACCGCATGTGAGATTTGTGGTGGACAAAGCGGTGCATGGGCGGACTTTCTTCGGGTTCTCTGGTTTCTCCCACCATCAATGCTCCCTCTTCATTTCATATATCATCAGTGTCGTCGTCTGTAGTAAAAAATGTCCACTATGTATATTGTGCATCCGTGCAAGAGAAACAAAAATAGAACAAATATGTATGTCATATAAGTTGCGTGTTTTAAGGAGATTTACATCGTTTGTGTAGTCAGTTTTTGTTTATCTCGTACCGTTTACCAGTTATACAAAAGTCATCCGGAATGAAGAGGTCTTCAGACGCTATTCCAAAAAAATTCAAGTAATACATTTTATTTGTCATATAACTATATTTAATATACGGTATTTTAATAAAGATTGTTAGAGCCATTTTTGATAAAATGAAATGTTGAGTTTTTTCCATGTAAAGGGATTTTCGAATGAGGTAGTAGAATCTCATTGGCAATTTCTGAAAGTCTTCGTGTCGGACCGTCGAGAGATACATCTATTTAAGATTAAATACCAACTTTTCGTTTCTGAGTATTCTATCTACTGACAAACACACACACATATACACATATACACACACCGAGATTTTTGGATTCAGGGGTCCACAAAACATATATTTCCGGTGAAATCTTGGAATCAATTTTTTTGGTGGCATACAATCCTTTTACTATCCACTGTGTATTATTTATTGTACATATGCGCTTAGTAAAACAAAATTGTAATAATAATAATGAATGCAATAATTAATAATAATAATAATTTAGAAATAATAATACAAATTAATGAAAGATAAAATCAAAATTATATATTTTTTATTTGTAGGTAGTGGTAGTGTAGGGTTGTTTCAATGTAAAAGAAGAATTAGGTTTATGTGAAGTTGAAGATAAATTTTGGTATTAAAATGTCTATATTGTGGTGTGTTTTTGTGTATTATGTGATTTGCTTATTTTTTTATGTTTGTTTTAAATTATTTTTGCATTTTATTGGTTATTTAGATTAGATTATGAAAGTGTAACTATTTTATTATTTTTATTAGTTTTTGTTATGCATGTAGTTTATTATAATTTACTAGTTTTATTATGTTTATTTTATGCTGCATATTTTATTTTGTAACTTATACATAATCTGTTAACAATAAATGCATGTTGTATGAATATAATAACATTTAAAATCCGGCATATTAGTACTGGGTTCAGAAATTAGGTAACAGGGTTTTTACGCAGATTTTTACTATTTTATTTTTATTATATTATCATTATTATTGTTGTTATTATTCATATACTGGCTAAAGAAAGTAAAAGAAGCAGCACACATGATGAAGCAACTTTATTTTCCATCTATATCCACCGGCTATAAGAAGAAAGAGGCGGAAACCAACAAAAGCATGTTAAACTCCATACTATTCAGGCCACACGGCTGCTGCATTCTCCGCATTCTTTCGCAAAGGGCTTCTGTGCTGAGAAAGGCAACGCATGTGATAATCATTTCGATTCCTGGCACCGCTTTATAACATCAACACCGCAACAATTGTTTCTCAAAAAGCACATTAAATGACATCGAAAATATTCAACATTTTCAATCGGTCTGTAACAGGATACAAATGTTTTCTAATTTTCTTTCTTTCCTTATGCTTCTCATTATTTGGAAAGCCTAGATTTTCTAAGGCGATAGTGAGACGCGTTTGTTTACTTTCTCTACACGTACTATGCACATATGGTATAGAGAAGGCATTGCATTCCACCCAAAAATTCTATAACGAGATTTCGGCAGAAATACATGTTTTGGATCGCCCTGAATCCAGAAAATACATTTTTTGGAAAAATGGTGTGTGTGTGTGTCTGTGTGTGTGTATGTGTGTGTGTGTGTGTGTGTGTGTGTGTGTGTGTGGTTGTGTGCGTCTGTGGACAGCATAAATCAAAAACGAAAACACCGTTACATACCAAACTTGATATTTAAGGTTGTATCATCCAAGGATGCGACACGCTGATACTTTTTTCGAAAATTTTGATTTTCTCAAAAATGTATCTAATTATTTTGATTAAAATGTCGTATATTAAATATATCTACCTGACAAATGACATGTATATCTTGAATGTGCTGGGAATAGCCTCTGAAGACTACTTTAAACTGGATGCATATTACGGAATTTTGCATATTTTGCAAGTACTCTTTACATGGAACTTTTTTAGAAAATGTTGATCTACTCAAAAATGTCTCTAACGATTTTGATTAAAATATCGTATATTTACCTGACAAATAATATGTATATCTTGAATTTTCTGGGAATAGCTTCTGAAGACTACTTTATTCTGGATGAATTTTGCATAACTGCTAAATCGTAAGAAATGAACAAAAGCTTACCACACAAGCAATGTAGAGGACATTAAAACACACAATTTATGTCATATACATTTTTTCGAGGAGTTGATCGTTTTTGAGATATTTCTTGTTTTTTGGTCTCAGCTTTGAAAATGTTGTACTTTTCTCATACAGGAATTTGTGAACTCGCGTCCATGCAAACAAAGGAACTTCAGTCACCTAGTAACCAGCTTTTGACATTTCTTTAACATATGATACTGTCATATTTCTCTTCTACTTTACAAGGAAGCAAGTAATAAGACTATTTCTGCTAATTTTTCTCGATTAGCATGAAGTAAATAGAAGAATAAGCTTTTTAACCATAATTTGTTACACAGACGTACAGAAAGTTATGTGAATGGAATACATCACAATTTTTGAAAATGATGTGTTTTTACTTTTTCTACAGGTACCATGTACATAGTGAATAGAGAAGGTATTGTATTGCACCCAAAAATTCGATAACGAGATTTGAACGTAAATACATGTTTTGGGTCCCCCTGAATCCAAAAAAAGCATTTTTGGAAAAAGGTCCTGTGTGTGTGCGTGTGCGTGTCTGGGTGTGTGTGTGTGTGTGTGTGTCTATGGACATCATAGCTCAAAAACGAACAGACCGTTAAACACCAAACTTGGTATTTAAGTTTGGTATCTTCCAACGATGCGACACGAAGATTTTCAAGAAAATACCCCCACCCCCATCTAACCTTTACATGGACCTTTTTTTGAAAATTTTGATTTTCTCAAAAATGGCTCTAATGGTTTTGATTAAAAATATCGTATATTAAAGACTATTACCTGACAAATAGTATGTATATATCTTGAATTTTCTGGGAATAGCCTCTGATTCTGAATGCATTTTGCGGATTTGTGTATAAATGCTAAACCGTAAGAGATGGACAAAACTTTAACCCGCAGAAAAAGTAGAGCACATTAAAACACATAATTTATGCTATATACATTTTCTTCGTGGAGTTGATCGTTTTTTAAATATGCCTGATTTTTGGTTTCAGGATTGAAAAACATACTTTTCTCATACAGGAATTTGTCAACTCCTGTCCATACAAACAAAGAAACTTAAGTCACATAGCAACCAGCGTTTGACTATGACTTTAGCCTATGGTACTCCCTTTTTCCCTTCTACTTATATGAAAGCAAGTCAAAAACGAGAAGTCTATTAAATATCATACTTGATATTTAAGTTCAGTATCTACCAAGGATGCAACACGAAGATTTTCAAGAAAATCCTCCCACTCCCAACTACCCTATACATGGAAAAATTTTCGAAATTTTTGATTTTCTCAAAAATGGCTTTAACGATTTTGATTAAAATATCGTATAATATAAAATGTATATATTGAATTCTGTGGAAATAGCATCTAAAGACCTCTTTTTTGATCTGAATGAATTTTGCAGAATGTTGCATAAATGCTAAACTGCAAGAGATGGACAAATGGTACCATACAAAAATGTTGATCACGATAAAACACACAATTTATGTTATATACATTTTGTTGGTGGAGTTGTAAGTTTTGAGATATCCCTTGTTATTGGTTTCAGCTTCAAAAAACATACTTATCTCGTCGTAATCGTGTCCATAAACAAATGATCTTTAACTTATGGTACTCCCTTATTCTGCCTCTACTTACAAAGAAGGAAGTATTGTATTTTGTGTATATTACTGTGTGTGTTTGTGTTTTATATTCAAATTAACTGATGTATACTTTGACTTGCACGAATGTATTTAGCAATGTTACAAGGTCTGTAAAGCCTGATGCTTTCATATTTTACACTGTAGTACATAATAGTAAATTTTGCATTGTAAATTCTATATCATATTTGTAAATATGTATAGTAATTTGTTAACATTTTTGAAGAGTATATAATATAGTAATCATATTTTAGTTTCATATAATTACTAGTAGTAACTCTTATGTCGATAATTAGAAAACTATCATCTGACTTTACATCAGTGTTACATATAATGAAATTATATTTATTTATACATTTTAACACTAATTTTGATACTCTTTGTTTTATGTGCATGCAAAAAAAGTAAATAAATAAAAAAGGAAGTACATATACTTTTATAGAGCACATTAAGTGCTCATTTCTTGCAGACACGCAGAGAAAGACCATCTTTCTGCCTCAATTTATATTCCTTTTCTTTTAAATATCATTTTATGTATGTTCTATTTTCTTATCTGCATCCTTTTTGCTTTCTGACAACATTATTAAGTTTTTTTTTTTCTTTTATGCCATACTTATTAGATTTAAAAGCAGATCTGGAGTAACGTTATCAACATGATGAAAAAGCACACAGGGAATAGCCTTGCTGGATAGTGATGAGATCCCGGACTGGAACCCCGCCTCTATTCAGCACTCCCATTGTTGTTATTATTAATTAATTTCAGCCATACAATACCATAGTCCGCTCACATGATGCTAGACAAAGCGTTTCGCTTCCAATTTAAAACCAAAAGCACTGCTTGATTAATGGAGTTCTCTGAAGAACACTGGCGTAATAATAACAAATGCAGCACACTGTTTTGATAATCCTGTGGGTGCGGCCAATAGTATTACAATATCTCGCAACAAGTGAAATACGCCTTCCGCAGCAACCATCTTGCTTTTATAACACCAATTACATCAAGAAAGAGCTTTTGCAGAATGTGACTTTTACTTTCTCTACACGTACAATGTACATAGTGTATAGAGAAGGTATTGTAATGCACCCAAAAATTAGATACCGATATTTCACCTGAAATATATGTAGGGCACCCTGTATCTGGAAAAAGGTCCGTGTGTGTGAGTGTTTGTGTGTGTGTGTGTGTGTCTGAGTCTGTGGGCAGCATAGCTCAAAAACCAAAAGTCCGCTAAATACCAGACTTAGTATTTAAGTTTTAGTATCTTACAAGAGTGCGACACGAAGACTTTCAAGAAAATCCACCCACCCCCAACTACCCTTTACATGGAAACATTTTCGAAATACCTATACAATTTTCTCAAAAATGACTTTAATGATTTTGATTAAAATATCATATATTAAAGATATTTACCTGACAAATAAAATGTATTTCTTGAATTTTCTGGGAATAGCCTCTGAAGACTACTTTATTCTGGATGAATTTTACGGAAATTTGCGCAACTGCTAAACTGTAAGAGATGGACAAAAATTACCACACAAAGAATGTAGAATATTTTAAAACACACAATTATGTAATATACATTTTTTTTCTTGGAGTCGATCATTTTTGAGATATTACTGTTTTGATTTCACCTTTAAAATACTTATACTTTTCTCATACAGGAATTTGTTAACTCCCGTCCATACAAACAAAGGAACTTCAGTCACATAGCAACCAGCTTTTGACTACCACTTTAACCTATGATACTCTCTTATTTCCCTTCTACTAACAAGGAAGCAAGTAATAAGACTATTTCTGCTAATTTTTTCTCGATTAGCATGAGCAAATAGAAGCATAAGCTTTTCAACAATAATTTGATGCAGAGATGTAGAGAAAGTCATGTGAATGGAACACATCAGATTTTCACTCATCTTTACATTGTGATTATTCGCTCTACAGCATATATATCTGAGGTTGATGTGTTACATTCCCACAATTTCTCTACTTGTTATCACTTATTAATTTCTCTATTGCACACCATAAGTAGAGGAAGTATTGCATTCCTCCCAAAAATTCCTTACCCAGATATCACAGGACAGGAAGTACATGTATTGAGACTCCCTGAATAACACACACACACACACACACACACACACACACACACACACACACACACACACACACACAAGCATTTTAAGAAAAGATCTATGTGTGTGTGTGTGTGTGTGTGTGTGTGAACAGCGTGACTCACGAAAAAAAAAAAAACTGTTGTGTTCCATTCACATGACTTTCTCTACATCTTTGAAACAAATGACTGTTAAAAAGCTTATTCTTCTATCTACTTGATGCAGATGATCTTGTTTTAATTAGAAGGGAAATAATGGGATGCACTAGAATTAAACGATTGTCAACTATTTTAAAAGCTGGTTGCTATGTGGATGGAATCCGTTACTTTGCATTACTATGTTGACAAATATCCGTATGTGAAAAGTTTTAAGTATTTTAAAGCTCAAACCAATAACAAGGAATATCTCAAAAACGGTCTACCCTACGAAAAAAAAAAGTATATATGGTTTATTGTGTGTTTTAACGAGCTCTACATTTTTTGTGAAGTAAGATTTTGTCTATCTTACGGTTATGCAAAATCTCACAAAATTCGAACAGAATAAACGTGTTTTCAGAAGCTATTCTCAGAAATTCAAGATATGCATTTCATTTGTCATGTAAATATCTTTAATATACGATATTTTAATCAAAATCGTTAGAGCCATTTTTTTAAAAAATCAAAACCTTCTAACATGTTTCCATGTAAAGGGTAGTTTGGGGTGGGGGATTTTCTTGAAAATGTTCATGCCACATCCTTGGAAGATACCAAGTTTTGTACTTAGCGAACTTTTTGTTTTTTAGCTATGCTGCCCCCCCCTAACACACAGACACCCACACACGGACATTTTTCTAAAAATGCTTTTTATTTTCTCTACGCGTACTATGTTCATAGTGTATAGAGAAGGTATTGCACTCCACCCAAAAATTCGATACCGAGATTTCCCCGAAATACATGTTTTGGGTCCACATAAATCCAAACAGTGGCGGCTTGTGGATTAAACATTTAGGTGTTCACAAAATCAGCAACTTACCACCGCCGCAGCCGCTGCCCTATTGCTACCGTCGTCACCGCAACATCAAATCTAGTAATATTAGAAACAATGATAGTGCCTAATAACAAGAATTATAAGTTTATTACCCAAATCGTCACCCACCCAGTATTGTAAAGATGTTGAATTTCTTAGTCTCCGAGAGTTAACAGCAATATGAGGTGATGAAGGGATGAAGTCTTTTGATGCAGTTCATGTGAAGAATGGTATTTATAGTGAATAATATTTACATTGTTTGAATTACGCAATTAACACCAAATTTATTTGTACAGAAATTCCACACGCCGGTTTTTCAAATGTACAAACTTTTCTATCACTCGGTGATTAAAGTATTTTATGCTGTTGACCAGTTTCTTCTCAATAGCAAGCATTGCCAGTGCTGAAAGTCGGTCTTCATCCATCGTATTCCTAGTAAAGGTTTCAATTCTTTTTATTGTGGAAAAGCATATTTCTGGTTCTGATGTTGTCATGGTCGTAGTGATAACAATATACAGTAGCTCGGTTAGTTGCGGAAATGTTCTTCGTTGAGGTTGTTTTCTGTTTTGAACTGCTTAACTCTCTCTTAAGCTTATCTCTCGCATAAAATGCAAATTACTAAGAAAAATAGCGCCTTTCACAAAGACTGCAGTTGCACTTCCGGATAGTTTCCACTAAATCTCAAAGATAGCAGCACCTCCCACTGATAAACAGAACCCTGGAGGTGTTAATGTGCACGGTCTGGCTATAAAATTCCGAGCTGCTTTGTTACCCGCGCAAGCGCAAAGCTGGTAAACGTTAGTAATACGCTAGCACACGAGGCCTGTGCTACAAGCGTTGTTGCCACATACTCAGGTTTTTTGGCTGTGTGTTTTTTTTTTTTTTTTTAAGTTTGTAATGGGATTGTACCCCCTTTGGGAACTAGGAACTTTATTTATTGTAGAAGAAGCAAGAGCTCTACATCACAACAGGCCAGCATAAAGAGGAATAATGTATGATAGTGCATCCAAGATCATTCCGGATCGATAGAGAATCAATCAGGTGCTCAATCTTGTATATCCAGGATTTAAAAGAGTTGATTCTGTTATCTCGAATCATCCGCCACCTCTCTGTATACATAAAACTGCGTAAAGCTGGGACCACACAGTCAGCTGGCGTGTACAAGGTACTAAGCCAAGCATGGGTACTCATTACTGTCCAACTAAGAGCTCTCCACAATGCAGGACGCGTCCAGGGAAAATTCAGATGCAAAATATCCGTTGCTGAAGGCTGCCCCAAGCATGGGTACCCATTACTGTCCAACTAAGACCTCTCCACAATGCAGGACGCGTCCAGGGAAAATTCAGATGCAAAATATCCGTTGCTGAAGGCTGCCCCAAGCATGGGTACCCATTACTGTCCAACTAAGACCTCTCCACAATGTAGGACGCGTCCAGGGAAAATTCAGGTGCAAAATATCCGTTGCTGAAGGCTGCCAGGTGTCACCAGTCCACCCCCGACATCGGCTCAAGAGCCATGTCCATATCAGTCCTTTACTTGAGCATTCCAAGAGTCGATGTGCGAGCGAATCCGGAGCTTGGCACATTGGACAAGCGGGAAGAATTGCCAGATGATGTCTATGTAAGTTATTTGCAGTTGGTAGGATTTCATTGACAATCTCATATGCCACCGAGACCCATTCCGTGTTGATTTCTGGTATAGCAAAGCCACGCCAAATCTGCCTCCAGGGCGATTGTGGATACTTAACTTGTATATGTGGAGTAGTAGATTCCCTCCGTTGAAAAAAGGCATAGACTTCCTTAGCCGTCCGAAAACGGCCATTAGCCACTTCTGCTGGAGGTAGTGTGCTCAAGTCACGTAGGAGATCACGTAACATTTTAGGAATCTTATGGAGTTCTCTCCGCTCCCAAAACAACTGATAACGCCGCTGTACTAGCACTTCTACACTATCACCCTGTCCATCCAGTGCTTGCAGAATCATTTTTAACGAAAGTGCTTTACATTGCATCGCCACATCCACAACCCCCAGCCACCCTGACCCTTTGCAAGACGTAACTGCGGATGGGAAATGCGATATAATTTTCCTGTCCATATGAAGTATCCGATTATTTGCGCAATTCTTTGGCTGTGCCGTTTTGTTGGAGGCAGCACGTGTGCTAAGTAACATATACGGCTCAACGCAAAGGCATTACAAAACCACACACGTTGTATCAAGTTCAGCATTCTCGACTTTTGACCGTATAGTACACCACGTAAAGTATTAATGCATGACGTCCAGTTATAGTCTCGCAGGTCTTCGTCGTCTCCACTGCAGTATATCCCAAGAATTTTTGTGTGTTGCACAGTGGGTATTCCTAACACCGTGGTATCCGGAGGATGTGGCCCAATGGGGAGACTTTCAGATTTCCTCAAATTAAACGTCATCCCCGCACATTGGGCGTATTTCTGTAAACAGCTTCGTAGATACGTGACATCCTGCTCGTCGGTAACCATCACCGTAAGATCATCGGCTTATGCCCTAACGGCTAGTTTCTTTCCATAGACCTCCAGACCCGTTATCGTAGATTGCAGCTGTCGGAGCAAAGGATCGATGTACACAGCAAATAACAACATTGATAGGGGACAACCTTGGCGGACGGATCTGTTGACCGGTATGGTGGCAGTCAGAAACCCATTGCATTGAATCCTTGATAACGCAGTGTCATATAGTGCCCGAAGGAGGTGATACAACTAGTTCGGCACTTGCAATAACTCCAAACGTGCCCAGAGACCCTCGTGAACCACATTATCAAATGCTTTCTCAAGGTCCAGGTTTACCAGCACAGCAGAGCGGGTTTCTTGGCAACAATGAAGAATACAGTCTCGCAAAGCTACCACGGTATGGTGCATAGCCGCACCTCCGCGCACCACAGCCTGCTGCTCACTAAGCAAGGGCACTAGCCATACTTGCAGCCTACGGGCGATTATTTTTGCAAAAAACTCATAGTCGCAATTGAGTAAGGTGATGGGCCGATAATCTGCTGGCCGGCTGGGCTTGGCGGTCTTTGGGAGTTGTAGAACCACCCCATCTCCAAATGTAGGCGGCGGGTTTTCATCCCTCCAGATTTCTTGATACACTAGAAGAAGTTCTTTCTTAATAAACCGCCAACAATGTTTATAGAACTCATACGGCAGCCCATCTGGTCCGGGCGCCGTATGAGGTTTGGCTGTCTGAATCGCAGTGAGCAACTCCGTCTCCCTCAGTGTGGGAGTAGGCGACCGTTGTAAACCTCCCTGCACAACTGGTACGACTGGATTGAATCCACCATATCCATCGGTCTGGCAAAGCGCTGGGTGTAATAAGAATGCAATACACGAAGAATCCCTGTCGTAGTCGTAACCTCTTGGTCATCATCTATCAATTTGGTAACAAACGCTCTGCGACCTTGACTACGCTCCTTCACCAGGAAGAAGAAACTCATTTTTTCACCATAAACCATTTCTGCTGTACGTATTCTGGCTAAGGTTCCCTGGAGCTCTTGCGTTTTACGGTGCTGGATATGAGCCTTGTCTTCCCGGAGCTGACAGTATACGTCCTCCCCATGTTGTTGGCGCAGGTGTAAATCTTGTAGCACTGAAAGATAAAAATCCAGTTTCTTTCCGAGCTGACGCTCTACGACACGCTGCGGCTTTAAAAAAGGAGCGTATCGCTGGCTTCGCCTTATAGATCCGCCTTATTGGGAGAGCGCTAAAAAGACTTCTGCAAATTGGACCAACATTTTTGGAATTCTATCAGGACCTCGGCATCTGTAAGTAAGGAGCAATTAAGCTTCCACAACCCTGGACCACTACGACGTATCTCCGCACGACCTACAACGGCATGTAGCAGGGCATTGTGACCGCTAAACGCTGCTGGCACTATCTCTGTGCGATGTATCCGGGATGCCATCTCCGGTAGAACATACATCCGGTCCAGTCAAGAGGCCGACTGGCCCCGTACTAAGGTGTACATCACATCATTACCGTGCTTGAATTCCCAGCTATCCACCAATTGAAACTGGTCCACTAAGTGCTGCAATGCAATACAACCATTAAAGGCCCCTCTTTGGTCCTTGGCTGCTAGCGTACAATTAAAATCCACAACCAATAAGAATGGGGAACTCCGAGGAATATGAGTTAAAAGCTCCTGTCGAAAAAAATCCTTTCGTTCTTTTCGCTTGTTGCCTCCCGCCGGGGCATAGATATTCACGAAGGTAACACCATCATACTCCGCGGAGAGCATTCTACCTGAAGGATGATAGGCAAAGCCGTGTAGGGGCAATCCCTGGCGGTATACAATAGCCGTCCGAGTACCACCCGGGCCTAAATTAGTCTCATAGTCATATCCATATAAAAAGTCCATATTATAAACATTCACCTCTTGAAGAAAGCAAACATCAACATCATTACTACTCAAAAAATCCCGAAGAAGCTGTTGCTTAACTGGTTGACGCATCCCATTCACATTAAGTGACGCCCAAATTTGAAGTTCAACTGGCATGCAGGGCAAAGAAAAGTACTTACAATCTCAGGACCAATGGCGTGATACCAAACAGGAATTAGGACACGTGTCAGTTCAATCCGGGGAGTACAACCATTAATTGTCCGCACCTTCATGAGGATCGTCCTTAGTATGCTTGTAGCAACGCCGTAGGTCCTCATCGGCGTCATTGGCATCTTCAGCCGGCCGCTTACCGAAATCACTGGCCTTCACTACGCGACCGTCAGGAAGATCGTGAAGAAATCGTTGCACACCCGCGCTACCAGCTGGCGAAGACGATAACAAACGGGCACCAATATGGCGATCTAGCGGCTGAATCTGGAAGCGAGGGTCACGAGCAGACACAGAAACCCTTCTCGGCACACCCAAGTTGCGGGTCGCGTCTCCAGACACCTCAGGTACGTCGCTATCATTCGCCTGCGGTTAGTATCCTGTTGTACGGTGTCCTGTACATGCTGGACATCATCAACAATCTCCGGCGTCTCCGGCATCACCACACTGTCCCCCTCTATAGGTAACTCCTCTCCCTCATCCAACTGTCGTTGTTCAGTCAATACTTCCACTTGGGTCTCCATTGAGAATCCGAGCGTGTGCATAACACCCTGTTGTTCATTCGCCAGTAAGGTAGCCAGAGCACCCACTGCCGCGATGAAGGTTGCCGGACGATTTCTAGGTTGCAGAGACAACCGAGTAGTTCTAAAAGGAAAATCCGCTTTTAAATGCGTCGTCTCACGGCACAAATGACACGCTTGTTGCTGGCCGGTATATGCGATAGAAATCACGTAAATATGAATAACCAAGGTAGCAGGTATATTGCACTTAGTCCCCATTTTCACGGTACACACGCCATTGTTAGTCGGCAGCAGATAATGAGAGTGCTATTTCTCACGTCGTGTATCAAATACCTTAGCGTATTTAGACAATTCTTGTGACAAAACTGCGCTAGGCACCTCCGGTGGGAGGTTAAAAACCCGCTCATTAACAATTTCCTGGTCACCCGGAGTGATTTTCACTTTGGAGACTTCCCCAGATTCACATGTAAAGTTTTGTAACGTGCTATAAGTTTATCATATAATAACGTGTAAACTAATTTGACATTAATAGCACGTTCACGACTATTGAGCTGAAGCGTATCCACTGGATCCGGTTTTAAAGTCAGAAAGTTTACCAACCATTGATGTATTTCTAGTGCAGACGGTCTAGTTGCTGCGATGTCAAACTGAATTTTAAGAGTATTTACCCGCTTATATACGGCCATTTTAATTCTTTACTACCTTCTCGGAAGAAGCATGACGGTGCCCAAGTAAGTAGAACGCCTGCCCGCTTCCACAATCGGCAGAGACGCCGTAACAAACAAACAACTGACCGCAGTGAAGACTGATTCCACTCGCTCTACACAGACAACCTCACGGTACGCCGTCCAACGAGCGACTGTGCAGTTGCACTTCCGGATAGTTTCCACTAAATCTCAAAGATAGCAGCACCTCCCGCTGATAAATAGAACCCTGGAGGTGTTAATGTGCACGGTCGCATTGTGCTCATTTCTGGATGTAAAATTCCGAGCTGCTTTGTTACCCGCGCAAGCGCAAAGCTGGTAAACGTTAGTAATACGCTAGCACACGAGGCCTGTGCTACAAGCGTTGTTGTCACATACTCAGGTTTTTGGCTGTGTTCAATCTGAAGAGCAAAGCGCGGTAAATTTTAAACAAGTGGCACAGGATAGCGCATTTTATTAAATGTTTCCTGAAAGAGAAAAAGGAGATCCACTGCGAAATTTTGGAGGTTCACGTGTTCTTGTGCTCCTACACAGCAGCCGCCGCTGAATCCAAAAAAAAAAAAAACATTTTTGGAAAAAGGTCCGTGTGTCTGCGCATGTGTGTAAGTGTGTGTGTGGACTGCATAGCTCAAAAACGAAAAGACCCTTAAATACCAAACTTGGTATTTAAGTTTGGTATCATCCAAGGATGCGACATGAAGATTTTCAACAAAATCCCCCCATACTGAACTACCCTCTACATGGAACTTTTTCCAACATTTTAATTTTCTCAAAAATGGCTGTAACTATATTGATTATAATGTCACATATATTAAGGATATTTACTTGACAAATAAAATATATATACTCAAATTTTCTGGGAATAGTCTCTGAAGACTATTTTATTCTGGATAAATTCAAAGGAATTTTGCATAACTGCTAAACCGTATAAGATTGACAAAATCTTACCACTCAAAAAATGTAGGGCACGTTAAAACACACAATTTATGGTATATATATTTTTTTCGTGGAGTTGATCCATTTTGAGATATTCCTTGTTTTCGTTTTCAGCTATGAAAAACTTATACTTTTCTCACACAGGAACTTGTCAACGTGTTCATACAAACAAAGGAACATCAGTCACATAGCAACCAGCTTTAGACCATCACTTTAACCTATGGCACTCCCTTATTTCGTTTCTACTTACAAGGAAGCAAGTAATAAGACTATTTCTGTTAATGTTTTCTCAATTAGCATTAAGTAAATATAAGCATTAGCTTTTTAACAATAAGTTGTCGCTGAGATGTAGAGAAAGTCGTGTGATTGGAACACATCAGACTTTTTTGGATATAGGTGGTCCTAAAACATGCAATTCCTGTGAAATCTCGGTATCGAATTTATGGGTGGAGTGCATACATTATGTACATAGTACGTGCAGAGAAAGTAAAAAAGACGAAAAATCGGTTAAACACCAAATTTGGCATTTAAGTTCAGCACCTTCCAAAGATATATATTTCGTCAAAGCAGAAACATTTTTTGTGGAGTTGCCACATCCCAGATATTCTTGTTACAGGTTAAAAATTTCCAAAACTTATACTCTTCACAAATGGAAATCGTTATTAGTTTTTCTTTATTTTTAACGTTATTATAAAAAGATCACTGTCGCTAAATTAGTGTTAATTTGATTGTTTTTTTTCACACAGCGTGTGTAGAACATAAGTTGGATAGGTAGAGTCAGACTGAAAAATTCAATACCATAGCCGGGATTTGAACCACGGATCTCCATGGTTGTTCTAATCACTGATCTACCATGCCGCCACGACTTTACATATCTGAATTGTAGCAGATGTTTTCCGGTAAACCATTTACCCAAATGGCGACTTACAATGTCAAAAGTACTTTAAATCCTGGACTTCATAGTTAAGCCAACTAATAGGTCAGTTAGGGTTAATTTAATTTTTACTTTCTCTATGCGTACTACATACATAGTGTATAGGGAAGGTGTTATATTGCACCCAAAGTTCGATACCAAGATTTCACCGGAAATACATGTTTTGAGTCACCTGAATCCCAAAAAAAAAAGCATTTTTTGAAAAATGCTATCTGTGTGTCGTGTGTTATATACCAAACTTGGTATTTAAGTTTGATATCTTGCAAGGATGCGACATGAAGATTTTCAAGAAAATCTCCTCACCTCGATTATCCTTTACGTTTGAAAATTTTGATTTTCTCAAAACTGATTATTAAAATATTAAAATATCGTATATCAAAGACATTTGCCTGACAAATAAAATGTATATCTTGAATTTTCTGGGAATAACCTCTCAAGACGACTTTATTCTGGACAATTTTTACGGAATTTTGCATAACTGCTAAACCGTAAGAGAGGGACAAAAACTTGCCACGCAAAAAGTGTAGAGCACGTTGAAAGACACAATATATGTTATATGCATGTTTTTTTCTTGGAGTTGATCGTTTTTTAGATATTCCTTGTTTTTGGTTTCAGCTTTAAAAACCTATATTTTTCTCATACAAGAATTTGTCAACTCCTGTCCATACAAACAAAGGAACTTCAGACACATAGGAACAAGCTTTTGACAATCACTTTAACCTATGGTTTCCTTATTTCGCTTCTATTTACAAGGAAGCAAGTAATAAGGCTATTTCGGCTAATTTTTTTCTCGATTAGACGAGGTAAATGGAGGCAATAAGCCTTTTAACAATAATTTGTTAGCCTGCCTAGGTAGTGTGGTGGTAGCCTGTCTGCCTCACATTCAAAAGGTCGTGAGTTACCGGATAAGTTTTTTTTTTCGGGGGTTTCCCTTATCCTGAGAAGACGAATGTCGAGTAACTTTAAGCTCCATGGACCCCGAGAACATTTGAGCATCATTTCACCAATTCCATTCATCGTCCGATATGACCAAACCAGGTTAAAGGACGTTAAACTTAAAAAAAAAAAAAATGTTGCTGAGATGTAGAGAGAAATTCATGTGAATGGAAGACATAAGATTTTTTTCACACAAACCGTGTGTTGGACAGGAGTTGGATAGGTAGAGTCAGAATGAAAAATTGAGTGCCATAGCATTGAACCACTGAGCTACCATGGCAACATGCCGCCACGGCATTATGAGCCAGTTGATATGTGAGTCAGTTCAGAAATTTAATGCCCAGTTTAAAATCCAATACGAGACGTATCTAACGAAGCCGTACTCATTAGTGCACTTCTACACTAGGTGCAAATATTACAACCGCGGAAGGGCAGGGGGCATCAAACGGCGCTATGCCTTTGACGTCCCAAAGAGCCTGTTTTTGCTGCAGTGCGGGTTCATTTCAATACTTCACGAGCCCCGTTCAGTCGCTACATGCAACCTAGATGGCGAAAAGGTGTCACTGCAGCTCTCTAGAGCGTGGTTGTTCTGATACCTTACGAATATATTTCAGTTTTGCAAGGACAATCCAGAAAGTAACAGACAATTTGACATAACTAAATAATAATGAAAGATATCAACACATAACTTTAAGTCTGATTTATAACCTCTCCGCCCCTAAAATAATTGTTAACCCTCAGTACCTATGCTGAAATTCAGCGTAAAATTAATGTCAGAAGGAATTATTCACATGGTGTAAGGGGGATTTTCCTTAAAATCTTCGTGTCCCATTGTGGCGGGTTTTATTGTTTAGGGGCTTTGGAGGGGAATAAGGTAACGGGTTGGATGACCGGCTAGCTAAGGAACTGTGGGATAATCTCAGGGTGTGCGGGAGAAACCTGAATAAAACTCTGCTACTGGTTTCTAATTGCCCTTTACTTTCCCGCATGTAATGTTTCACTTTTCCCCTGGCCGTCCAAAGTACAAGAACTCATTAGCCTCCCCAAAACAAAACCGGTCACAAATTATTGTAGGTGTTTCATCTTCCCTTCCCGCCAATCTCTCTCTTAATTCCTTTTCCCTGTGAACAAACTTTTTCACATCGCGGACTAGTAACTTCTCATTTCGGTATGACTCGACGTGGGTTCACTACACGGTGTCAGATTTATGACTGTCGATGTGCACCTCGACTTTCCCGAAGCTCCCGCGGCTAGACAAGAGTCAGTTCGCCGTCCCTTTTCTAGGATTTGCCTAGACTTTTGCTATCTTCGTTACTTTCACCAATTTTATTGGTCGAAACTGTGTTGCATATTTATATTTTGTCGCGTTTTGATTGGGTCTCATGAATTTAGACGCCACACTATGTCCTTACTGATATTAACACGTTAACGCGTCTGATCACATTTTCTGTGTGTGAATTTTGTTTGGTGTTTTTCCCTTCATTGTTCGTAGCTGAGTTTCTGTATATCAGCTCCTTTTGTTCGCTAGCTTTGCTACCTTTCTTTCCTTCTGGACTCACGATCTTTCGTGTTTCAAGCGATTTTATTTCATGTTTCTTTTCCCTTTTAATATAACTAACATTGTTTAAGTAGATTTGATTCTGTTTTAATTGTGATTGTATTCTATTTATTACTTTGTTTCTTTTCTTAAACTTTCTATGTTTATTCGCGTTATTTTTCTTTCTTATTTGTTTAATTTGTTTTATTTCATTCTTTTTTTCAATGTTTTATTATTACGTTACTCTTATTTGTCTGTCTAGTTTTATCACTTCAGCACCCTTAAATACCAAGCTCGCTACTGCAGCCAAAACACAATAATATAATATAGTGATCATGAAGAGAAGGAAAATATTCCTATGTATGGAATTGTTGAATACAAACGCCAGTTTTGGCAGACTGTTCTGGTTATGAGGCGAATATTTGGAATGAAGGCCTCCGACAGACTGAAGGATGCGGCTAATTCACAATGATTCAATTGCAGCATTAAAATCCATGTTATTCCATCTAGTGGTTCTGGGCAGGAAATGAAATGAGGTTTCGAGCCGTGGTTAACGTGGTTTTCACTACTGGGAGAGAGATTATCGTTTATTTAATCATCATCTTATCGATTTTACGTCACGTGTGTTTCCCCTGTTTCTTATTAAATAACAATATGACGTCCGTAAATGTATAAATAAATATATAACCTAAATGCATCTTAGAGAACTAAGATACAGTGCCTGAATACATGAAATTCTTATCATCACGATATTCCCTTTGTTTCGTTACTTGGATTCGCAAGGGGACTGTCGTAACCTCTTGAGGGAAATTAGAGCATGCGTTGCACTACACGGCCAAATAGAAGATCGTTTGTGTTGACTTCTTAGACAACGCATAGAGAAAAGAAGCAGAATTCACCCTCTTTGCATGCAACGCAAGGATCAAGCTTGGAGTCTGCAAGCTCTTGTATTAAATTGCGATGCGTCTTGCGTGTTTCTATGTGAATGCTTGCACTAAATAATATGAGTCCGAAATCTTGCGTTTATGTTGAGTCTGCACTTACATTTCATTGTGAATGAAGCAGTATACAAGTTACACATTCACTAACAAGAGAGAAAAAGAAGCGTAATTCCTAAGGGTACCAACACAAGTGACGTGAAAGTTGCTTCTAAGTTAACACATAATATGTATTTGCATTATACGCATTATTTAGTGGGAGCAAGACCTGAGATTGCAACTTTCAGAGAAATAATCTTTTACCTTGGGTTGTGAAAGTGTGTGCGTGAGCTCCAACGTCCATTTCTGCGTAATCAAGCACTAAATTATTATAAAGAACCTGAGTTGTCACGGCGTCATCCGTCGTGAATTCGTTTAGCAATCTGATGTGTTTCATTCACATGACTTTCTCTACATCTCTGCAACAAAGTATTGTTAAAAAGCTAATACTTCTATTTATTTCATGCTAATCGACAAAAAAATAGCAAAAAGGTATTACCCGCTTCCTTGTAAGTAGAAGCGAAATAAGGGAGTACCATTGGTTAAAGTGATAGTCAAAAGCTGGTTGCTATGTGACTGAAGTTCATTTGTTTGTGTGAATACGAGATAACAGATTCCTGTATGAGAAAAATATGTTTTTAAAGCTGAAACCAAAAGCGAGGAATATCTAAAAAACGATCACTCCACAAAAAAAAAAAAGTGTATAACATAAATTGTGTGTTTTAATGAGGTCTACATTTTTTATGTGTGCGCCTCTTACGGTTTAGCAGTTTTATAAAACTTCGTAAAATTCATCCAGAACAAAGTAGTCTTCAGAGGCTACTCACAGAAAATTCAAGATATACATAGTCTTTCTCTGGTAATTATCCTTAATATACGATATTTTAATCAACATCGTTAGAGCCATTTTTGATCAAAATTTTTGAAAAAATGTTTCATGTAAAGGGTAGTTGGGGGTGGGGGGATTTTCTTGAAAATCTTCGTGTCGTATCCATGTCGGACACACACACGGACCTTTTTCCAAAAATATTTATTTTGGATTCATGGAGAGCCAAAATATGCATTTCCGGTGAAATCTCGGTATCGAATTTTTGGGTGCATTACAATACCTTCTCTATACACTATGTACATAGTACGAGTAGAGAAAGTAAAAACCAGAGGCTTAAATATGTTACACAGATTCTACCTTGGGAGTATAGCTGTGTCAACCAGCTTCGTCGTTGCTATATAGCTGACATTCCATTAACTGGTGTCGGTTAATAGGAAAATAACTTCCTGGAACTGACAGAAATCTATAATGTAAATCCTAACCCGCCTAACTTATTCAATTAATGATAAATTATTATTATTATTAAAATCAATATCTCATTGAATGTGTTCATTAATCACACATCTGACTTTAGTCCAGTCCAGTGTGATTGGCAGGCTGAGGGCAGCCCGAGGTGTGTTAGACGGGTCCCTGTTCTCAGAGAGAACTTAACCACGTTCTGACGGGATTGTGGGTTTTGTAGGATGGCGGGTGTGTATTGGGGTTGTGGAGTGACAGGAGGAGGCGAATATTGCTCCTCGGCGGTTGCCTTGATGGTGCAACGGCCCTTGTGCACCGCTGGTGTGTTTTTATCAAAATGTTTCTTGAGGTTAAATTTTGAATCCAAGCAACTCTTGAAGGATAATAAGGAGCTTAGCCGTAGCAGCTGTTGGTGGTGCTCCTTCGTTACCGGGGATGCCCGCAAGCCATGCGGGGAAGCCGGTATCGCCTGAAGCGGCGGTTTGTGGGATCGTAATCCCCAAGAGACCTAACGAGGGCGCTCCGATGGAATGGTAACCCTTCGTTGAATTTTGTTGCCCGACGCCTAATCTCGTCCTCCAGGTATGGTAGACCAGAGGCTTCGTGCAGGAGTCTCGTTGGAAAGCCTCGAGGCACAGAATAGATAGCCCGGAGACACCTATTCTGTACGCGCTGAAGCAACAGCAGACTGGAGTCTGCCGCCTTGCCCCAGATCTCACAGGCGTAGATTAATAAGGGGATAATAAGAGCCCTCAAAAAGCGCAACTTAAGGGGAACCGTCATCGAGGACCTCAGCATCGGGTACAGTGAGGCCGCAGCCCCATTGCCCCGGCACCACAGCCCCTGGACGTGCTCCCTAAAAGTGACGCCCCTGTCAAGCTTCACCCCCAAGTAGGTGATGGTGTTGGTCCATTGTATCCTTCGTCTGAGGTACGTGAATGTGGGGAAGTTTGCGGGAAAGCGGCGCTTGGTGAAGAGAATAGCGTGGCTTTTCTCCGGATTTATGGACAATCGCCAACGCTCGCACCACTCTTGGATGAGGCAGAGGTGTCTCTGGATAGGGTTGAAGGCTCTGCGCGGGTGTTTATTTGTACAGTATAACAGCACGTCATCAGCATACTGAGCTATGTTGACTTGCTGCACTGTTGGTAGGTCGGCCATGTAGACGCTAAAGAGCGTAGGGGAAAGTACAGAGCCTTCGGGGACTCCGCCTCTTACTGGCCTAGGTGTTGATTTGTGTCCCGCAACTGAAACTACAAAAAATCTGTGTTTAAGATATGAGTGTAGTAGGTGTATGATGTGTGTCGGGAGCTCCAGTCGGATGAATTTGAGGAGCAGACCCGCGTGCCAGGTCGTAGAGAAGGCTTTCTCCACGTCCAGCGACACTGCCGCAGTGTAGGCTCTGTCCTGGAAGCCCAGGGCAGCGGCCTCCACCACTCTCAGTAGTTGCTGGGGTGTAGAATGCCCAGGACGAAAACCAAATTGGTGATCTAGGATGGCATGAATGTCGCCCAAGAGAGGGGACAAGCGGGCTGATATTAGCCTCTCGAAAACCTTCGAGAGAACTGACAGGAGACTGATGGATCGGTAGTTGGATGGGTGTAACGGGTCTTTCCCCGGCTTCAAGATGCATATCACCCGGGCCTCCCTCCACTCGCGTGGAAAGTGGCACAAGGTGAGGCACATGTTGAAAACCTTGGTTAGAAAGAGTACCGCCTTGATGGGAAGGCATCGGAGCATGGCGGGGGTTAGTCCGTCAGGACCCGCTGCCTTTTTGGGGTTGAGGCGCCGGAGTGCGCCCTGGAGTTCACTGGGTCGGATGACGGGAAGTCGGTCCGCCTCGTCGGGGGGGCGCCGAAGGTATCGACGCACCTCCCGCCGAGCACGGTCCGAGAAGTCTTCGTCCTGGGGGTCTTCTCGTGGCCTCATAGACCTTTCGAGGTAGTCAGCGAACACATCAGCTTTGGCTCGGGGTTCATAAGCCAGGCCTTGGGTGCCTTGGGTGCCTTGGATTGGGGAGGTGATTTGACCTCCGCGGTGCCGGAGAGCTTTGGCAATCCTCCACACGTCGCCATCCTCGAGCCTCAAGCGGGTCATAGTCTCCTCCCACGCTCGCACCCTGTGCTCGCGTAGTCGGGTCCGGACCTCTCGGCGTAAACGCCTCAGGAGTGCTCGGTTATGTGGCGTGCGGTGACGCTGGTATAGTCTGCGGGCAGCCCAGGAACGGCGTACAAGCAGATGGAGTTCTAGGGGAAGGACATCCGGGTGTAGAGGAGCTGGGGTGTGAACGGTTAGGTTATGGGCAGTTCGCACCACGATGGAGGTAAAGGATTGGACCGCAGCCTCTAGGGATGGGATGTCTGTGATCCTAGGGTTCGGCGGGATGGAGTTGTTGAGGCAAACCCTGACGCATTCCCAGTCAACGTCTCGGTTTTGAACCGAGACGTCGTGACTGGCAACCCGTGTGTTAACCTCAGCTAACACGGGATTATGATCGGAATGAAGTGCGTTGATCGATGTGAGAGATGTATGAAAAGGGAATTGTTTGATGATCGCGAAGTCAATAACGGATGCCCGTCCTTGACCTCGTGGATGGTGTGTGGGTTGCCAGGGGCCCTCTACTCTGAGTTGAGGGTCCGCATCTATCATGCGTATGATATCATTGCCTCGGGCGTCCGCCCGGGGGCCGCAATGCCAACGCGGATGTTTGGCATTGAAGTCCCCGGCCAGGATGACATTAGGATGAAGGGCTAGGATGGAAAGGTAATCGTTTAGTACGAACTGCCTATGGGGTGGATGGTATACAGACACCAGTAAAACTTCCGTACCGCCTAGGTCAACACAGACAGCCGTGGCTTCCATGGTTTGAAGAGGTGGGAGCTGGATGGGTTTGTGGACTACCCTGTTTCTCACGAAGATCGCTGTGCCACCTCCTCGGCGGCCCACACGATCCACTCTGAGGCAGTTGTAGCCCGGAAGTCGGAAAGGGGTATCTGGACGGAGATGTGTTTCGCTGACTAGCACAAGGTCTAGGGCAAATGAGCCGGCAAAATGCTGGAGCTCACTCCCCTGACCGTTCAGGCCACACGCGTTCCAGAACGCGAATCGAAAAGAGGTACGAGACCTATTTCGACTCGCCATTCTGGGCGGTCTGGACGATCACGGTCAGGAGGGCAAGTCCCTCCATGGCGACAGCCATCTTTGCGGCTGGGTCTGTGGCATATAGGAATCTGACCAGCAGATCACAGATGCTCCGGCCGTGGTTCAGCAGTAGCTGCTGTATCCACGCCATCACATCCGACATCTGCAGGACAGGAGGAGTGGTGGGGGTTATGTTTCTGGGTGAGGGTGTAGGAGTGCTTCGGGGCGCCGGCACGCCGCCAGCCGCCTCCTGCCCCTGCTGTCGCTCGGGTACGGGAGTGCCGTTCCCTTGCGCAGCCCTGGGGGAGAAGTTAGGCTGCCTGGCCGGCCAGCGCACCTTAGCTTGGGTGGGGGGCTTTTGTTTGGGTTTGGCTGGAGCTTCTTTGTTGCGTGGGGGTTGGTGGGTGTTATTACCATCCCGTGGCTTCGCAGGGCCACGCTCAGCCCTTTGCGCCGTAGTGGTGTTGGTGGCTATCCTTTGTTGCGCCGGCTGTCTTGCAGGAGGGGCAGGTGCAGATGTTGGCGCCTCTGGTCGCTGGTTGGCTACAGGTACAGTTCTTGTGACCTGCTGTAGTTCTGGCGGCGGTCTCCTGGCTGCTATGACAGCGATCCTCTTAGGACAGCCACCATAAGATGCAATATGTTCGCCACCACAGTTTGCGCAGGTCGGCTTCGCGGTGGGAGACATCTTACAGACCTCTTTAGGGTGGGCGCCTCCGCACCTTAAGCAGCGCAGGTTACAGAAGCAAAAGTGACTGGAGTGGTTAAACCCCAGGCACCGGTGACATTGAGGGGGCCCGCCAGAGCCCTTGGAAGGTTCAATTTTGACCCTGAGGTAACAGATGGCGGTGACGCCATCTATCTTGGCCTCAGGGTCATTGGCCCGCTCCACTACTACGAGGAAGAGGGGGAGGGGAGATTTGGGGCCTTGCCCATCTGGAGCGGACCTGGTGAGCTGCTTCACCAGTCTTGGGGTGATGCCCTGGCGGATGAGGTCTGTCGAGATATCCTCCACCGAGGTGTCGACTGGTAGGCCACGAATGACCCTGCGGATGTCACGGGACTTATCCAGTCCAAAGGTAAAATGGGGAACACTTTTCCTCTTGAGGGCTTGCAGGATGAGATTATAATCCTCTATAATCTTCGCCTGGAAGACGTAGCGGTGCTTGTTCTTCCGAACCGTGCACTGACTCGATAGGGATGGCATAACCTCCTTGAGGAAGCCTACCACCCCCTTAAAGTCGTCCACGATAATCGGTGGAACGTGCCTCCTCGACCCAGGATTCTGGGCGGGCCCAGAATCTCCGGGGCGGGATGTTGCCTGGGATTGGCCAGAGGGCACGCCCTCTGCAGCCAATCGGGTTTGCCTCTTCTCCTTCCTCGAGGCCACTACGCGAAAATCGTCCTCTCCGTCTGTGGAGAGGCCGGAAGAGGACTCCTCATGATCTACCATCATGGAGGATGAGTGGTACGACAGGACCGAGGTCCTGCCGCTGCGATGTGAAATATTACTGCACACGCTGGCGCAGTCGTCGTCGGAGTCGTGCTCCGGAATTTGGCCTGCACGTGAAACTAGTTCGCGCGGGAGGCCCTCGTTGGTGTCTTGCTTGGATGAGTCCAAACAGATAATCTTGCCTTTACCGCCTTGGCGTTCCTGGCTAGATCTCTTTTTGCCCTCTACAGTAGCAGGGCCACTGGAGGGCAGGGTGGCTGCACCAGTGCTGGTGCTGGCAACGGCCGTTGCTTCATCATAGGCAGGCCCGCTTGGAGCTTTGCCTTTGGATGGTTTTGATTTGCTCCTGGTCATGGTGGAAGAGGACGAGGACAGGGATACTTGCCCTGCACCCTAGGGTGCAGTGCACAAAAACACACCTTGGTTTACCCTCACCTGCAGGCAGCAGGGGCTAAGAAGCAGGCCGAAACAGAGGACCGGACGCTTTGATTAGCGCGCCTTACCCGAACCTAAGAGGTTGGGTGGCTGTGGCCTTGTTTCGGCAACCCGCTGCCTTTGCACTTCCGATGGTCTGGAAGTGCACTCCGCTCTTATTGGAGTGTTGGCCGGCCAATCAGGGTCCTCGGTGTTTAGTTGGTGTTGTTTAGCTGGCGTCTGCGGTTGGTAGCAGGGAAGGCAGGCTTCTGCATGTGGCGCTAAAAAGTGCCTGGAATGCCAGAGATGGCCTGAAGAGCAGGAACTGAAGTACCCAGAACAGCGCTTCCGTCGAAGAAGAAACCAAACGTTTTTATCGAAAACACATCTGACTTTACTTGTGAGGTAGCTGCTTAAGCCTACACAATCGCGGCTGTAAGACAAGTACTTTGCGTGTATAACCTCTGGTTAGATTTTGAACCACCTCTGAAAGCCCTGTAACAGAATCAACATTACCGACGCGCCATCTACATCTATTTTTACTTTCTCTACATATACTATGTACACAGTGTAAAGAGAAGGTATTGCATTGCACCCAAAAATTCGATACCGAGATTTCACCGGAAATATATGTTTTGAGACCCCCTGAAAAAAAAAAAAGCATTTTTAGAAAAATGTCTATCTGTGTGTGTGTGTGTGTCTGTGGACAGCATAGCTCTAAAACGAAAAGACCGTTAAATACCAAACTTGGTATTTAAGTTGGGTGTCTTCCAAGGATGTGACACAAAGATCGTTTCGTCCGTAGTATGGCGGGTTTCCTAACCTCTTTCTAACGTCCACCAATGCATTTGTATGTATGTGTTTATATATGTATACAAGATATATAAACAATAAAGCACAGCTGCCAGTTTATGGCTTTGTAAGCTAGATATAATAGTTATTTACACAAATATGAAAACATTAATTTTTCTCTCAATTCAGATTAATTAATTTCATAATTAGAATCACCAACCAATTTAACATTTGTATTTACAACAATATAAAATCACAAGCATTTCATTTAAGTGATATTTATAAAAATTATCCAACATTAAAATCAAGATTTTTCCTAAATTTCTTCAGAGACAGGGGACAACCCCGAAAGGCTGCTCCAGGCAATTCATTCCAGTCTTTTATGGTTCTATTTACAAAGGAGAACTTTCCCACGTCAGTTCTGTATCTTCTACCCTTAATTTTGAACGGATGATCGTTTCGTGCATAGTAAGTTGGGTTTTCCAGTTTGTCAGTAACGTCCTCCCATGCATTTAAGTCAGCGTAAGCTTTAAATAAAGCGCACAACCACTGTTTCTCACGCCTAACTTTCAACGGCTCCCATTTTATCTCCTCAGCGTTTGTAGGCCCAAAATATTTACCCCTTTTTATGAATTTTATAGCCCTTTTCTGGATCTTTTCTAACGAATCAATTTGATTTACTCTATACGGGTCCCAACAAGTTACTCCAAATCCCATGACCGGCCGCACTAAGGACTTGTACGCGATTTCCCTGGACTTTGCACTCCCCTTTTTTAAAATCCTCATTAAGAAGTGCAGTGTTTTCCACGCTTTCTTAGATACAGAATGTACCATCCAGCGTTACTCGCGTTACATTTAAACCAGTATAAGGTGTTAATAGTGCGACTATTGTAGAATATGCTGAATAGTGACGCAGCCGTCTTCAAAAACCAGAAAGGCGTAACTTTGAAAAATGAATTTCCAAATAAACATTTCGTAATTCGCTGATTAACTCTTTGCAAGAGAACAAATTTAATACTGGTTAATGAACTTTATATAAAGGTTTGTTGATATCAAGAGAACCCGCTCTTGTAACCAGGAAGAGAGCCCGATCGACGACCTGGGAGGAACGTTTTCAAAGACAAGGTTTGTGACCTATGAACCGCTTGACTTCAGGCTGATGTAACACTCGCCTTGTATTACACGCGACTGTTTCAATAGCTACAAACATTCACAAGCTATGAGTAGTTCAATGTCGTAATATAACATTGTGTACCAAGTTCATTGTTCAACATGTATCAAAGAAATAGCGTCTTTAGAAATCTGAAGACGATCCTTTCATTTCTCTTCGTGATGTTTTTCTCCGGGAAATGATGAAGCTAATTGGTATTTTCTACTTTCTGAATGTATAAATTGAAGGGGAAATCAGTGTTAAAAACCTTTCTTTATATTTCACATTGATATTTTATTTATTATTTTCTCTGCCGCCTATAATAATAATAATAATAATAATAATAATAGTAATAATAATAATAATTAATGATAGTAATTAATAATCAATAATAAAAAATAATTAATAATAATAGTAATAATAACAACCTTTAATCTGAGTGGGGCAACAGCCTCTTCAAGAGGAGGGTGGCTCGAAAATTTTTACTCAAGTTTACCTTCAAAAAAAAAAATATAAATAATAATAAAATATATACCAATGAATATAAAGTTTCCTAAAAAGAAAGAAAGTTTTATTTAAAAAATAGTAAATAGCTGCCGTTGTGCCTTAGTTCATTTCTCTTAATCTAGTTCTTTACAGTAAACACTTTTACACTAAAATACTTGTTCTCACTTTCACTTCCTATTCCGGTATGTGCCTTCTTCCTTGAAGCGCGGTCGTTTTATGTGCTTCAGTCCTTCTCTCTCCTCTTGGGTCCCATACTTTTACTATGTTTGTCCAGCGATTGTTGTTAAGTTTTGCAGTGTGGCCTGCCCATCTCCATTTCACTATTTGAGCTGCCTCGCTGCATCCTTCTCCTAACTTCGGTGTTTCTTATCCGGTCTCATAATGAGATCTGTGATATTTTCCTTTCCATCTTTCTTTGAGTGACTTGCAGGGCGGGCCTTTGTAGTTGGGTTGTTGTCCATGTTTCTGCTCCGTATATTAATGCTGGGAGGATGCAGCTATCTAGGTTCTCTTCTTTGATGATGAAGTTTAAGCTCCAAAAGTTTCCAGGCTTTTGAGAGTCTGCGTTTTATTTCTTTGTTGCTTTGTTGAAATGACATATTTTGACCTAAGAATACTATGCTTGGACGCATTATAGTGGTTCTGCTTCAACCTGGAATTTCCTCTCTGTTCGTTATAGTCTTCGTTTTCGGGGAATTCAGTTGAAGGCCTACATTTTTACACTGCATCTGGAGTTGATTTACCATGTTCTTGAGGTCTTCTGCGTACTTTGAGAACACTATTATATTATCCGCAGGTTTGTGAGTCTCTTTCCATTTATATCTGTCCGGTTGTTGTGCCAGTCTATTTCCATTATGTCTGTCTCGTTGTTATGCCAGTCTATTTCCATTATGTCTGTCCCGTTGTTATGCCAGTCTATTTCCATTGTGTCTGTCTCGTTGTTGTGCCAGTCTATTTCCATTATGTCTGTCTCGTTGTTGTGCCAGTCTATTTCCATTATGTCTGTCTCGTTGTTGTGCCAGTCTATTTCCATTATGTCCGTCCCGTTGTTGTGCCAGTCTATTTCCATTTATGTCTGTCCGGTTGTTATGCCAGTCTATTTCCATTATGTCTGTCTCGTTGTTGTGCCAGTCTATTTCCATTTATGTCTTTCCGGTTGTTGTGCCAGTCTATTTCCATTTATGTCTGTTCGGTTGTTGTGCCAGTCTATTTCCATTTATGTCCGTCCCGTTGTTGTGCCAGTCTATTTCCATTTATGTCTGTCCTGTTGTTGTGCCAGTCTATTTCCATTTGTCTGTCCCGTTGTTGTGCCAGTCTAATTCCATTATGTCTGTCCCGTTGTTGTGCCAGTCTATTTCCATTATGTCCGTCCCGTTGTTGTGCCAGTCTATTTCCATTTATGTCTGTCCGGTTGTTATGCCAGTCTATTTCCATTTATGTCTGTCCTGTTGTTGTGCCAGTCTATTTCCATTTATGTCCGTCCCGTTGTTGTGCCAGTCTATTTCCATTTGCCCGTCCCGTTGTTGTGCCAGTCTATTTCCATTTGTCCGTCCCGTTGTTGTGCCAGTCTATTTCCATTATGTCTGTCCTGTTGTTGTGCCAGTCTAATTCCATTAAGTCTGTCCCGTTTATGTGCCAGTCTAATTCCATTATGTCCGTCCCGTTGTTGTGCCAGTCTATTTCCATTAGGTCTGTCCGGATGTTGTGCCAGTCTAATTCCATTAAGTCTGTCCCGTTTATGTGCCAGTCTAATTCCATTATGTCCGTCCCGTTGTTGTGCCAGTCTATTTCCATTTATGTCTGTCCGGTTGTTGTGCCAGTCTATTTCCATTTATGTCTGTCCCGTTGTTGTGGCAGTCTATTTCCATTTGTCTGTCCGGTTGTTGTGCCAGTCTATTTCCATTTATGTCTGTCCCGTTGTTGTGCCAGTCTATTTCCATTTATGTGTGTCTGGTAGTTGTGCCTGTCTATTTCGGAACACTAGCTCTAATATGCAAGTGGACAGTTTAGGGTATATTGGGTTTCTTTGTTTGACGCCTCTAATGGTGCGCTTTCTTTGTCTTGATCTTAGCATTGTTGTCTTCACTAGTGGTCTTATGTACTTCCTTTCTATTCCTTGCTTCAGTACTGCATCTAGTACGCATGGGTGTTACACTGTCAAATGCTTTTGTAAAATCCACGAATATGAGAATTATTATTATTTTTTCTTCATTGTTTCATTTATATAGCCCCCCTTTAGCATCTTTGGTCATATCGGGGGCTTTGCACTTGAGACAACTCGTTGTCTGTAGGTTCTTTTACTTTTGGTTTAAATCATTTTATTTTCCTCAAACACTCAAACATTCACCCTCACATACATACTTCCAGACTCTGTGGGGGATAGGGAATAATTCTGTGTAAAGAAAACTTCCCCATTCCAGCCGGGAATCGAACCCGGAACCTCCGGGTGATATGAGACTTGTATTGCATCCAAGAAGTCTATGTCGTAGTTCCATATACATATCTATGATTATTAGAAGGGCTAATGTGCGCAATTTGCCCCACCCGTTTGTTCCACTGACCCAAAGCAATGTGAATTTTTCATAATTTTTAAAGGACACTACTGGTTTTGTTTAAGTCATGTATGTGACTGCTACACTATAAAACAGATAGACTGGGATTAACCAATGGAGTTTACTTCATTCTGAGGAAACAAAGGAAGCAGATAAAGTATGCAATTATGTCAAATTATGCCATATCATTCGCCGTTTCCAAAATATTCAAGTTGTGTGTTTAAGCTTTACCATAATGAAGTCTGCTGCGCTGTAAGTGCATAGTGCATTGAGAAGGTTTTGTATTGCACCCAAAAATTCGATACCGAGATTTCACCGGAAATACATGTTTTGAGACCCCCTGAATCCAAAACAAAAGCATTTTTAGAAAAATGTCCGTGAGTATATGTGTGTATGTGTCTGTGGGCAGCATAGCTCAAAATCGAAAAGATCGTTAAAAACCAAACTTGGTATTTAAGTTTGGTATCTTCCAAGGATGCGACACGAAGATTTTCAAGAAAATCCCTCCACCCCCAAATACCCTTTACATGGAAAAAAATTCGAAAATTTTGATTTTCTTAAAAACGGCTCTAACGATTTTGACTAAAATCCCTTATTTACTTGCCAAATAAAATGTATATCTTAAATTTTCTGAGAATAGCCTCAAAAGACCTCTTTATTCTGGATGATTTTTATTGAATTTTGCATAACTGGTAAACCATAAGAGATGTAGAAAACCTTACCACACAAAAAAAAATGTAGATTACGATAAAACACACAATTTATATCATATACATTTTTTATGGAGTGGATCGTTTATGAGGTATTTCTTGTTATTGGTTTCAGCTTTAAGAAACTTATACTTTTCTTATACAGGAATCTGTCAACTTCTGTCCATACAAACAAGGAAACTTCAGTCACATAGCAACCAGCTTAAACTCCCTTATTTCGCTTCTATTTACAAGGAAATATGTAATAAGAATATTTCTGCTAATTTTTCTCAATTAACATGAAGTAAATAGAAGCATAAGCTTTTTAACAATAATGTGTTGCAGAGATGTAGAGAAAGTCATAAATGGAATACCTCAGATTTTTTATTCACTTTCTCTCTTTTTATTTTCTGTAGTAGGTAGATAGAGAAGGGGTTGTACTGACTCAACATTTCGATACCTTGATTTCACCAGAAACGTATATTTTGAGGACCTCTGAATAAATGACTATCTCTAGAACATAGTAAAATGTACATAGAGAAGACAGGCAATATAAAAATTCGATACCGAGATTTCACCGGATGTTTATGTTTTGAGTTCTTCTGAATCCAAAAAATAAAAGCATTTTTACAAAAATGTCCGTCTGGGTGTATGTTAGTGTGCACCTGTAGGCACCATAACTAAAAATCTGAAAGTATGTTAAATATCAAAATTGGTACCCATTTAATTTCCAAAGATGCCACACGAAGATGTTCAGGAAAATTCCCCACCTCCAACTAACCTTTACGTGGAAGACTTTTCGAAAATTTCGAATATCTCAAAACTCCCTTTAACGATTTTGATTAAAATAAATATATTTAACACATTTTTATGACAAATGAAATGAATATTTTGAGTTTTCTGGGAATGGAACACTACACAAAAAATGTAGATCTTGATAAAACACATAATTTGTCTTATACACTTTTCCTAGAGCTATTTAGAGATATTCCTGTTATTGGTTTAAATTTTAAAATATTTATACTTTTCTCAAGTAGGAAAATGTCCGTGTTTCTTTTGTTCTACTGTTAGTACAAAGAAGTTAATTACTATGACAATCGCATGATGTATGTTTATCCGATTAGCATATGCGGATAAAAGACTAATTTTTTGTACGAATAGCTGTTTGCAGGTATAGAAAGTCATATGAATAAAGCACTTCAGATTCTATAAAGAGGTCTGTGTGTATGCATATCTGTGGTGTGTGTATGTGTGGGGGAGGGGGATGGACACTATAATTCAGAAATGAAAAGTCGGTTAAATACCAAATGTTTTATTTAAGTTATTATCTTTCGAGAATGCATCTGGAAATTTTCAGGAATATTCCTTACTCCAAACTATCCTTTACATGGAAAATGTTTCAAAATTGTCGATTTTGTAACGATTTTTATTAAAATCACATATATTAAGAATCTGACGTATTCCATTCACATGACCTTCTCTAGATATCTGCAATAAATTATTGTTAATCAGCTTATGCTTCTATTTACTTCATGCTAATCGAGAAAAATTAGCACAAATAGTCCATTACTTGCTTCCTTGTAAGTAGAAGCGAAGTAAGGGAGTACCATAGGTTAAAGTGGTAGTCAAAAGCAGGTTGCTATGTGACTGAAGTTCCTTTGCTTGTACGGACATGAGTTGACAAATTCCTGTATGAGAAAAATTTTTCAAGGCTGAAACCAAAAATAAGGAATGTCTAAAAAACGATCAACTCCACGAAAAAAATGTATATAACATAAATTGTATGTTTTAATGTGCTCTACATTTTTGTGTGGTAAATTTTTGCCTGTCTCTTATTGTTTACCAGTTATACACAATTCCGTAAAATTCATCCAGAATGAAGTAGTCTTCAGAGGCTGTTCCCAGAAAATTCAAGATATGCATATTATTTGTCAGGTATATATCTTTAATATACGATATTTTAATCAAAATCGTTAGAGCCATTTTTTAGAAAATCTAAATTTTCGAAAATTTTCCCATGTGAAGGATAGTTTGGTGTGGGGGGGATTTTCTTGAAAACCTTCGTGTTGCATCCCTGGAAGATACAGAACCTAAATACCAAGTTTGGTATCTAACGATCTTTTCGTTTTTGAGCTATGCTGCCCACAGACACACACAGACAGACAGACAGACAGCCACACACGCACACACGGACATTTTTTTACAAATGCTTTCTTTGTATTCAGGGTGTCTTAATTAAGCTTTTTCCGGTGAAATATCGGTATCGAATTTGGGGTGCATTACAATACCTTCTCTATACACTATGTACATAGTATCTACGTATAGAGAAAGTAAAAATGTATATCCCGAATTTCTTAAGAATAACCCCTAAATTCCTCTCTTTTCATTCTGAATGACTTTTGCATTACTGCTAAACTATAAAGGATAAAAAAATCCTTCTACCTGACAAAAAATGTGGACTTGTTTAAAAATATAAAATTTAAGTAATGTATATTTAGAGCTAACCATGCAAAGTTATGCCCTATTATGGGATTCAATTTAAAAAATTTGATGTGTTACTCTCACATTTCTTTTAATGTATTTATTTAAAGTCGCTTTAACTGCAAGGTTATATCGCTACTTCTCATTAGGGTTACAATATATTAGCTGAGTACACTCACATTGCTTTCTCTGGCTGCTCTACAAACTTCTTACAAAAGATTCTTCTTCTTTCTACACAATGCTAATCGAGATAGACATTAGCAGAAGGTCCTTATTACTTAGTTCCTTATAAGTACAAGGGAACTAAAATAATTTTCTATTTTAAACCGATAGTCAAATGTTTCAAAAGCTGTCGTTATGCGATTGTCATTGCAAATCGCTTCTTTCCTTGGCCAGGAGTAGAACAAAAGAAAAACGGATACTTCCTTTCTGAGAAAAGTATAAGTATTTCACAGTTGAAACCAATAACAAGGAATATCTAAGATTTAAAAAACAACTGGATGCAAAGAATAAATCTATTAAGATCTCTTTCTTCGAACAACTGGGGGTCAGATCAGTCAGTGCTTATAAAGCCTTAATACGTTCCAAACTGGACTACGTTGTGTGGTATATAATTCAACATCCATCTGCTCTGAAAATTATAGATATAGTGCAACATTCTGCATTAAAAATTGTGTGTGGGGCCTTCCATACTAGTCCAATAACCAGCATACAAATAGAAACAAATTAAATGCCACTTTACATAAGAAGAAAGCACTTAACAGTACAATATGCTCTCAGAGTAGCAGCAACCAGTTGTTCACCTGCATTGAAATATCTCTTTCCAAAGAAATATAAAGATGAATACACCAGCTACCACCTTACCTGAGAGTCACCAAATATTGTGAAGAAATAAATCTTAATATACCATTAACTGTATCTAAGAGAATTCACAGCTCTGCACCCTGGACACTGTTTAATCCACAGATAGTATTGGAAATAGCCAACCACATTAAAAGTGACACCAACTCAATTCAGTTTAAATGCTTATTTCATGAGTTGATAAGTAAATACTCAAAGCACTGTGCAATATATACTGACGGCTCAAAAACTACAGATGGGTGTGGCTGTGCAATAGTATCTGCTGATAAAGTTTCAGCCTTTAAGCTTCCAAAAGACTTCTCAGTATTTTCCTGTGAACTCTATGCAATGAAACATGCCCTGGTACAGATACATAATTCAGATAAACACCATTTTATCATCCTTTCTGATTCCATGAGTTCTCTAAAGGCAATATATAACCCATGGACTACAGATAAATTGATTCAATTCTACACCAGGGTAAGGAAATTATTTTCATATGGATACCCTCTCACAGGGGTAATAAGGAAGCTGACAAGGAAGCCAAAACAATAGCAAAGGATCTAGTTTCTACCTCTCACATCCCTGCACCTCATCGAGACCTGTCATCAGTCACAGTCACTAAATTCAAAGCATCATGGATAAGTCATTGGAGTGACACATCTTCCAGCAAACTACATGAAATAAGGTCAATAAACAACCAGAGTGTTCTCTATAACAAATTTCACAGAAAAGATCAAGTTAAGATACTAAGATTAAGAATAGGCCATACAAAACTAACACATTCCTATTTACTGTCAAAAGAAGCACCACCACATTGTGATTTGTGTTTAAGTCCTCTTACAGTTAAGCATATTATATTTCAGTGTACAGTCATGTCAGAAAACAGCACACAGTTTCAAAAAACTTTGCATTAACTCTTACAGACACAAAAAGTTTAGTCAATGTATTAATATACCTTAACGAAATCAATCTATATAACTGTATATAACTCTCAGAATTATAATTATTAACATGTTATACCTAATTTAATTGTCACTGTTTGTTGTAATATAATTTTAATATTGTTATATTTTTTATACTAAATTATTGTTTTCATATGTCATAAGCATTAGAGGTATATTTTAATCCCTGAGTATATAATGATTTACTTATGTTCAACATTTTCATTGTGTTAGGGATGTAAAACTGTAAACAAGATTTTTAATGTGGTCGCTATAAGAGCTTGTAGTTCTGCGACCTAAAATAAAGAATAAATAAAAAAAAAAAAAAAAAAAAAAAAAAAAAGGAATATCTTGGAAACGGTTACCTCCACAACAAAAACGTAAAGGACATAAATTGTGTCTTTGACGAGATCTACATTTTTTGTGTGATAATTTTTTTTCTATCTCTTACGATTTAAGTGTTAGGCAAAATTCGTCCATAATGAAGAGTTATTCCCAGAAAATTCAAGACATTCATTTTATTTGGGATCTCAATAGTTTTAATACACGGGATTTTAATCAAAATCGTTAGAGCCATTTTTAAGCAAATCAAAATTTTGGGAAATTTTTCCATGTAAAGGGCTAGTTTGTGGAGGGGGATTTTCTTGAAAATCTTCTTGTCACTTCCCTTGAAGATACTGAGCTAAAATTGGTATTTAACGGACTTTTCGTTTTTGAGCTATGCTGCCCACAGACAGACAGGAAGACACACACACATATACACGGACATTTTTCTAAAAACTCTTATTTTGGGTTCAGGGGGTTCTAAAACATGTATTTCCGATGAAATCTCAGTATCGAATTTTTGGGTGCATTACAATACCTTTTCTATACAGTATGTACATAGTACGTGTAGAAAAAGTAAAATACTTAATCTTTTCTCAAACGGAAATTCCTTATCAATTTCATAAATATTTTGTTTTATACTTGGGCATGGAAATAAACTTGAATTGTAATGTTATTCGCATAGCAACAGTTTTTAAAGGAATTGACAGTCATTTTAGAGTAGTATACAGATTGATTAAAAAAAATCTGATATATTCCAGTCACATGACTTTCTCTGCATCTCTGCAAAAAAGTATTGTTAAAAAGCTTATGCTTCTATTTACTTCATGCTAATCGAGAAAAAATTAGCAGAAATAGTCTTATTACTTGCTTCCTTGTAAGTGGAAGTGAAATAAGGGAGTACCATAGGTTAAGGTGATAGTCAAAAGCTGGTTGCTATGTGACTGAAGTTCCTTTGTTTGTATGGACAGGAGTTGACATATTCCTGTATGACATAAGTATAAGTTTTTCAAAGCTGAAACCAAAAACAAGGAGTATATCAAAAACTATCAGCTCCACGAAAAAATGTATATAACATAACATATAACATAAACGTGCTCTACATTTTTTGTGTTGTAAGTTTTTGTCCATTTCTTACGGTTTAGCTGTTACGCAAAATTCCGTAAAATTCATCGAAAATAAAGTAGTCTTCAGAGGCTATTCCCAGAAAATTTAAGAATACATTTTATTTGTCAGGTAAATATCTTAAATATACGATATTTTAATCAAAATCGTTTGAGCCATTTTTAAGGAAAATCAAAATATTTTCGAATTTTTTTCCATGCAAAGGGTAGTTTAAGGGGGGGAGGATTTTCTTGTAAATCTTCATGTCGCATCCTTAGAAGATACCAAACTTAAACACCAAGTTTGGTTTTAACGGTGTATTCGTTTTTGAGCTATGCTGCCCACAGACACACACACACACACACACACACACACATACACACAGACAGACACATACACACACACTCACACACACACATTCCGTGGTGTAATGGTTACCATGCTAACTTCATATACCCAAGGTCACGGGTTCAAACCCGGCGGAGGACGATGGATTTTTTTCGAGTGTAAAAACCCTTAGCATGGCTTCCTTCGGAAGGGAAATAAATCCTTTGGTACTGTGTCGTAGATTTACGGCACGAAAAAGAACCTCAAGCCTGATAGAGAGGCCTCTGAGCAAAATTAAGCTGTCTTTCACGCCCAATTTGGAATGGGATGCTGAGAACCACAGTAGTTAAAGAGTGTCCATAAATAACACCACACACACACACACACACACACACACAGACACACGCACGCACGGACATTTTTAAATGATTTTTTTTGGATTCAAGGGGTGTCAAAACATAGATATATTTCCGATGAAATCTCGGTATCGAATTTTTGGGTGCAATACAATACCTTCTCTATACACTATGTACATAGTATGTGTAGAGAAAGTAATACGTTTGCACACTGCCGACATGGATTCCTTACATCAAAAGAAAAAAAATATGTCCATATGAACATATGTCCCAAAATTCCTTGTTTTCTCGTTATTAGTGAAAGTTTACGTTCATAACTCGTGAACACATAAACCTCATATTAAATGTTCCTCTTGAGTCCAGACACGCATGCGCTCATCGAATCTTGGCCTGTCGCACCCTCTCAAATACTCCAGGAGGTATCGAATGGTTTCGCATGACATCAATGAACAAGTTTCCTCATCCGAGATGTTTGCTGCATAAACCAAACGTCGGCCCGCGATATCTCCCAGGAAGGGGCCCAGTCGTCCCTTCAAGTGTCAGAGAAAATAGTCCTGCAACCCTGAAACAGATGATAAAATGATGTAAGATAGAGTCCGGCCCAACGGGAATCAAACCCGAGTCCTTCAGAATGCAACCGCACGAGATAAGATTGTGCCATCTGTTGCATATGTATATACGCTAGAACTGGTGGCCTTCGGATTTCTGCTGGCGTAACGACATTTCTAGCTAAGTCTAATGCTGTTTGGCGTGGTGAATGGTGGAAATAACACTCTACCCCGCCGCTGAATCCTTGCATTTGACAGTTCGGGTGGTTTCGCGTAAGGTTGGCTATGCTGACCTTGCGGCGTTGCCAGAGTAACTAATAAACAACAGCTGATTGCAATTAATGTCTCTATCGGGTGTAAAGACGAATATAAAGTGTACAGAGTAAATGAATGTCGATGAATAATGAAAGCAATTCGTTATTATTGTTATTAATGAAAATAACAGTGATACTATAACGTAGGTAGCATACATTACATATTTACAACAATATAGAACAAATGCGCACAAAATTGCTTCTTACAATCAGAGAATGGTATAACAACGTGATTTTCACCGTTTTAGAATTTTAATGGTTCAATACCATCCAAGCCTTCGTTGTCATCATTTTCGGAAGCATCATCGTCATCATCGTCGTCACCAAGACATATCTTTAGTAGTTCACATTCACTGATGATTTGGTCTAATTCCTGTGTTTTTCGTATTATTTTGTGCACCTGATTCACTTTCTTCTTCCATGAAACCGCATCCGCCCTCAACACACCTTCTAGCAAAAGTCTATCACCTCTATAATTGTGAAAGTCTTGTTATGTTCCCTCACGTACAAAGAAACACCAACAACACTATCAACAATATCAAAAAATATAAATAACAGCGAATAATACGTACGTTGTACAGAACAGCTCAACGCACGTATTAGAAGTTCACAAACTGAGCACGTGGTTGGAAATAGCCAGATATTGCAACGGTGCGACATCTAGATCTGTTTCCGTTCTCTGACCGACCGACCACCGGAATGCTGCTTTGTGATTGGTTCAGAAAGTCAAACGGATAAGCTTTTCGTTTGTTACTTGCGGGTGTACCAACTTAACTCCTAACTGTCAAGTGCATGGATTCAGCGGAGGAGGTATATATGAAACAGTCTCTTGAATCTTTTTACTGTGTGCATGGTGTACACCACAGAATACCATAGTTATTGAGATAGTTTTTGCTCTAGGCATGATTTATACAGAAGCACCCATTCCAAAAGAATCCACAATTTATAGGCTGTTAGATAAATGTAAACATAAAGGTTGGGTGTGCAGGACAGAAGTTGGATAGGTTGAGCCAGACTGAAAAATTCAATGCCATAGGGACTTTTATCTATCTTTTACGGTTTACTAGTTATGCAAAATTCATCTAGAATAAACAGATATATATGTCGCAACCGCCTTTTCTACTAATAACTCGGGGAACTCGCTGTGGCTGCGAAAGGCAAATACAAAACTATTCTAACTGGATGCGACATGAGGGACGTATCCCCCATGCTAACTTATGGGAAATTAGCAAACTCAGGAGTAAAACAAGGAAATGTGGGAACAAAATCAAACTACTAAATTAAAACATGTTAATTCAAGAGTAATTCCAGCTAATTGATATATTAAACTTTTACCTGTTATGTTGACGCTGGATGATGCGTAGCCAAAATCTGGGTGAATACTATAGCTCCATTATTAATTACATGATTACTAAAAACGTGCGATGCGCACCCCACGTCGTCCCGCTGGCAAAGAGGCCGAAAAGCCACGCTCCCGTCGTTATTTTAAACTAACCTTTTTTCTACAGTACAGCCAAAACAATAAAATTAATTAGTCAATCATGCCACACTTAGAATGTGGATCCTAACGCAGTAGTACCACATTCTGCATGTGACAATATAGAAGTTGTAAATTAAAAATATACATTTTATTTGTGATGGAAATAGTTTTAATATATGGTTTAATCATAATCGTTAGATCCATTTTTAAGAAAAACAAAATTTCGAAAATGTTTCCTGTAAAGGGTAGTTAAAGCAGGGGGAAACCTAAAGACCTAAATACTTTTCGTTTTTGAGCTATACTGTCCACAGACACACAGACAGACATACAGACTGACAAATAGACACACACAAACAGACCTTTTTCTGAAAATGCTTTTTTGGATTCGAGGGGTGCTAAAACACGGTGAAATCTCGGTATCGAATTTTTGGGTGCAATACAATACCTTCTCTATCCACTATTTACGTTGTACATAAGGGGCTAGAGAAAGTAAAAATCTAATATATTCCATTTACATAACTTTCCATAGCAGTTCCATATACAAATTATTGTTATAAAATATTGGTATTATTTTATCTACCTCATACTAATCAAGATAAACATTAGTTTGTAAATGGAAGGGAAATAAAGGCATACATTGGGCTAAAGCGATAGTCAAGTTTTTTAAATGCTCATCGCTGTTTGAAAAAAATGAGGTTCGGCTCGCTTTGCATGGTCCCGTTATAGAAAACTTAGGTAGTTTACAATTGAAACAATAACAAGAAAAATCTTGAAACCGGTCACTTATTCAAATAAAACGAGTATGATATAAATTGCGCGTTTTCACGAAATCTACATTTTTTGTGTGGTAAGTTTTTGTCCATCTCTTTCCGTTCTGCAAAATTTTCAAAACGCATCCTATTTCACCGGAAAGAGATCTTCAGAGGCTATTGCCAGAACATTCAAAATATACATTTGCCATGTAAATATCTTTAATATAGGGAATTTTAATAAAAGAAGGTTAGAGCCATTTTTGAGAAAAACAAAATTTTCAACAAAAAAAAGTCCGTGTTAATGGTAGTTTTCTGGTGCGCGTGCGTGCTGACGTTTTTCTAAACATGTTTTTTTCGGACTCTGGGGACCTCGAGATATTTATTTCCGGTGAAATCTCGACATCGAACTTTTGGGTGAGATACAATACTTTCTCTATCCACTATGACATTGTAAACGTAAATCCATGGCACGACAGTTCACAAGGTACCGTCCGCCTACTGCATCCCCCATCTCGGACCGAAGGTGTCATGAATGGGGTGCAGTGCTGGAGGGTAAGGCGCGATCAGCGCCTCTCCCGGCCTGTTAGTGTGGTCTTCTCGATCTGGAGCCGCTACTTCTCAATCAAGTAGCTCATCAATTGCAGCCCCAGGGACCTCACGAGGCTGAGTGCACCCCGGACAGGTCTCCCAGCCAGAGAAAATTCCTCACGCAGCTACGCTTGGCAAACAGCCAGGCTACCACCTCGCTAAGGAGACGGCCAGAGAATAAATAATATTCCATTCACATGTCTTTCTCAACATCTCTGCAACAAATTATTGTTTAAAGCTTATTCTTTTATCTACTTGATAATCGAGATAAATATAGCAAAATTGTCCTTATTACTTGGTCCCTTGTAAGAAGAAGGGGAACAGATCTAATGTGTTCCATTGGGTCCTCAAGCTATTCAGCAAGCAAACCTTTTATTCAAAAGATTAATGTGTTATCTACAACATGCTAATTAACACAAACATAAACAGAATTAGTCTTATTACTAACTCCTTGTAAGTAGAAGGGAAATAAGAAAATGCACAGGCTAAAACGATAGTCTCGTCCATTAAAAGCGCGTCACTATGTGAAAGAATTAAAATTCCAATCTCTTTGCTTCCCAGGACTAAACAAACGAGAAACGAGAAGAAAGTCGTCTTTCTGTTTGAGAAAAGTTTAAGTGGCTAAAATTTAAACAAATAATCCTGAATGTTTCGAAAAAGATTAACTCTAATATGTATGTATATATATATATATATATATATATATATTATAATGTGATATATTTTAATATGATCTACATTTTTTGTGCAGTAGGTTTTTGAATATACCTTACGGTTTGTCAGTCATAAAAAATGAAGAGGTCTTCAGAGGCTATTCCCAGAAAATCCAAGATATACATTTCGTTTGATATAGACATTTCTCAAACATATGGTATTTTGATCAAAATCGTTAGAGCCATTTTTGAGAAAATCACCATTTTCGAAAAATATTCCATGTAAGGAGTTGTTGGATGTAGGGGAATTTTCTTGAAAATCCCCGTGTCGCAGTCTTGGAAGATACCAAACTTAAAAATCAAGTTTGGTATTTAAAGGTTTTGTCGCTTTTGAGCTATGTTGCCCCCCCCCCACACACACACACACAAACATACACACAGACACACACACAGGAATGTGTTTAAAATACTTTTTTTGGATTCAGAGGGTCTCTAAACATGTATTTCCGGTGAAATCTCGTTCTAACTTTTGGGTGCATTACAATCTCTTCTTTATACACTATGTACATAGTACACGTAAGGAAAGTAGTTAATAATATCGTTAAATATTGTTATAAATATAGAGTAACAGAATAATAAACGAGAATAATCAACAAGAGTTCAACACAGAATTTTGGGAAAATTTAGAACATGATAATGAATATTTCCGCGCGCGCGCGTGCGTATATTTTTCTAAAAATGTTTTTTTTTTGTTTTTTTTTATTATTATTATTATTTATTCAGGGGGTCTCAAAGCACATATTTCAGGTGAAATCTCGGTATTGAATTTTTGAGTGCCTTACAATACATTCTTTATACACTATGCACATAGTACGTATAGAGAAAGTAATAACAATTAGAAAGTGGAAACACTAACACTACAACTGTGTCAAATAAACGCACCCGTGGTACACAACGGCCTCTAACCATCCAAGAATTATTTGATTTAAACTCAATAATTGACAACCTGCAAGCAAACACCTCACCCATACCGTAATAGCCATCATCAACTACGACCATATTTTAAACTTTTTAAAACTATCAAGAGTACTAAAATGGGGGAAACATCACAAATTAGCTTTTGGTAAATTGCAATAGTTGCGTACCCTTTTGAGCATGCGTGAAAGATCACTCATACACTGTGCTGGTTAATGCAATGGAATCGACCACTTGCATCTTTGATGTAAATTAACTAGTATTCCAAATACTTGGACAAAGAACGCACTTTAACTTTGAAATTAATTATAGTTGAAACTCGCTTATATGTTATTCACTTCAATATTTTTCGCTCATTCCATTAAAATTGTGCTGGATTATACGTTTTCTCGGTAACGCCTCACTTTTTCTGATCCCTATTTACAAAATGTACCCATTTATAAGTTTTTAAAAAAACGTATGGTGGTATGGTTGCTGTGTACAGCCTTACAATTGCCTGATTTGTGGTTTTCATTTACGCTTATCGTTTCATTGTCGTCATATCATTCCAACAATCTATTAACCTTGGTTCCAATAGTCACTTCTCTGCTCGAGTACTGCCAGTGTGCTGTTTTTATTGTTATTTATTCTTTCATTGTCGTCATATCGTTCCACCAGTAACTTATCTATTTTATGTTGAGTTTCGAGTTACAGACAGCAGAAGAAACATGTGTGAATATCAACCAGCAAGGAAGAAAACAAGAAAATCCTTAACTCTTGATGAAAAATTAAAAATTCTGGATGAGGTCCATACCAGAAGAGAAAATCAGTTACATGTTTTCTCATTTATGCAGTATTTTAGTAGTCTCCCTTGAAAAACGTATAAGTGAGGTTCCACTGTATTTACATCTGAAAAACTCTTAGTACATAAATATTACAAATTGTATGCAAATTATTTTGCACTCAAAACAGGTTTTCATGAGTTACATTGGACCTAACAAAATACCAGTTATGGAAAACCTAATCCAGATATTATCTTGAGTCTTGATCTCCAGTATGAGCAAATCGAGTTTTTGTAAAATAACCTAGAATGGTTTACTTCAAACTTGACATGTTTGGAATTTAAACTGCCATAATTACGTCTCCAGTAGAAAATGTCCTCTAATTGCTTCTTCTGATTGGAGCAGTAACTTATCTCAAAACCAATTTCCTTACATGTGCTACAATGGTATAAATGAGGAAAGGTATATCAAGAAAGTGGAAGATCAATAGCTTGAAAACAATTTGTTGGCGCGTGTCTATGATCTAAAAAGATAGAGAATTCGAAATGAACAAAGTAGCATGTTCTGTCTCTTCCCCTCCAACTGTGGAAATGAATTTGCGCGGATTCAAGAAGAATAACCACAGAAAAGGATTACAATGAGATTACATCAGAATTCAGAACTATTTCTTCATTGGTTAACTATTGTGGTTTCTCGATGGTAAATGTTTATGTCAGGTTCTAGAATAACACTTGCTTCCAAATACGACAACTTTGTTTGTATGTGTGATTCAACAGCTCCGTATTTGACCTGTGCAGATATACCTTCCTTCATTAAAAGAGTTGCAGAACTCAACGGGGCTTCTTTTTCTTTCTCTACACGTGCTGTGTACATAGTGTATAGAGAAAGCATTACATTGCACACAAAAATTCGATACCGAGATTTCATCGGAAATTCATGTTTTGGGTCTCCCTGAATAAAAAAAAAATTTTTGGAAAAAGGTCCTTGTGTGTATATGTGTGTGTCTGTGAATAGATAGCTCAAAAACGAAAAAAAAAAAAAAAAAAAAAAAAAAAGGTTTATCTGGTATTTAAGTTTGGTATGTTCCAAGGATGCAACACGAATAACTGCAAGAAAATCCCCCACCCCAAACCACTCTTTACATGGAAAAAATTTCGAACATTTTGATTTTCTCAAAAATGGCTCTAACGATTTTGATTAAAATACCGTATGTTAAAGATATTTATATTCCAAATAAAATGTATATCTTGAATTTTCTGGGAATAGCCTCTAAAGACCTCTATTCTGATGATTTTATTGAATTTTGAATAACTGATAAACCGTAAGAGAGAAACAAAAACTTACTGCACAAAAAATGTAGATCACGATAAAATACACAATTATGTCAGATACATTTTTTTTCGTGGAGTTGATCGTTTTTGAGATACACCTTGTTATTAGTTTCAGCTTTAAAAAGCTTACACTTTTCTCATACAGAAATTTGTCAACTCCCGTCCGTACAAACAAAGGAACTTCAGTCACATTTTGACTATCACTTTAACCTATGGTACTCTCACATTTCGCTGCTACTTACAAGGAAGCAAGTAATAAGACTATTTCTGCTAATTTTTTATCGATTAGCACAAAGTAAATAGTAGCATATGCCTTTTAGTGGTCAGTGGGGACTGCCATGAGCGACCTTCGTTTTACTCCTTTTATATATATATATATATATATATATATATATATATATATATATATATATATATAAGAGAAAACAACGTGTTTATGAATCGCTTTCGTTAAAGCAGCTGCAGAACTCAACGGGGATTTTTCAATCAGCGCGATTGAATCAAAGCGATTCATAAACACGTTGTTTTCTCTGCATTGTTTTTTATGCACTGAAGTTGTGTAATTGGTGCAGAAGTAGAAACGTTTATGACCTACGTGTGCCTTGTTTACGTGGTAGAGAACGTAAAAACATAGAAAAAATAAGGTCATGCTGCATCTAAAGCTATATCACAATACAAAATGCCCGCCTTGCACGGCTCTGACGCAGCTTCGATTAGTGGATAGGCTAATTCACTTTATGCACCCACCGCTATTTATATTTAACGTGAAATGGGCGGGAAAATAATTCTTTAGTGTGTGTGAGTGGTTTGTAGCATTGCTAATACATATTAAAGTAATTCATTTGCTACATGAGAATTTTCTTATTTCTTTTATCCAAGTTTTACAGCGTATTGTAGTATAAATCCAATTATAAGCCGGCCAAGGTGAGTCAAGTCCTGTGCCGGGGAGCGCCACTTGCACGTGTAATGGCTTCCTCTGTATAGTCCAGCTGGGAAAGCGCGAACGATAGTTCATGATGGCATTTCCGTTGCGTGTGTGTGCGTGTTAAAATCATATACATATTAATATCATAAGCAATCAAATAAATTCTCATATCCATTAACCCTTAGTTGCCTGCAGTAGTATACTACATATGCCGTTTTTCCTTTAATTCAAGTTTAAAACTGGAGTTCTAGTAAAAATATTTGGGAATAAATCTATACAATTATTATATAAAATAATAGAGAAAATAGAAATGAAAATAAATGTAGATCCTTTATTAATATTTTTCTTTCCAATTAAAAACTTAAATTCTTCTAAACCTATTTTCATAATCCTGCTAAACGCACTACCAAAAAATTAGTTCAAATGGTCATGAATGTTAGGTAATAAGTAATGGACTGGCCATCCATTCAAAGCCAAATGTTGCAAGTTCAAATCCCAGTGACTGTGGTAAAGGACGGGGAGAGCCCAAGTAAAATAATCGGTGTGATGCTTGGAAGTTGATGGGGTCACATTTGACTGTTGCTTTTCCCTTTTATTTATTTTAAAAAATCACTACAATTTTAGGACAAAAATTGTATATATTTTACAGTATAAAGCAGTCTTGATTACTTGTCGTTTATGGTTTAAGGTTACATAACATGAAATTAATCCTAGAGTACAACCCTATTTGTATAGCTACATTTAAAACAAGCTGAACTTATAGGTACCGACAGGCAATAAAGGGTTAAAATACAATAAAATGTGTACATCTCTTTCTCTCTCTCTCTCTCTCGCGTGGTTGCCATTATTCCGTGATATATCTTTCACTTGCCGTGTCGGTCTCCGATCTAGTGGCCATTTCTTCTTCCGATTCAGCATTACTGTCGAATCCTGGATTGATCTTTTTTTTTTTTTTTTTTTTTTTTTTTTTTAGCTTAACGTCCTTTAACCTGATTGGTCATATCAGACGATATATGAAATTGGTGAAATGATGCTCAAATGATCTCAGGATCCATGGAGCTTAAAGCTACTCGACATATGCTTTCCATTTCTCCTTCCATTAGTACATCTCTATTTCAACATGTTTCTTGAAAATGTTACACCTTCTGAACTGAGCATTAAATGATACCGAACCATTAATAACAGATATTTCGGAAATGGTTTACGGTACAAAAAGTTACTCAATACGAATGGTGTGTTTAAAAGAGATATACGTTTCTGTGTATTAGTTGTCTATCAATTAACAATTACCAGTTATACACACCAAATTCCTTCCGAACAAAGTAGGTTATACACAGAAAGTTCAACATATATATTTTATTTGCCAGTAAATATTTTTAATATATGGTGTTTTAATTAAAAACGTTGGGGTGATTTTGCTGAAAATCTTCGTGTCAGGTCTTTATAAGATACTGAACTTAAACATATAAATCTGATGTGTTCCATTCATATGACTTTCTCTACATCTCTCTTACAAATTATTGTTAATAAGCTTATACTTCTATTTACTTCATGCTAATCGAGAAAAAATTAGCACAAATGGTCTTATTACTTGCTTCCTTGTAAGTAGAACGGAAATAAGGGAGTCCCATAGGTTAAAATGATAGTCAAAAGCTGGTTGCTATGTGACTGAAGTTCCTTTGTTTGTATGCCCAGGAGTTGACAAATTCCTGTATGAGTTTTTCAAAGCTGAAACCAAAAACAGCGAATATCCCAAAAGCAATATACTCCACGAAAAAAATGTACTTGATATAAATTGTGTGTTTTATCCTGATCTACATTTTTTGTTTAGTAAGTTTTTGTCCATCTCTTACGGTTAAGCAGTTATGCAATATGCCGTAAAATTCATTCCGAACAAAGTACAGGGTTACTACAAAAGAAATAGACAACTTCAACTGCCTGTAAAACAAAACTATTTACGGTAATTTGACGCCGTTTTCACTGGTTTGTAGAGGAGTCTTTGAGTTTACATTGTGAACTCACAAATGTTCAATATGGGCTCCTCCAGTCACACGACACACATCCATAAGTTCATCCCAAACCTTTTGTAACATATCTGCATCAACACTTGCCACGGCTTGTCTGATACGTTGTTTCAAGTCGTCTAAATTAAGAGGAAGTGGAGCGACAAAAACACGGTCTTTCACGGATCCCCATAGTAAAAAGTCACATGATGTGAGATCAGGGCTCCTTGGTGGCCAAAATGCAAGAGCATTACTGTCGGTTGTAGCACGGCCAATCCAACGATGTGGTAGGACTTCATCTAGGTAATCTCTAACATCTGTGTGCCAATGAGGCGGTGCTCCGTCTTGTTGGAATACAAAGTCATCCTGTTGCTCATTCAGTTGGGGCATCAACCAGATCTGTAACATGTCAAGATACCTAGCACCGTTGACTGTTTGCTCTGCAAAGAAAAAGGGGCCATACACCGTCGTGTGAGATACCGCACAAAACACATTGATTTTAGGAGAGTCCCGCACATGTTGCAATACAGCCCTCGGAGGTTCAGTTCCCCATATTTGGACATTTCGTGTATTCACTTTTCCACTCAGGTGGAAAGTTGACTCATCGCTGAAAATGATGCGCTCACAAAAACCAGCATCGTCTTCATCATGTCGCAACATGTCGATCCAAAAGTCACGCCGTATGACCTTATCTTCTTCACTCAGAAACTGCAACATCTGTAATCTGTAAGGCATCATGTGCAGTCGCTTCCGCAAGATTTTCCATACAGTTTGCTGTGGAATTTGTAATTGCATGCTTGCCCTAGATGTCGATTTCTGTGGGCTTCTTATTAGGCAGAACGAACACGTTCAACGTTTTCTTCCGAAACTCTTCCCGAGCTCTTCCCTTTGCACAAACATCCCGTTGTCTCGAATTTTCTATACCAGTCGTAGATTGACTGTCTAGTCGGTGGCGTTTTGTGGTAACGTGTTCTAAAATGTCGTTGGACAACAGTTGCTGATTGCGTTCTAGCAAATTCCAACACGCAATATGCCTTTTCCACAGGATTTTCCGCCATTTCAGCTTCTGCAACAACAAACAAAACACTACAGCGTTATCAACAGTAACAAACGAAACTTTGAGAGTTTCTCAACATACCTCCAAAATAATTAGGTTGCTATCTCTAATAGGTTTGTTTTACAGGCAGTTGAAGTTGTCTATTTCTTTTGTAGTAACCCTGTAGTCTTCAGAGGCTATTCCCAGAAAATCAAGATATACATTTTATTTGTCAGGTAAATATCTTTCATATACGATATTGTAATCAAAATCGTTAGAGCCATTTTTGAGAAAATCAAAATTTCGAAAAATTCTCCATGCAAAGGGTAGTTGGGGGTGGGGTGTTTTTTCTCAAAATCTTCGTGTCGTATTCCTGGAAGATACTGATCTTAAATCCCAAGTTTGGAGTTTTTGAGTTATCGTGTTCTCAGACACACGGACACACACAAGGACATTTTTGTGAAAATACTTTTATTGGATACAGGGGACCTTAAAACATATATTTCCGGTGAAATCTCGGTATCGAATTTTTGGGTGGAATACAATACCTTCTCTATACACTATATACATAGTACGTATAGAGAAAGTAAAAAAGATGCGGGACTTTATGTTTTCTCCTTGGTATAACTGGGACACCCAGGTATGAGTATAGACGTCACGCGGGATTGGCTCCATGCCTTGGATCATTACCAAAGACTATGCAAGCACTTTAGATTCCGCAGAGCAGGGACTGAATTCCCTGTTGCAGAAGTGCAGAAAATGGTAAATCACTTCCTGTGATTTAAATGAATCGATACGTCACTTAACTTTAGTTATGTGGTCAGGTGCCAGTCCTCTCTTCAAGACAAACACAAAATGTTATATCAAAATCATTACAGACATTTTTGAGAAAGTAAAAAACCCCACCACAAACTACCCTTTACATGGAAAGGTTTTGATTTTCTTTTCTCAAAAAGATTTAAAATACATATATTAAAGATATTTACATCTCAAATAGAATGTACATTTTTAATTTTCTAGGAATTGCTTCTGAAGATGCCTTTATTCTGGATGAGTTTTGGAGTGTTTTTCAAAACGTTTCTCGTTAAAGCACATGACTTTTGTCACATACGTTTTTCTTATTGAATTGACCGTTTTTGAGGAAAATACCTAACTTTTCTCAAACAGAACCAGGATTTAGCCCAATGTATTTCCCTTCTACTTACAAGGAACCAAGTAATAACATCAATTTTGCTAGTGTTTATCTCGAGTACCAGGAACAGCTAGAGAAACTTGTGTGAGTGGAACATTTCAGATTTTTACTTTCTCTACACGTGCACCCAAAATTCGATTCCGAGATTTCACCGGATATACTTCCGGTATAAAAAAAAAAACATTTTTAGAAGAAGCTCAATGGGTGTGTATGTGTATGTGTGTGTGGGGGGGGGTGTCTGTGGATAGCACAGCTCAAAAAGTAACAGTCCGTTAAATACCAAACATGAATGCGACACGAAGATTTTCAAGAAAATCCCCCACACCCAAATACCCTTTACATGGAACTTTTATCGAAAATTTTGATTTTCTCAAAAATTGTTCTGAGGATTTTGATTAAAAAATCGTATATTAAAGATATTTACCCCATAAATAAAATGTTTATCTTGAATTTTCTGGGAATAGCCTCTGCAGACTACTTTATTCTGGATAAATTTTACGGAATTTTGAATACCCACTAAACCGTAAGAGATGGACAAAATGTTACTCCACAAAAAATGTAGAGCACGTTATAACACACAGTTTATGTTATATACATTTTTTCCTGGAGTTGATCGTTTTTGAGGTATTCCTTGTTTTTGGTTAAAGCTTTGAAAAACTTATACTTTTCTCATACAGAAATTTGTCAATTTCTGTTCATACAGACAAAGGAACTTCAGTCACATAGCAACTAGCTTTTGACTATCACTTTAACCTATAGTACTACCTTATTTTGCTTCTTCTTAAGGAAGCAAGTAATAAGACTATTTCTGCTAATTTTTTTCTCGATTAGCATGAAGTAAATAAGGGCATTAGCATTTTAACAATAATTTGTTATAGAACTGTAGAGAAAGGCACAATCTTTCTTTCTTTCTTTCTTTCTTTCTTTCATTATCCTTTCCTTCCTTCCTTCCTTCTTTCTTTTTGTTTCTTTCTTTCATTCATTCTTTCTTTTTGTTCCTTTCCTTCATTCATTCTTTCTTTCATTCTTTCTTTCCTTCTTTCATTCATTCTTTCTTTCATTCTTTTTTCTTTCCTTCTTTCATTCTTTCTTTCTTTCGTTCTTTCATTCTTTCTTTCTTTCATTCATTATTTCTTTCTTTCCTGCTTTCATTCTTTCTTTCTCTCATTCCTTCTTTCATTTAATCTTTCTTTCTTTCATTCTTTCTTTCCTTTTTCATTCTTTCTTTCTCTCATTCCTTCTTTCATTTAATCTTTCTTTCATTCTTTCTTTCTTTCATTCTTTCATTCATTCCTTTCTTCCTTCTTTCTTTCATTTATTCTTTCTTTTTGTTTCTTTCTTTCCTTCTTTCTTTCCTTCTTTCTCTCTTTATTTCTTTCCTTCTTTCTTTCATTCTTTCTTTCATTCTCTCTTTATTTCTTTCTCTTTTCCTTGTTTCTTTCTTTCGATGTGGTTGAACTGTATTTGTTTTCAGACTTACATACATGGTCATAAGACAAATGCAGACTTCAAGACACGCCATGAAATAATGTTATTGTCATTGCCACTTTCGACCACCTCTTAGTGACGCACAAGGCTCAGAGTGTTTGTACTGGGGCACTTTTTCCCAGGATTTCCGCAATGAAGAGGTATATTTGAGGACACATTAAGCTCCAGTGCCAACTTTGTTTGCTTTGCGATGACGCCATGTTTGTGTCAGTGTTCAACTATTTCCCAGGCTGCCTCTAGGTTGTATACTCTCTGCGTAGTGCTGTCAACTTTTTGTGGGGGAATGTCGCTAACAATGCAAAATAAAACAAAAGTGTGAAGTTTGCCCTGCGTTAGGCAAAATCATTATGAATATATGTGAAACCCACATCTGTTTTTCGCTCGTTTCCTTGCTACCCACATTCTGACGTCAGAATAATGTTGGTTTTTTTTTTTTGTTTTTTTTTTTACTGTTTTATATAATAATGGCTTTACAGCACAGCTAAAGGTTTAACAGCCCAAGGTTCAAATTCTTTTGTTTATTCTTTTTAACCACAGCAAACGCATCTGTTTCCTAATAATACACAACCACCTGATTTGACTAACTGCTTCCCAATTTAAAATTGTATAATCTGCTTAAATTACAAAACAAACAAAAACCTGATGTGTTCCATTCACATGACTTTCTCTACATCTCTACAACAAATTATTGTTAAAAGACTTATACTTCTATTAACTTCATGCTAATCGAGCAAAAATTAGCAGTTGTATTAGTTGTATTACTTGCTTTCTTGTAAGTAGAAGCGAAATAAGAGAGTGCCATAGGTTAAAGTGGTAGTCAAAAGTTGGTTGCTATGTGACTGAAGTTCCTTTGTTTGTATGGACAGAAGTTGACAAATTCCTGTGTGAGACAAGTATAAGTTTTTTTAAAGCTGAAACCAATAACAAGGAACATCTCAAAAACGATCTTCTTCACGATATTCCCTTCCGCCGGGTTTGAACCCGCGACCTTGGGTATATGAAGTCAGCATGGTAACCATTACACCACGGAGGGAGACATACATACATACACACACAAAACATAAATTGTGTGTTTTAAAGAGATCTACATTTTCAGTTAAATAAGTTTTTCTTTATCTCTTACGGTTTGCCAGTTACACAAAATTCCGCAAAATTCATCCAAAATAAACATTTCTTCGCAGGTTATTTCCATAAAATTTAAGATATACATTTTATTTGACATGTAAATGTCTTAAACATTAGAGATTTTAATTAAAATCTAGAGGATTTTTGAAAAAATAAAAATTTTCGAACTTTTTTTCCAAGTAAGGGAGAGTTCGGGATGGGGGATTTTTTGAAAATCTTCGTGTCGCAACCTTGGAAATACCGAACTTAAATACCAAGTTTGGTATTTAATGGTCTTTTCGTTTCTAGCTATGCTGTTCACAGACACATGCACACACATACACGGATAGTTTTCTAAAACTGCTTTTTTTGGATTCAGGGATACCCAAAACATTTATTTCCGGTGAAATCTAGGTATCGAATTTTTGGGTGGAAAAGCAATACTTTCTCTATACACTAAGTACGTAGTACGTGTAGAGAAAGTAAAAAGAAAACAAAAGAAAGAACCCATTTAGAAATGATGCCTGGAGATTTTCTTACTCACAGGAGTATGCAGATTCAGCGCTCGGAATCATTTAACACGAAAACCTTGTTAATAGCCTGCAATGTAATGTCTAAAATATATAACATTTATGCACGGGATGTTGATGTTTTAAACACGTCGGGCATCTCAAAGGAATTTTGCAGCATTACATCCACCTCCTCTTCTCACTTCGATTCAACCAATGAATATTCAGATTACGTATTCATAGCAATTTCATTGATATTCAGCAGCGTGGGTATAAACACAGTGCAGCAAATATAGGTACAAAACTTCAAAGGCTTTGTGTTTTAAAACAGATACATAACATTTCCTTAGCTTCAAATACACGTTGTAAATAGTACAATGTAGATGCATATGCCAAAAAATCTGATGTGTTCCGTTCACATGACTTTCTCTACATCTCTGCAACAAATTATTGTTAAAAAGCTTATGCTTCTATTTACTTCATGAAAATTAAACTCCTGTTTGAGAAAAGTATAGCTGTTTTAAAGCTGAAACAAAAAAACAAGGAATATCTAAAAAAAAACAATCAACTCCACGAAAAAAATGTATACAACATAAATCGTGTGACATAAGACTACTTTATTCTAAATGAATTTTATGGAATTTTGCATAACTGCTAAACCGTAAGGGATGGACAAAAACTTAAAACACAAATAATGTAGAGCACGTTAAAACACACAATTTATATGGTGTACATTTTTTTCGTAGAGTTGATCGTTTATCCATTCAAACAAAGGAACTTCAGTCACATAGCAACCAGCTATTGACTATCACTTTAACCTTTGGTACTCCCTTATTTCGCTTCTACTTACAAGGAAGCTAGTAATAAGACTATTTCTGCTATTTTTTTCTCGATTAGCATGAAGTAAATAGAAGCATAAGCTTTTTAACAATAATTTGAGGCAGAGATGTAGAGAAAGTAATGTAAATGGAACATATCAGATTTTTTGGATTCAGGGAGGCCCAAAACATGTATTTCCGGTGAAATTTCGGTATCGAATTTTTTGTGAATTACAATACCTTCTCTATACACTATGTACATAGTACGTGTAGCGAAAGTAATAGAACGTCGAGATTTAATAATGCATGCAGAACCATCAAGGGGGCCAAAAATAATAAACAAGGGCACTCAAATATAAGTTTATGAATTGTAAAGATATGCATATATTACTTTGGATACGAAAATTGTTTTCTTATTTTCAAGATAAACAAAATCAGCATAGAAGTGATTATTTTAAAGAGTGTCATTGATATTCATTTATTATATAGGAGAAATCTTCTATATATCGATGAAAGTTTCTACTTTAACTAAATAATACATAGAAAGACTAAGAGAGGAGAGAAGAACTAAGGTATGGAAACTAAAAGGTGTAAGGAAGGGTATTCCACAAAATCAATTGACTATATATTATAGAAATGAAGATCGGGACACATACTATTTAAATACAAAAGAACAGAAATTTGGAGTAAAGTGTACATCAATAAGTAATGGTTTGGGTAATGTTCCATGAAGATTGTAAGAAGGTAGGACAATTCCGTTCAAAGTGAAAAGCGAATGGCTATGGACAGTCCACAGAGTTAAAAAATAAATTACAAATGAGACAAGGTAGAATTAAGAAATTAGTGTAAAGAAATTACTAAATGTATAACATGAATATAACTGGTAGGCGGCACCGTGGCTGAATGGTTAGACCGCTCGCCTCCCACCTGGGCGGCCCGGGTTCGATCCCAAGCGTGTGGGATTTGTTGCGGACGAAATTACGTCTGGGCGGGTTTTCGCCGATTATTCCGGTTTCCACCGCCACTCATTCCACCTTTTCTATCATTTCATATATATTTTTCCTCCTTCATTCTGTGGTTACGTACCGTTGGTTCTCCGACAGATTTCTGACCCTTAGACACCCGCTTGTAAGTCCTAGGGGGTGTCAGTCCTACATAAGGGGAGGGTACACCGACTACGTAACGAATATAACTGGTAAAGAGCAAAAGGATCAAACACATTAGAATTGTAAAAGAGCATTGAATTTCATTGACCATGCCATGAACAGTGCCTCTCAAACATAAAAAATTGCAGCATGCAAACCGAGGGGCAGAGGTACATCGGTCCAACTCAGCTCGACTTGAGGCAATCCACAGTCAGGAAGAACATTAGACTGGTTGGCAAAGTGAGGAAGGGAGACAAAGGCGGAACTATCGTACAAGGGTCGGACCTCTCAATGAAAACAGCATTTTATTAATTTTTTTCTTTATTTGTAAATATAATTCCAGAAAGGCTAATACTTTTGTCATATCGGTGTTCTAATTTAATTAAACCATCTCTGTAATGCGAATAATCAAGGCATCAATGACCCCTTCGTTGCTGTGAAATCTTCGTCCCCCAAGAAAGTTTTTGAGGTTTGGGAACAGGTGGCAGTCATTGGGTGCTAGATCTGGCGAATAGGGTGGATGTTCAAGCAATTCGAACTTTAATTCGCACATTTTCCCCATTGCAATGACTGAAGCATTGTCGTGTTGAAACAAGACTTTTTTTTTTTACCAAATGAGGTATTTTTCTTCTCACCTCATCACTCAAACTTACAGTAAGCTTACTAGTAGTCACCAGTGATACTTTTACGCTTTTCCAAGTAATCAATAAAAATAATTCCCTGTGCATCCCAGAAGACACTCCCCATAAACTTGTTAGCGGTCACAGTTGGCTGTGCCTTCTTTGGAGCTGGTTCACCTGGCGCAATCCACCGTTTTGACTGTGATTTACTTTCTGGAGTGTAGTGATGTACCCAAGTTTCATCCGTGGTAATAAGCCGAATCAAAAATTCACTGGGATTTTTACGGTAGAGCTCCACATTTTTAACAGAAATAGTTTTTCTTTGAACTTTTAATCAGGTGCCAACAAACGCGGCACCCATCTTACACAGACCTTATGAAAGCCCAAAGCATTATTTAAAATATTACCTGTACGTTCTTTTGATATGTTTACAGCCTCCGCTATCTCAAACAACTTTAATCTGCGGTCTACCAGTACTAAACGATTACTTTTTTTCAATTATCTCTGGAGTTGTCACTAGTGCTCGTAGTCCCATTTTAAACTCTGCAACCCACCTTTTAATCATTGAATATGAAGGGACAGAGTCTTTCAATGTGCTGTCCATTTCCTCCTTGATTTCTTTAGGCGTTAAGCCTTTCAAATGAAAGCATTTAATCACTGCTAGTTTTTCCAAATCCTCCAAATTCGTCAAAACTCTAAAGTTTTCTTGTTTAAAATGCTGTCATTCGAAAACTAAACAAGCTATTGACCTGTAACTATGGATACAAGCTAGTCTAGAGTTGAACTATATGATGCTATCGTCTAACTGGCCTAGTGGCGCCATATCTGGCGGGGAATTATTAGCTTCAACATTTCAACGCGGTAGGACAGGACAAGCTATAATGGCAATAAGGTACATTTAATATTTTAAGGTTGTTAATATAATGCCTATGCTGGTGTTACAACGTCGGTTTAGGTACATCAGTTGGTTAGGTGCTGGCCTTGTAAACTCAAGGTCGCAGGTTCAAACCCAGTCCAGATCGATTGCTTTTATGTGTGCTTAAAAGCGACAGCCTTAAACCAATAAATATATGGCATATTGAAAATGGCCTGCAGAACAAAACTCTGCTACGCCTGCGACGCTGATTTAATCCTGACAATTTACAGCGTTGTTATTAAACAAAATAGTTTAATGTTTTTTCGACGTTGGCAGCTTTCTTATGTGTTATATGTATTTGGTATGGGATTTCCAACCTATCCACCTTCGTGTAATGCATAAGGAGGTAAGGCATTTCCATTGAGTCAGCGTTAGTGTTGTGTTTCAAAGATTGTTTGTCACAAAACAGGCTCTTCATGTCAAAATGAGGTTAATTTCACTGAAAAACAAAATCTGACGTGTTACACTCACATGACTTTATCTAGCTGCTCTACAAACAAACTTCTTAAAGGTTATTCTTATTTCTACTCCATTCCAATCGAGATAAACAATGTTCTTATTACTTAGTTCCTTATGTAGAAGGCAACTAAAGAAAAGCACTAGAACACAGTGATAGTCAAATGTTTTAAAAGCTGTCATGCAATTGCCATTGCAAATCGCTTATTTGTTTAGCCAGGAGTAGAGCAAAAGAAAAGCGGACACTTCCTGTCTGAGAAAAGTTTAAGTACTTATCAATTGAAACCAATAACAACGAATATCTCCGAAACGGTTACCTCCACAACAAAAACATAAAGAATATAAACTGTTTATTTTTGTGTAGTAAGTTTTTGTCAATCTCTTACGGCTTAGTAGTTAAGCAAAATTCGACAAAATTCATGCATGCATAATAAAGAGGTTTTCACAGGCTATTCCCAGAAAATTCGAGATACACATTTTACATGCGAAGTAAATATCTTTAATATACAGGAATTTAATCAAAATAGTTAGAGCCATTTCTGAGAAAATAAATTTTGGAAAATTTTTCCATGTAAAGGGTAGTTAGTGGTGGGGAGATTTTCTTGATTGATTTTTTTTCAGGGGAGCCTAAAACGCATACTTCTGGTGAAATCTCGCTGTCGAATTTTTGGGTGGAATACAATACATTCTCTATACATTGTACATGCGGGCTAGAGAAAGTAATAAATATCGACGCAGCACTATGACTAGCAAAATTATTTCTTTAAAATGCACAATAGGTCAAAAATCTATAATTACTATCTCTACACTTATTATACATAGTGTATAGAGAAGGTATTGTATTGCACCCAAAAATTCGATACCGAGATTTCACCGGAAATACATGTTTTGGGTCCCCCTGAATCCAAAAAAAGCAGTTCTGGTAAAAGATCCGTGTGTGTGTGTGTATGTGTGTGTGTGCGTGTGTGTATGTGGACAGCGTAGTTCAAAAACAAAAAGACCATTGAATACCAAACTTGATATTTAAGTTTGGTATCTTCCAAGGATGCGACACGATTTTCAAGAAAATCCCCCTTATATGGAACTTTTTTCCAAAATTTTGATTTTCTCAAAAATGGCTAACGATTTTGACTAAAATATCGTAAATTAAAGATATTTACCTGACAAATAAAATGTATATATATATATATATATATCTTGAATTTTTTGGGAATAGTCTCTGAATACTACTTTAATCTGGATAAATTTTACAGAATTTTGTGTAACTGGCAAACCGTAAGAGATAGACAAAAACTTACTTAACAGAAAATGTAGAGCACGTTAAAACACACAATTTAGGTTATGTAAATTTTTTCGTGGAGTGGATCGTTATTGAGACATTCCTTGTTACTGGTTTCAGCTTTAAAAACGTATATTTTTCTCATTCAGAAATGTGTCAACTCCTGTCCATACAAACAAAGAAACTTCAGTCACATAGCAACCAGCTTTTGACTATCACTTAAACCTATGGTACTGCCTGCGCTTCAGTTACAAGGAAAAAAGTAATAAGACTATTTCTGCTATTTTGTTGTCTCGATTAGCATGAAGTATAAGCATTTTAACAATAATTTGTTGCAGAGAAAGCCATGTGAATGGAGTACATCAGATTTTTTGAAGTATTGTAACTATGCCTTCATACTTAAGTTGGTAACCATGCTGAGTCGGGCGGCTATCGCAGTATCTGGAAGGGATTTAAAATATCAGATATCCATTGCATTGCACGGCTGATCATTAATTAATTGAAAGTCAAGATACCAATAGGACTGATAGATTAATCAAGCTAGTGTAATGAATTATCCTGAGTTTTGATTAATGGTTACAATCTGTATTTATGGTAGCCTAGTCTAGAACAAGATAAATTGTGTTTGGTTACAAGCCGAAGGTAACAAAAGAAGTCTTATGGGGTAGGTACTACATTTCTCATTGTACTGGTTCTTTTGTGGCACTGCAAGGCTAATTGACGAAGCACACATGCATGTTACATTCCCGGATTTGCTTCTGGTGCACAGGATATCCCTTGGCAAAGGTTTCATGCCGGATTTAGAGGGATCTCAGAATAAAAATATATCCAAAAATAACACAGGCCATTCATCATCGGACCTGTTCCTGCGTCAGCTCTTCAAGACGGAACGAAGAGAGGATAATAGAAAATGAAACATGATGTTCAGGATGGAACTCATGATGCCTACCTATGTAACTTCAGAATTAAGAGTCACTTCGATTAATTTGACCTCCCACTGTAACCCATGATTTTTTTGTGGTTTCTTAAGCTCGCCAGGCTAATGCTGAGGTGGTTTCTCATCTATTACGATTTCATTTCCATCATTTGCTCTTCATTCATTGATGGTGGCTGCCACATCGACGTGTCGCTCGGCTCGACAGTGGGGCACGTCATCGGGCTTGGAACTGTGGAGGACTTCTCAATCTTCCTGTAGTCTCCAATGAATCCAAGGTTCCTACACCTTCTGCTGGGCAATGCGAGTGCTGCAGATCCCGAACTCCCGTGGTAGTTTTGATGTTACTAGAAGTCCCTCGGGGCTAATATCTGAGCTCCTTCCCCAAGGGAAGTGTTTGGATTGGGTTGGACTCGGCGGAACAGTTGTTCCCGAAACCTATGGAGATTGGGTATAACTGGGCGGGTTTGTGAGACGCCTCAAAGTCCTCCGGCCACTAACCTGGAGAGTTAGTAGACAGAAGCTGGTAGTTGTCGCCCCCACTGAAGTCATCCGCTTACGGTTATACGTGCGTAAGTTGCAAATCCGTTTTCGTCCTTGGTGGTGCATAAAATAGGTACCGGCCCAATAAAAAAAAACATGGAAGTTTTCCTGAGCCGCCCGTCAGTGCTTGAGTTTTCTCCTGGTTAGCCACATTAGATATACGCAGTCGTACTGCGCCAAGCGTCCACCTCCGTCGTCTACCGTTAAGTTTTCTGTTACGGTAGTATATGTAAATGCTTATAGACAGAATATACGATTTTGAATCGAAGTGCCTGTAGTTTTAATGAGAGTACTGTGTCTTTGCCCGGTTTTCATTAGCATTTCGCATTGTCGCGTCACTTTATTGGCAAAGTAACGGTGTAATAACAGACACACAAGTAACTTCCTCTTCGAATCGAACGCAGGACCTCTCTAATCTCTTGTACAAGCAACAATCACTCCATGTCTCTGTCAGAGAACAGTATTTTTTACTTTCTCTACACGTACTATTTAGGTACATATACAGAAGGTTTTCCACCCAAAAATCCGATACCGAGATTTCACCCTGTATCCTAAAAGAATATTTTTAGAAAAAGGCCCGTGTGAGTCCGTGAACGCGATAACTCAAAAAGAAAAGTCGATTAAATACCAAATTTGATAGTTAAGTATCTTCCAGGGTTGCGACACGATGCTTTTGAGAAAAATCACCCCACCCCAAACTACCTTTTCATGGAAAAAATTCCGAAAAATGGCTGTAACGATTTTGATTAAAATACTGTATATTAAAAATATTTATATTGCAAACAAAATGCATATCCTGAATTTTCTAGGAATAGTCTCTAAAAACTTCTTTATTCTGCATAAATGTTGCTGAATTTTGCGTAATTGGTAAACCGTAAGACATAGACAAAAACTTACTACAAAAAATGTAGATCACGTTAAAACACACAATTTATGTCGTATACGTTTTTTTTCATGGAATTCACCACTTCTGAAGTATTACTTGTTATTGGTTTCAGCTTTAAAATACACATATTTTTACTTTCTCTATACGTACTATGTACATAGTATATAGAGAAGGTATTGCACTGCACCCAAAAATTCGATACCGAGATTTTACCGGAAATATATGTTTTAGGGTCCCCTTATTCTAATAAAAAAGACTTTTTCGGAAAAAAGTCCGTGTGTGTGTCCGTGTGTCTATGAGCTCGATAAATCAAAAACGGAAAGTCGGTAAAATACCAAACTTGGTATTTAGGCTTAGTATCTTCCAGGAATGCGACACGAAGATTGTTAGAAAATTCCCCATACCCCAAACTACCCTTTACATGGAAATGTTTTCGAAAATTTTGAGTTTTTAAAAAATGGCTCTAATCATTTTGATTAAAATAGCGTATATTAAAGATATTTACCAGACAAATAAAATGTATATCTTGAATTTTCTGGGAATAGTCTCTGAAGACTACTTTATTCTGGATGAATTTTACGGAATTTTGCATAACTGTTAAACCGTAAGAGATGAACAAAAACTTAACAACACAAAAAATGTAGAGCACTTATGAACACACAATTTATTTTATATATATTTTTTTTTCGTGGAGTTGATCGTTTTTGAGATATTCCTTTGTTTTTGGTTTCAGCTGTGAAAAACATATTTTTTCATACAGGAATTTGTGAACTCCTGTCTATATAAACAAAAGAACTTCAGTCACATAGGAACCAGCTTTGGACTATCACTTTTACCTATGGTACTCCCTTATTTCGCTTCTACTTACAAGGAAGCAAGTACTAAGACTATTTCTGCTAATTTTTCTCGATTAGCATGAAGTGAATAGAAACATAAGGTTTTTAACAATAATTTGCTGCAGAGATGTAGAGAAAGTCATGTGAATGGAACACATCAGATTTTTACCATAGGGGAATTTGTAAACTCCTGGCTCTACATTGAACCACATGGCAACCTGCTTTTAAAAGACTTGACTACCGTTTTAGCCTAATGTATTCCGTTATTTTCCTTCTACTTACAAGTATTAAGACAATATCTGCTAATGGTTTTCTCGATTAACATAAAGTAGATAGAGGATTAAGCTTTTTAACATAGAAGTAGAGAAACTCGTGTTAATGGAACACATCAGATTTTTTTTTCGCACCAGTAAACCACCAGGATTCATTAGGAAAGTTCCAGAAGACCCTATAATATTTATCAAATGGTACGAGTTCTACGCTGCAGCGAATGTATTTTATTCTCTGCAATTGGGCAGTACTCGGTGGCAGAGTTAAATGTGCAAAATTCACTTACAATAATAATCTTAAGTTAAATTAAGAATAGTAATACAACTAACACATTACATACACATGTTTTTTACTTTCTCTATACGTGCTATATACATAGTGTATACAAAAGGTACAGTCATGCATCCAAAAATTCGATACCGAGATTTCACCGGAAATACATTTTTTTGAGACCCCTCCTGTATCTAAAAAAAGCATTTTTAGAAAAATGTCTATATGTGCCTGTCTGTCTGTCTATGTGTGTCTCTGTGGGCCCCATAGCTCAAAAACCAAAAGCCCGTTAAAAACCAAACTTGGTAATTAGGTTTGGTATCTTCCAAGGATGCGACATGAAGATTTTCAAGAAAATCCTCCCACCCCTAACTACCCTTTACATGGAACATATTTTTGAACATTTTGATTTTCTAAAAAATGGCTCTAACGATTTTGATTAAAATATCCTATATTTAAGATATTTACCAAACAAATAAAATGTATATCTTGAATTTTCTGGGAATAGCCTCTGAACACTACTTTATTCTGGATGAATTTTGCATAACTACTGAACCGTAAGCGATGGACAAAAACTTAACACACAAAAAATGTAGAGCACGTTAAAACACACCGTTTATGTCATATCTATTTTTTCGTGGAGTTGATCGTTTTTGAGATATTCCTTGTTGTTGGTTTCAGCTTTGAGAAACTTGTACTTTTATCATACACGAATTTGCCAACTCCTATCAATACAAACAAAGGAACTTCAGTCACATAGCAACCAGCTTTTGACTATTACTTTAATCTCCCTTATTTCGCTTCTACTTACAATAAAGCAAGAAATAAGACTATTTCTGCTAATTTTTCTTGATCAGCATGAAATAAATAAAAGAATAAGCTTATTAATAATAATTTGTTACAGAGATATAGAGAAAGTCATGTGAATGGAACACATTAGATTTTTTTTAATGCCTGGTTACTTATTATTCAGTATAGCAATATTTATGTCAAATACCAACATGTTTATAAGCAGTAATTATGAAGCCTTAACATTAATACTATACATTACTAATACGAGTATATACATTGATAATGATATACACTAATTCAGTTTCTGAAATCCTTAATTACTTCACAATGTTTACTCTAACTACATTTACTCTCTATAAATTAACCCTAAACTTCTTTAATGTCAGAGGACAGCCCTGAAAGGCTGCTACAAGCAATTCATTCCATTCTTCAATGGTCCTATTAACAATAGAACATTTTCCTACATCGGTTCTGTACCTTCTACCCTTAATTTTATACAAATGATCGTTTCGTCCGTAGTATGTTGGGTTTTCTAACCTCCTTCTAACGTCCACCCATGCATTTAAAGCAGAATAAGCTTTAAATAGTGCGACTAGCCTATGTGTTTTAGCTCCCATTTATTCTCTTCGCCTTTCCTAAGTCCAAAATCATTACGTCTCTTTATGAATTTAACCGCCCGTCTCTGTATCTTTCCAACAATCAGTTTGACTAACTCTGTATGGTCCCAGCATGCTACTCCATATTCCATAACTGGCCGCACTAAGGAATTGTAAGCAATTTCCCTGGACTTTGCTCTCCCCTTCTTTAGTGTTCTCATTACGAAGTGCAATGAGATACGTTATGCTCCTTTACACATTTCCCTCTCACTCGCAGACTGAGCATGCAAATCTGCCTGGCGACATAATGCTTATACATGTGTATTATGAAAACTATTTGAGCCAAAAATTTATGGTTTTTACGGTTCTGCTACGAACATTACTACCTATTTTCCTTGTGAAATATTTTTTCCAAAATGTCAATATTTTGTCTTAGCATAAGTAGTATTTATGAGAGAGGGAAATCACTTAGCGCGTTACTGCACAGTTAAGCGCGAATGCAGTAAGCTGACAGTAGCACTCCGATTGGCTGCCGGCCTGGTGGCGCTCAAGGACAAAACTCATCCCATTTGAAAGTTAGTGTAATTATCTATCGGTATCACTACTGGGATTTACGCTGGACAAGAGCGCTCCCGCGTCCATTTATTTCTATTATCTCCCCAATTGCACGGCGGCAACTTCCCGATAAGCTTGGTCCATAGCCGCAAGGTCACGGAACTATAGGAGTAATTAAGAAGAATACCATTTAAAGGTATATTCTAGATAAATAGCAACCAGAAATTTTAAACTGAAAAAAAAGCTGATGTGTTGCATTCACATGACTTACATGTGATATTAAAAGGCTGGTATCTATGTGACTGAAGTTCCTTTGTTTGTATGGACAGCAGTTAACAAATTTCTGTATGAGAAAAGTATGCTTTTAGAAAGCTGAAAACAATAACAAGGATTATCTCGAAAACGACCCACTCCACGGAAAAATGTATATGACAAAAAGTTTGTGTTTTAACGGGTTCTACATTTTCAGTTAAGTAAATTTTTGCCTATCTCTTACGGTTTGCCAGTTATGCACAATTCTGTAAAATTCTTCCAGAATAAAGTAGTCTACAGTGGCTCTTCCCATAAAATTCAAGATATACATTTTATTTGCCAGGTAAATATATTTAATATACGATATTTTAATCACAATTATTGCAGTCATTTTTGAGAAAATAAAAATTTTCGAAAATTTTTCCACATAAAGGGTAGTTGGGGTTGGGGCGATTTTCTCTAAAATCTTCGTGTCGCATCCTTGGAAAATATCAAACTTAAAAACCAAGCTTTTCGTTTTTGAGCTATGCTGTCCACAGACACACACCGACCTTTTTCCAAAAATATTTTTTTTTTAGATTCAGGGGACCCAAAACATGTATTTCCGGTAAAATCTCGGCATCAAATTTTTGAGGGAAAACAATATCTTCTCTATTCACTAAGTACATTGTACGTATAGAGAAAGTAAAAATATATACAAATATACCTAACAAGCACAAGTAAGCATTCTTTAATTTTACGGCACCAGCTCCTTAATCAGAATATGAATAACGCCCAAAATCCAAGATGTGATTAAATAATAGGCTTATTTTTACTTTCCCTACACATACTATGTACATAATGTATAGAGAATGTATTGTATTCCACCCAAAATGACATACCGAGATTTCACCGGAAATACACGTTTTGAGTCCTCCTGAATCAAAAAAAAAAAAATTAAGATCCGAGTATGTGCGTGTGTGTGTGAGTCTGTGTCTGTTCACAGTATAGCTCAAAAACGAAAATACCGTTAAATACCAAACTTGGTATTTAAGTTTGGTATCTTCCAAGGATGCAACATGAAGATTTTCAAGAAAATTTCCCCACCCCAAACTACCGTTTACATGCAAAAAACTTAACAAATTTTGATTTTCTCAAAACACCCCTAACGATTTATTAAAATGTCGGATATTAAAGATAATTGCACGACAAATAAAATGTATATCTTGAATGTTCTGGGAATAGCCTCTGAAGACTGCTTTTTTCTGGACGAATTTTACGGAATTTAGCATAACTGCTAAACCGTAAGAGATGCCGAAAACTTGCCAGAAAAAAAAAAAATCTGATCTATTACGCTCACATGACTTTCTCTAGCTGCTCTACAAACCTCCTACAAAAGATTATTCTTCTTTGTACACAATGCTAATCGAGATAAGCATTACCAGAATGTTCTTATTACTTAGTTCCTTATAAGTAGGAGAGAATAAGGGAATGCGCTATGCTAATGTGATTGTCAAATGTTTTAAAAGCTATCGTTATGCGATTGTCATTGCAAATCACTTCTTTGCTTGACCAGGAGTAGAACAAAAGAAAAACGGACGCTTCCTGTCCGAGAAAAGTTTAAGTACTTCACAATTGAAACCAATAACAAGGAATAGCTCGGAAACGGTTACCTCCAAAACAAAAACGTAAAGGACATGAACTGTGTATTTTGTCGTGCTGTACATTTTCTGTGTAGTGAGATTTTTTCTATCTCTTACTGTTTAGCAGTTAAGCAAAATTCGGCAAAATTCATCCAGAATAAAGAGGTGTTCAGAGGCTATTCCCAAAAAACTCGAGATATACATTTTATTTCGGACATATATAGCTTTAATATACGGGATTTTAATCAAAATCGTTAGAGCCATTTTTAAGAAAATAAAAATTTTCGAAATTTTTTCTATGTTTGTGGTGTTGGGATTGTTTGAAAATCTTCGTGTAGTCCTTGGAAGATACTAAACCTAAATACCAAGTATGGTTTTAACGGTCTTTTCGTTTTGGGGCTATGCTGTCCACAGAAACACACACACACACACACACACACGGACTTTTTTTTTAAAAATTCTTTTTTCGGACTCAGGGGACCCCAAAACATATATTTTCGGTGAAATCTCAGTATCGAATTTTTGGGTGCATTACAATACCTTCACTATCCCTATGTACATTGTTCATATGGGGCTAGAGAAAGTAAAACAATCTGATGTGTTCCATTCACATGCTTTCTCTGCCTCTCTGCAACAAATTATTGTTAAAAAGCTTATGCTTCTATTTACTTCATGCTAATCGAGAAAAAAAAAATAGCACAAATAGTCTTTTACTTGTTTCCTTGTGAGCAGAAGGGAAATAAGGGAGTACTATAGGCTAAACTAATAATAAAAAACTGGTTGCTCTGTGACTGAAGTTCCTTTGTTTGTAGAGTGCTGAGAAAGAAATAGCAGAATAGTCTTATTTCTTGCTTCCTTTTAAGTAGAAGGGAAATAAGGGAGTACCATAGGTTAAAGTGATAGTAAAAAACTGCTTGCTATGTGACTGAAGTTCCTTTATTTGTGTGGACACGAGCTTACAGAGTCCTGTATGAGAAAAGTATGTTTTTTATAACTGAAACAAAACACAAGGAATATCTCAAAAACAACCAACTCCACAAAAAAACTGTAAATAACATAAATTGTGTGCTTTAAAGTGCTCTACATTTGTTGTGTGGTAGGTTTTTGTCTATATCTTACGGTTTAGCAGTTATGCAAAATTCCGTAAAATTGACCCAGAATAAAGTAGTCTTCAGAGGCTATTCCCAGAAAATTCAATATACATTTTACTTGTCAGGTAAATATCTTTAGTATGCGATATTTTAATCAAAATCGTTAGAGCCATTTTTTAGAAAATCAAAATTTTCGAAAAAAGTTCCATGTAAAGGGTAGATTGGGGTGGGGAGATTTTTCTGAAAATCTCCTTGTCGCATCCCTGGAAGATACTAAACTTAAATACTAAGTTTGGTATTTTACCAACTTTTCGTTTTTGAGTTATCATGTTTACGGACACACGTACACACACACACACACACACACGGACATTTTTCTAAAAATACTTTTTTTGGATACAGGAGACCCTAAAACATATATTTCCGGTGAAATCTCAGTATCGAATTTTTTGGTGGAGTGCAATACCTTCTCTATACACTATGTACATAGCATGTATAGAGGAAGTAAAAAAGCGAGCGCAACGGCTATAGTTCAACTGGTTATTTTCATATTTCTTGATCACCTCTAGCGTGTCAGCGGTTTGAGTCCCACTGTCTGCGTACACTTTTTATCCTTCGAGGTGCAAACTAAGTTCAGTGTACGAATGAAGAACAAACGAAATTTCATTTTACGTGTTCTTCAGTCTTCGATCCTTAATTTTCTTTCGAATTATTTTGAAAAAGAAACTTCACTAAGCCTTTAAACAATAAAGGAAACTTTCAAAACGTATAAAGTTAAAAAAAACAATTTCAAAATACTAGAACTCCTAACATGTTATCGATTGTTCTTCGTAGTTAGAGAATGTTTCATCTCTAAGTTTCATGTCGGAAACACTTTGTCTAGAGGATGTTGAGAAGTCTGTTAAGTTATAAGGAATAAACCTAATTTTCTTTTCAACTGAAAGTATTAGTGAATACCTAGGTATTTGGCACAGTTTGTGATTGTCAGCCTATGAATTTTGTGTATTTTTCGTTTTAGAGATACCCTGAAAATGAGTCTAGTTCTGTAGTATTATCTGAAATACCAATATTAGTTTCAAAACATTGTAACAATACCTGCATATTAAAAGCAACTGAATGAATAGGCCTTAGAATATTTATTTTCATTTGTGTTTCCTGTAGCTGGACTGATTAACTTACAATAAACATAAATAAAGAGAATAACAAAAAAAAAAAAAAAATAAGCACGTTAAAAAGTGTTACGATATCCCATAAAGCTTTGTGAAGAAAGAAAGTGGGGAAAAAAATTGTCAAAGTTTTGGTAAAACTGGAACCCGAATTGAGCATCTTGGAAGACGTTCTAATACCGCTACTGTTCAGCTATAATCTTTAGCGCCAAAGTCTATAATGCTGGTGTGCAGAAGATGGGTCTCGGGAACGATGTTTCCAGGTTACACTGTAATCTGCGGGTTGCATAAAATCAGAGAATAAGGGACAAGTGAACCACTGGTATAGTAATCCAAGCTCCTAGCTGACCTTTACTGCTATATGATATTTAACTAACAAATAAAATGTCTTGCAATAGCCTTTGAAGACTATTCTGGATGAATTAAACGCAATTTTATATAATTGACAAACCGTAAGAGATAGACAAAAACTTACTACACAAAAAATGTAGATCACGATAAAACACACAATTTATGTCATATACACTTTTTCGTGGAGTTGATCGTTTTTTAGATATTCCTTGTTGTTGGTTTCAGCTTTAAAACTCTTACACATTTCTCATACAAGAATTTGTCAACTGCTGTCAATTCAAACAAAGCAACTTCAATTACAAAGCAAGCAGCTTTTGACTATCACTTTAATTTATACTGCTGCCTTAATTCGCGGCTACTTACAAGGAAGCAAGTAATAAGACTATTTCTACCAATTTTTCTCAATTAGCATGAAGTAAATAGAAGCATAAGCTTTTTAACAATAATTTGTTGCTGAGATGTAGAGAAAGTCATGTGAATGGAGCACATAAAGTGTTTTACTTTCTCTAGCCCCTATGTAAGTATTGTATTCCACCCAAAATTCGATGTCGAGATTGCAATGGAAATACATGTTTTGGAGTCCCTTGAGTGCGAAAAAAGATTTTTTAGAAACAGGTCCGTGTGTGTTTGTGGACAATATAGCTCAAAAAGGAAACGACTGTTAAATGCCAAACATGTTATTTAGGTTTAGTGCCTTCCAAGGATGCGACACGAAGATTTTCAAGAACCCCCCCCCCCCCCACCACAATCTACCCTTAACATACAAATATTTTTAAAAAATGCCATTTTCTTAAATAGGCTGAAGCGATTTTGATTACAATTCTGTACGTTAAAGTTATTTTTATCCCAAATAAATTTTCTGGTAATAGCCTCTGAAGGCCTCTTTTTTTCTGGATGAATTTTGCCTGATTTTGCTTAACTGCTAAATCGAGTAGATTTCGTCAAAACACACACATTATGTCCTTTGCGTTTTTGTTGTGGAAGTAACCGTTTCCAAGATATTCTTTGTTATTGGTTTCAATGGTGAAGTACTTTTCTCAGACACGAAGAGTTCGTTTTTCCTGGAAAGCAAAAACGCGATTTGCAATAACGATAGTTTTTAAAACATTTGACTATCACTTTAGCATAGTGCATTTCTTTAGTTCTCTTCTACTTATAAGTAATAAGAACATTCTGCTAATGTTTATCTCGATTAGCATTGTGTAGAAGGAAGTCGGAAGTTTGTAGAGCTGCTAGAGAAAGTCATGTGAGTGTAACACATAAGATTTTTTTGTTTTTTTCTTTCTTTCTTTCTTTAATTTGGTTTATTACTATGCATTTATCCCCCCCCCCCCTTAGCTTGTTTCGTGTCAGACACGTTTCCGAGGTTCATTAGACTCTGTTGGCTTTGATTTTATGTTGACTTTCAACATTCTTTGATCTAATTCAGAACCATCCGAAACTCCGCAACATAATAAAGAACGAAACAGGGTGATTAAGAAATAACGGCAACTTCTTTTTAATCTTTAAAGCAAAACAAAAACTTAGACAGCAGAACCTGAAAGCAAGAGCGTTCGTTTAACGAACTTTCTGGTTTTTTGCTAGTGACTTGTAGAGATCCGGGTCAGGAGTCGCTCAACAGAAACGGGTTCGATTCCCATGACTCCTAACCTTTTCTTTGTTGGAATCCGCCTATCTCCAATCCACAAGATTCCCAGAAGGCTATGGAAAGGAACATCTTGGTATTTTGTAAGCCTCAAACTACATTTACATTTAAATACAAGAATCGTCAATATATAAACAGTACAAAATTTGCGAAGTGACTCAGAATTTATCAACATATTGCAAATATTTAATTTTAATAGAAATTTGTTATAATTATATTTTAATTGTTGCATTATAAGTATAGATAACGTGTACATAAATCTGAACCATGAGTCCCAAGTTTTTAAAACGCGTATTTGTTTGATATGTTTACTTTCTCTGCACGTAATATGTACTTAGTGTATAAAGCAGGTATTGTAATGCATCCAAAATATCGATATCGACATGTCACCAGAGATACATGTTTTGTGCTCCCTGAATACAAAAAAAAAAAAAAAAAACATTTTGGGAAAAAGGTACGTGTGTGTGTGGGGGGGCGGGCAGTATAGCTCCAAAACGTAAACTCCGTTAAATATCAAATACCGTTAATTGGTATTTAGGCTCAGTGTCTTCAAGGATGCGACACGAAAATTTTCAAGAAAATCCCCCCACCCCCAACTACATGGAAAAAATTCGAACATTTTTATTTTCCCAAAACTAGCTCTATCGATTATGATTAAAATACAGTATATTAAAGATATTTCTGACGTTTGCGGAGAGCCGCTCAAAACAGCCGGTCCCCATGGCCGCGCTCGCCAAAGCGTCTCGCTTTGGTGTTTCGCAGCGCAGAAGATCGTGGGTTCGAGTCCCGCCTTGGGCATGGGTGTCATATGTTTGTGTATGTGTGTGTAAAAAGTAAAACAGAAATACAGTAATCAAAGTAAACAAATTAAGTAAATAAAAAGTAGGGTATACAGCGCCGGAGTCCCGACCAGACTCCGGAACTGTATTTTAAAATAAAAAAACAAACGAAGAGGAATGTTGACTTCAAGAATTGTGTTGACAACGCTCGTCCACACACTGCCGGCAACCAGCAACCAGCTTTTGATTATCACTTTAACCTATGGTACTCCCTTATTTCGCTTCTGCTTACAAGGAAGCAAGTAATAAGACTATTTCTGCTAATTTCTTTTCGATTAGCATGAAGTAGATAGAAGCGTGAGCTTTCTAACAATAATTTGTTGCAGATATGTAGAGAAAGTCAAACGAATGGAATACATCAGTTTTTTTTTAGGTGTAAACCATTTGACCATCAACGGAGAAAAAGAAGTTAATGCAGTGGGAAAGGCTTTACGTTTGAATTGCAGGCTTTAAGGAACTTAATTATTGCATGGTAGGCTGATTTTTGGCAAGGCTGTATTATAGTACTGTTGCTGGCAGGAAAAGGGACGGAAAGGTTATGGAGAGTGCGGAACAGGGATGAACGTTGGGAATTGTAACGGAAACAACGGAAAATAATATGATTCAGGTCAGCGCTCTCTCCCGGGTCAGAAGGACATGCTGGGGTGTCGATGAGATGAGGATGTTGAGGGTAGCATCCATGGTCAAGTTGCATCCGGATCATTGTGGTGAGATGTTGGCCCACTGAGGAGTAGCTGGACAACCAGGGATTCTTGGGAAATTCCTCATTGATGTTTTCCTTTTGATATTTCCAAGTGCTTCAATCTGGAAGCTGTGCCGTCGCTCCTGGTTCCAGCCGCCCGGTGTATCCACTCATCACAACCTTCCCTCCCGATGGAATCCCCTCATGGAGCACAGGTACACACTGTTTCGGTGCTGAGTACCTTCGGACCGCAAGGTATCTTAGCTCCACTACTCCAATATAGTGGCTATCCACAGTTAAGAGCAACCAAGGCTTAAATTTGGTCAAAAGTTTGAAAAGAATTCAAAAATGAAAAACTACATGCTACGGATTTGCCAATCCGTTACACACGTGACTCTTAAGACAAACGTCAACCCTTTACTTGCCCTGATGTATCTTACACAGCATTCGGAGGCCCAGGATTCGATCCCCGGCAAGGGCCCACTCTGATCCATGGGTATTACTTTGGTTTCCGCGGGCTGGCAGGGAATGCTGGGGTGGTTCATCTTCTACCACGGCTTTCCAATCCACTATTACCTGAACCTATCACTTCCTTGTCACTTTTTTAGTAGATAGAAGGCGAAATATAAAAAAGCAGAATATGTAATCTTATTTTTCCATGACATTACGAGAAAAACTGAATACCGGCAGCACTTTAAAGGACAAAGTTTTTCAATGTTGAAATCAAAAACAAGGAATATCTATAGATATACATTGTATTTGGCATTTAAATATCTTAAATATAAGAGATTTTAATCAAAATCGTAGGAGCCATTTTTTAAAAATAAAAACTTTCGAAATTTTTTCCATGTGTGGGAGGATTTTTTTGAAAATCTTCGTGTCGCATCCTTAGAGGTACCAAACTTCTACAGACACACAGACACACACAACGACCTTTTTCTAAAAATGTTTTTTTGGATTCAGGGGGACTCAAAACATGTCTTTCAGGTGAAATCTCAGTATCAAATGTTTGGGTGCATTACTATACCTTCTCTATACAGCTTGTACATAGTACGTGTAGGGAAAGTAAAAACAGAAGCACTTGGACAGTCGCACAGGCCCCTCCAACGCCGCCGCAGGAGCGGTCTTCATTCCGCCAACCATCCGAATTCGGGGGACGGAAATAGTCAGTCACTACTCTCTTTGAACCAGGCGCACCGAGTACCATCACCGACACTTCCAACTCTGAAAGAAACCAACGGGATGAAGAACAATAGAAACGACACGGAGGGACAGGAAATTCTGGGGATGAAAGATACCTACCCAGCATTGGTCTATCGACTCGGGGAAAACCTCATGGGTCAGTTAGGCCGGCCACGGGAAACAAACCCGTGACCTCCCAATACGCTCGCTAAAGCGCTTCGTGGCGCAGGGGATCGTGAGTTCGAGTCCCGCCTTGGGCATGGGTGTTTGTGTGTTTGTGAATGTGTATTTGTCATAAAACAGAAAACAGTAAAACAAAGAAAATTTAGGGGAAAAGGAATAAGAAATAATACAGCGCCGGAGACTCGACCAAACTCCGGAACTGTATTTTTGTTAAAAAAATAAATAAATATAATAATAAAAATAAATAAATGCGGTGCACAGAGCCATTCCGATCGTCTCCTTAGCGTGGTGATAGAGCAGCTGCTTAACAAGCGGGAGACCTGGGTTCGATTCCCGTACCGACGTGGGGATTTTTCCCCCGCTGGGAGACCTGATCTGGGGTACACTCAGCTTCGTGAGGTCTCTGGGGGCCAATGAGGAGTTACATGATGGAGAAGTAGCGGCTCGGGGTCATGAGGAACGCATTAACCGGTCGAGGGGTTCGAGGCGCTGACCACGTCCTACCTTCCAATACCTTCAAGGTGTACCTAGGATTTAATTTACAATATATATATATATTGTAAATTAAAGAAATTTTGTGATTTTGTAAAATTAATTGATACAATTGTCTTTACTATCAACTCTTCCATGACATCTCTCATGGACCGAGATGGGGGACGCAGCGGCCGGGAGGTGGCGAAGGTTCCTTGTGAGCTGTCGTGCCATGGAGTTATTAATATTACAGAGGCATCACGCTCGGTGTAGTGGCGCGCTCTGTGTTTCAACCACAAACTAGATTTGTGTATTGTTTTAGTGTAGTTTTAATGTACAGGAACCCACACTAAGTGTTACGTCAGACGGTGACGTGCAGAACAAGGTAAGATTAAAAAGAAATGCCCACAGTATGCATTACATAATGAATGGATGTCGTCTTTCCATTGTTTGTTGCCTTTCTCTCGTCCGCGTGCAAGAAAACGTGAGTCACAGTGACGTAATACATACTAGGCCCGAACTAATTCAGTAGTTACAAGAAACACGTAACAGTCTCAAGTGCCAGTCCCTCGGCAGCATCTTAAAGCACAAATATAACAATAGTATAGATACAAACATTCAAAGAAAGAGGAGTAATAATTGACTAAAGCCTATTCAGTAGATATGGGGCGATTCGTGAACGAATCGTTCATATGAACGACTATATTGGAAAAGAGTGTGACGTTTTTGTATAAATTGCTGTTTTCATACTAAAAATCTGATGTGTTCCATTCACATGACTTTCCCTACATCTCTGCAACAAATTATTGTTAAAAAGCTTATGCTTCTATTTATTTCATGCTAATCGACAAAAAATTATCAGAAATAGTCTTATTGCTTGCTTCCTTCTAAGTAGAAGCGAAATAAGGGAGTACCATAGGTTAAAGTGATAGTCAAAAGCTGGTCGCTATGTGACTGAAGTTCCTTTATTTGTATGGACAGGAGTTGACAAATTCCTGTATGACAAAAAAAAAAATTAGGTGAAACCAAAATCAAGGAATAACTCAAAAACGATCACCTCCACGAAAAAAATGTATATCACATAAATTGTGTGTTTTAACGTGCTCTACATTTTTTGAGGTAATTTTTCTCCATCTCTTAGGGTCTGTAACTGTATATTCAGACGTGTTATAATCGGAGCTCAGGTGTGTGATAAAAACCATTTGTCAACACCTTATCAATCATATTTTGTGTGAAACTGTATTTTCTGCACATGGTTTTTTGCAGAAAACCCTGTTCTAAACGATTATTTTTTATTGTTTCATTTAAATAGTCCCCGATTATTTTTTATTGTTTCATTTAAATAGTCCCCTTTAACATCTAAGATCATATCGGGGGCTTTGCACGTGAAACTACTGTCTGTAGTTTTTTTTTTTTTTAAGTCGGTTTAAATCACAAATCAAACACACACACTTACTTCCACACCTTGTGGGGGATAGGCAATAATTCTGGCTAAAAAAAAAAAACTCCTGACCCCAGCGGGGATCGAACCCAGGACCCCCGGAGGAGAAGTCAGCTAGCTGACCACTTGACCACGGAGGCAGTTTAACTAACTCTTGTTCAGATATCAAAATTAAAACAGAAACATCCCTGGGCTGAGACTATGTTCTGCTGCTAATCATACACTGTTCAATATTTTTAGAATGAAGATTTAATAAAATTAAAACAATCATCTTTTGCTTCTTTACGTTACCTTAACTCCCATCCTAGACCATAAACACATGAATATCAGGTAGCGGGAATCAGTTTTGCATATGAAGAACTCACCCCAGCTCTTTTTGCTTTCTCTTCTAGTCTAGTAAATTCAGGAAGTATTACATTCCACCTAAAAATAGGATGTTACGATTTCACCTTAAGTGTATGTTTTGAAACCCCCTTAACTGAAACAGCAAACATTTTTAAGAAAAGGTCCGCGCGCGAGAAATTGTGTTTGTGTGTCTGCCTTGAACAGCAAAACTCAAAAAAAAAAAAAAAATCCGGTACACTTAATTCAAAATCTTCTAAAGATAGCACAACAAGAATTTCAAATGAACCCCCCACATACAACAAACTACACATTGTGTGGACATTTTTCACGATATTAGACCTATTCAAAATCGCTTTAACGAGTTTGATTAAAACCATATATATTTAAGGGGACAAGGTACTTTGAAATGGCAAAAAAATAACATTTTTTGTTTTAGACACTAATAAAATCTCTATTATTTCTAGTTTTAGAAAATGCATACTTTTGGGGGGTTAAGAGGATGTTAATGAATTTAAATATAATTTAAATGCTAGTCTGCATTTCTTTAAAGTTGTTATGCAATGCTTCTTTTTAGAACATTTGAATACTTAAATCCAGTTTTCTCGGAACAGCATTTTTTGATACTTATGTATCTTTTTCTCAGAAACTATGAGAGCTGAAAAGCTAAAATTTTCTATACCTATACAAAACATAATTGCATTTTCTGAACCACAATCGTGATGTTATAGTATATATTGATCATGTTAAGAAAGCAACAACATTGCAAAATTTCCACATTTTTTCTTTTTTGAACTTGCAAATAATTGTTTTTAATTTCTACTGAAATTGTATCATAGCTAAATAATTGAGGTTCCAAAGACAGCTGATTATACTAAGAACAAGCACGCAAAGGAGTGATTATGTATTACAAGTAGTATCAAAGAAAGAGTTACACGAATTCACATGTTTTAAGACTAGGTTTTATTACTTTTCTGTTGAATGAAATTCTTTTTATAGATTCAATTACAAAAGCTATTAATGCAAAATACCAATTGAATTAATTATTCATAATACATAAAATAATTCATACAAATGTCTGGAAAAACAATTGAATACTTTAAGAACAGTGGTAATTCAACTAACGTAATGTGTAATTTCCGTATATTCAACTACCTTGTTCCCTTAAGTGACAAATAAAATGTACCTATATCAACTTTTTCCTGGAAATAGCCTGTGAAGTCTTCTTATTTCGGAAGAAATAAAAACTACTACTAAAACACATGTATATCTCTTAGAAGGCACAGAATATATTTAAAATAACTTTTTTATGACATCAGCCATTTCCGAGATATCCGGAAGTATTGTTTTGAATTCCCTCATTTTTCAGTGGTTATTGAGTTGCTTCTTGCAATGTTATGAAATAAGTCTGCTTTCTGAATCCGAAATTATTACTGAACCTAATTACTTCAACCAACATGAAAAATAGATTTTCGTAGAAATAGATATGGTAATTATAACATAACTCCATGGCACGACAGCTCACGGGGAACCTTGGCCTACCGCCCGGCCGCTGCGTCCCCCATCTCGGTCCACTACAGACGTCATGGATGGGGTGCAGTATTGGAGGGTGAGACATAGTCAGCGCCTCGAGCCCCTCCCGGCCGGTTAATGCGGTCCTCACGACCTGGAGCCGCTACTTCTCCATCAAGTAGCTCCTCAATTGGCCCCCCAGGGACCTCACGAGGCTGAGTGCACCCCGGTCCAGGTCTCCCAGCGGGGGAAAAATCCCCACGTCGGTATTGGGGATCGAACCCAGGTCTCCCGCTTGGTAGGCAGCTGCGCTACCACCGCGCTAAGGAGACGACCTATATGGTAATTATATAGAAATAAAAAACCACATTAGGTAGGGACAGTCTGGTGAAACCCGAAATGTTTTTCTCTTAGTCGTGGAATGAACATGTAGTTTCAAAGCCATCACAAAACAACACGATCTTTAAACATCTGACTATCTCTTTTTACTAATTGTATCCTACAACGCTGAGTTAATGAGAACTGAAGGTTTATTTGGATTAAAAAGAACTAAAATATTATTTAATCAGAGCCTTTTGAGGGGTCCAAAGGGCAAAAATGGGAAACATTTATTTGATTGTGCCTAGGTCGGTTATGTGTATCGAAGTAAGAAGTAAGCTGCTTTGTAAGAAGTTTATAGAGGAGTAAGTAGGAAAGTGGTCGTCTAAATAGCGCGATGCTTACTAAGCGGGAGACCTGGGTTTGATTCCCGGTGCTGGCGTGAGGATTTTTTGGTCCTGGGGGGGGCCAATTGAGGAGCTACTTGATGGAGAAGTAGCGGCTCCAGGCCATGAGGACCACAGTAACCGGCCGGGAGGGTTCGAGGCGCTGACAATGTCTCACCCTCCAATACTGCACCCTATCCATGACGTCCAAGATGGGTTGTCGTGCCATGGAGTTATTATTAAGTAGATACGTCCATTTATTTCCTAGACAAGCTTAAAATCATATTTAAGTGCATGAACTGAAGTCCCTATACCAATAAAAATTGCAGTAGAGTTGTACAATATGGCTGCTGTTAGTGCGCCTGTGAAGAGGCAACCCTTCTCTCACAACAGCTGACATCTCTCTGCCAAGGACATTACTGGAACTGTAGTAAAAGGTCGACTCTCGGGCGTATTGCATTATTTCTCTTCTCTTGTTATGCTTTTAGCTCTTTGGTCATGCGTCGCGAGGCAAGAGGGAAGTAAATACCGGTAATCAGCATTGATTTTCAGACAGGTCAGGGCCGCGGAGAGGGCAAACGAGTCTTATTACTTTCTCTTTACTTCCACGTCAAAACGTCTGAGGTAATGCCATGGTGCATTAGGCGAATGCTACAAATAAGGGATTACAACGTTCAAACAAAAGAACCGAGACTGCTTCCGTGGTCGAGTGGTCAGCGAGCCGACTTCTCATCCGGAGGTCCCGGGTTCGATTCCCGGCTGAGGCGACGAATCTTTCTTTATCCAGAATTATTCCCTATCCCTCACAGAGTCTGGAAGTGTATATGTGAGAGTGAATGAGTGTGTGTTTTGAGGAAAATAAAATTATTTAAATCAAAACCTGCAGACAACGAGAAGTGGTAGTGGTAGTAGTATTAGGGGTAGTGGTAGTGATAGTAGTAATGGTGGTAGTGGTAATAGTATTAGGGGTAGGGGTAGTGATAGTAGTAGTAGGGGTAGTAGTGGTGTTAGAGGTAGTAGTATTAGGGGTAGGGGTAGTAGTGGTATTAGGGGTAGTAATGGTGGTAGTGGTAATAGTATTAGGGGTAGTGGTAGTAGTTATGGTGGTAGTGGTCATAATATTAGGGGTAGTGGTAATAGTATTAGGGGTAGTAGTGGTAATAGTATTAGGGGTAGTAGTGGTACTGGTAGTATAGTGGTGGTAGTAGTAGAATAGGGGTAGTAATAATAGTAGAATAGGGGTAGTAGGAGTAGTAATAATAATATAATAATAATAATAATAATAATAATCACCACACAGAGAATTATTGTGGTGGTAGAAGTGGATGAAGAACGTCATCATCAGAAGCCAATTTCGTTTCAGAAACTCCGCATATCCCAGCTACGGTCTTAGTACCAAAGTGCTCTAGCCTTATAAAAATAGCAATGGAGGGAAGATAAACAACGGCTATCAAGGATGTATATTTTGGAAACGCTCCAAATGCCTAATATTCTCTGTTTATTCCTCCCTCTCTCTCTTCCCCCACCGCACGGAGTCCATTTAGTCGAAGAGTGTCTAACTTCCCCTCCCTTCTCGACGCTGTCAGACTTCCGTCCCTCCCTTTCCGATGCCTTGACTTTGATTTGTGTATGAAAGTAAGTTGCAGCTTTTTTGTGCAGGTCTGTTGAACCCTTCGACCTTCACCACAGCGAAGCATTTGTTTCTGTATTGTTTATCAGGAAGTTAGAGGCTGTATTGACATGTGCTACAGCAGCTGGGTTTTCTTGTTCTACCTTACAGTGCTGACGGCGGCAGTTTGCACTGCACATAACCTCGCTTATTATGAGTTTTCAAAGGGAGGCAGCTAAAACAATATATACATTGGAAAACATAAAGGTGAATTTTATGTAATTGAATATTTACTTTCTCTACTTCGCAAATAGCACAGAGACAAAGAAGGTATTGCATTCCACCTAAAAATTCTATATCGCAATTTCACTGGAAATACACATTTTAGGGTCCTCTCCAAAGAAACACTTTTAGAAAAACATCCGTGTGTATCCCTGTGAGTGTCTGCGAACTACATAGCTCATAAACGAAAAGTCAGTTAAATACCAAATTTGTTGAAAGATGGGACACGAAGATTTAAAAATATCCTCCTAACCAAACTAACTTTTACATGGAAACTTTTTCGAACATTTTCATTTCTCTAAAATAACTCCAATAACTTAGATTAAAATACTGTATTTTAAACATTTACATAACAAATAACATGTATAGCCGGAAATTCCTGTGAATAGCTTCTAAAACCCCTTAAAAGATACACAAAACTCACCACAGAAAAACTATAAATCTCATTAAAACACACTGTTTATGTTATATACATGCTTTTGTGCTGTTAACTGCTTCCGAGATATTTCTTGTTCTTGGTTTCAATTTTAAAATACTAAAATTCTTCTCAAATGGAAATTTTTCATTCGTTCTTCTTTGTTTAACTCCTGGCGTTGCAACGAGAACCAAATTTCAATCTTAAAGCAACCAGTTTGTAAAAGATTTGACTATCGCTTTAGCTTATTCCGTTTCCACATTCCTCCTTTAAAAGGAAATAAAATGTATAATAACATGATTTCTGATGTTTCTCTTACTTAGAATGAAGTATGTAGGAAAATAAGCTTTTGTTAGAATCGTTTGTTACACACTAGTCACGTGAATGGTTCATATCACACATTTACTTTCTGTACTACGTATAGTAAGAATGGGAAAAGAAAATATTGTGTTTGTTAATGATACTGTCAATTTCCAGAATCATATTAGCGCCGCCGGTGAACCAGAATTTTGTCCCTCAGGAGTTATTTTACATGCCAGAAATCTACTCACTTGGGACTGGCGCTTTAAAGCATCCATAAAAATCGGATGTGATCCATTCACATGACTTTCTCTACATTTCTACAACAAATTATTGTTAGAAACTTTATGCTTGTATTTACTTTATGCTAATCGAGGAAAAAATAGCAGAAATAATCTTATTACTTGCTTCAGTGTAAGTAGAAGAGAAATAAGGGACTACCTACCATAGGTTAAAGTAATAGTCAAAATCTGGTTGCTATGTGATTGAACTTCCTTTGTTTGTGTGGATAGGAGTTGACAAACCTGTTACCAAAAATAAGGAATATCTAAAAAACCACCAACTTCACGAAAAATATGTATATAACATCAGTTGTGTTTTAATATGCTCTTCTTTTTGTGTAGTAAGTTTTTGCCTATCTCTTATGGTTTAGCAGTTATGTAAAATTCAGTAAAATTCATCCAGAACAAAGCAGCCTTCAGAATCTATTCCCAGAAAATTCAAGAAATACATTTTATTTATCAGGTAAATACCTTTAATACACCATATTTTAATCAAAATCGTTAGAGCCATTTTTGAGTAAATCAAAATTTTGGAAAGAATTCCATGTAAAGGGTAGTTTAGAGTGGGGGGATTTTTCTCAAAATCTTCGTGTCACATCCTTGGAAGATGCCAAACTTAAATACCAAGTTTGGTATTTAACGGCCTTTTCGTTTTTGAGCTATGCTGTACACAGACACACACACACACATATACACACGGAACTTTTTTGAAAATGCTTTTTTTTGGATTCAGGGGAACACAAAACATTTATTTCCGGTGAAATCTCGGTATCGAATATTTGGGTGGAATGCAATACCTTCTCTATACACTAAATTGCGTGTTGTAATATGTTCTACATTATTTGTGTGGTAAATTTTTGTCTATTTCTTACGCTTTAGCAGTTATGCAAAATTTCGTAAAATTCATCCAGAATAAAGTAGTCTTCAGAGGCTATTCTCAGAAAATTCAAGATATACATTTTATTTGTCAGGTAACTATCTTTAATATACGATATTTTAATCAAAATCGTTAGTCATTTTCGAGAAAATCAAAATTTTCGAAAACATTTCCATGTAAAGAGTAGTTTGTGGTAGGGTGAATTTCTTGAAAACCTTCGTGTCGCATCCTTGGAAGATACCAAACAGAAATACCAAGTTTGGTATATAACGGTCTTTTCGTTTTTGAGCTATGCTGTCCAAAGACCACACACACACACACACACACACACACACACACACACACACACACACACACACACGCACGCACGCACACACGGACCTTTTTCCCAAAATCTTTTTTTTTTATTCAGGGGCACCCAAAACATTTATTTCGGGTGAAATCTTGGTATCGAATTTTTGGGTGCAATACGATACCTGTCTCTACGTGTAGAGACAGTAAAACTTGAAATTCAATGTACATAGTGCATAAAAACGTATTGTATTCAACCCGAGATTTCACCGGGAATACACATTTTAGGGCCCCTGCATTAAAAAATGCTGGGAAAAGATTGGTATGTGTATGTCGAAGAACACGTAACTGAAAAACGAAACAACAGTAAAATCGTAACATACCAAACTTGGTACTTAGGTTTAGTATCTACCAAGAATGCAACACGAGGATTTGGAGGCAAAATCCCTCCACCCCAAACGATCCTTTACTTAAACAAAATTGAAAATTGTGATGTTCTCAAAAATGGATCTAGCTAGGTTTTGATTACAAACAATATATTAAAGATATCTGCATGCAAATAAAATATCTATCTTGAGTTTTCTAGGAATAGCCTTCGAAGACTTCTTCTTGCTAAATGACTTATGCATAACCAAATAGACAAAAAACTTACTACACCTGATCTTAGCACACAATTTATGTCATACATGTTTTTTCGTGGATTTGACTATTTCTGAGATATTCTTTGTTATTGGTTTCAGTTTTAAAGTACTTAAATTTTTATCGCACGGAATTTGTCAAGTACTGGTCATTCAATCGAAGTCAAATCACATAGACAGCTGTTAAAACGTTTGACTATCGCTTTAGCCTAGTCAACTTATAAGAAAGTAGTTAATAGGCCAATTTCTGCTATCTTCTGTTTATCTCGATTAGCACGAAATAGAGAAAAGGATCGGCTTTTGTAGGGATAATTTGTTGCAGAATAGCTAGAGAAATTCATGTGAAATGAACATAAAGATTTTTTAATGCTTGAATTACTTTATACATTCTTGGAACGCTGGTTATATAAGCCTACTTCTTCATCAGAATCATCAGCTGCATCTGGGAAAAATGACCTTGCCCGACCGTAGTGGAAAACGTGCAATGCGATCCGAAAATTATGATACCTCGCCCAGCATGCCTTTTGTTTTCTGCTGCAACACCAAGGTTAAAATATCAAAATGTGACGCATAAATAGGTAAGTATATTAACACATTTCGTGCATAGGTCCCGAATAAAGTGAATATTCATGAGAAAATAGTGTGATTAAACAGTCACTGAAATAATTTGCGAGATTGTGCACGTGATTGATATAAGTAATATGAGATCGGCGATGCATGGTCCCCGGATAAACATAACGCAACTACATAGCGTTAAACGTGTGGGTATCAGGTGCTGATAAGTCGGTGTTAAAGCAAAGCAGGTTGAAAAAAATCTTATGTGTTTAATTCACATGACTTTCTCTACTTCTCTGCAACAAATCATTGTTAAAAAGGATATGCTTCTATTTGCTTCATGCTAATCGAGAAAAAAATTAGCACAGTCTTATAACTTGCTTCCTTGTAAGCAGAAGGGAAATAAGGGAGTACTATAGGCTAAACTAATGATCAAAAGCTGGTTGCTATGTGACTGAAGTTCCGTTGTTTGTATGGACAGGAGTTGACAAATTCCTGTATGAGAAAAGTAAGTTTTTCAAAGCTGAAAACAAAACAAGGAATGTGTCAAAAAACATCAACTCCACGAAAAATGCATATAACATAAATTGTGTGTTTTAATGTGCTCTACATTTTTTTTTTGTGTTAAGTTTTTGCCCATCTTTTACAGTTTAGCAGTTATGCAAAATTCCATGAAATTCATCTAGAATAAAGTAGCCTTCAGAGGCATTCCCAGAAAATTCAAGATATACATTTTATTTGTCAGGTAAATACCTTTAATATACGATATTTTAAACAAAATCGTTAGAGCCATTGTTAAGAAAATCAAAATTTTCGAAAAAAGTTCCATGTAAAGGATAGTTGGGGGTGAGGGGTTTTTCTTGAAAATCTTCGTGTCGCATCCTTGGAAGATACCAAACTGAAATACCAAGTTTGGTATTCAACGGTCTTTTCGTTTTTGAGCTATACTGTCCATGGACACACAGACAGACACACACACACACACACACACACACGCACACGCACCTTTTTCCAAAAATGCTTTTTTTGGATTCAGGGGGACCCCAAACATATATTTCCGGTGAAATCTCGGTATCGAATTTTTGGGTGCAATACAATACCTTCTCTATACACTATGTACATAGTACGTGTAGAGAAAGTAAAACTGGCTTAGAATGTCTTTAAAACTGCTGCCCGAGTATAGAAATCTAGATTTTTAGCAGCTGTTTACTAGCGTTGTCAAGATTTAATGTCGCAAAAATCTGTAAAATCCTGAACTAATCACTTGACAGTACGACACTGAGCATTTATTGACTACGTTCTTGGGTTATGTAGCCTACTCTGGAGGTGCCTTTTCAGCGGCTTTGATGACTTAATGCGTAACGCAGGAAGCTGCTATCCCAAAGGTCGTGAGTTCGATTCCTGTTATACAGTAAATGTTTTTATTATTATTATTATTATTATTATTATTATTATTTTGTCATTCCAGACGTAGCACCGCGATACGTGGCGTGCTGGCACTTCAGAAACTTATAGCCGTTACTTCTAAATTTCAATAAACAGGCCATAAGTCTCCTATTTCAAATTACTTATTTAAGTAATCTACATATTCTGTGAAAATATTTCGGTATAGTTTATTATCATATATATATATATATATATATATATATATATATATATATATATATATATGATAATGAACTATATCGAAATATTTTCATATATATACAGGATGTATATAAATGAATATCGGGGTTTTAACTATTTATAATATTTATTACATTCAACTTACAGTTATGAGTGACATGTCAAATGAAAAAGCAACTCAAACAGTTTTACCAAGAAGCTTATAAATGTTCAGTGTGACTACCCTTTGTCACACGGCACACATCAAGTCTATAGCCGAGTTCTTCTCAAACGTTGATAAGTGTGTATTCAGTAATTGTAGCAACAGCTGCTTCAATCCGGTTTCTTAATTCAGGGAGGTCAGTTGGTAGCGGAGGCACGTACACACGATCCTTGATGAAGCCCCAAAGGTAAAAATCGCATGGCGTTAGGTCAGGAGAACGTTGAGGCCATGCATAGCAAGCCCTGTCATTGGGGCCCTTGCGGCCTATCCAGCGCTCGGGTACAGTGACGTTCAACCAATCGCGTACTTCGTTATGCCAGTGAGGTGGCGCATCATCCTGCTGGAAAATGAAGTTCTCTGGCTCATTTTCTTCCAACTGAGGGAAGAGCCATTGCTCTAGTTTATCAAGGTAAGAAGTGCCAGTTACAGCAGGTTCACCAAAAACGAAAGGCCCATAAGCTTTTCGCGGGGATACGGCACAAAAGACATTCACTTTAGGGGAATCTCGTTGCATTTGTACCATCTCTTGAGGATTTTCTGAGCCCCAGATGCGCACATTATGAGTGTTAACATGTCCACTAAGGTGAAAGGTCGATTCATCACTGAAGACAACACGATCCACAAAATCGTCATAAAACAACATGTAGTTTGTGAATTTGGCACGTAATCCGTGGTCTGTCGGCTTTAGAGTCTGTAATAACTGTAAACGGTAAGGACGTAGCTGTAAGTGTTTTCTTACAACTTTCCTGCCGGACCGATTTCTTTGGGCTACGAGTGAACGACTCTCTCACTCGCTCAACAGTCTCTTCAGTTACTCCTGGTCGTCCCGTGCTCTTCCCTTTACAAAGGCAGCTGGTATCTTCAAACTGATTATACCATCTACGAATGTTTTTATCACTAGGAGGATCACAACGAACTTACTACGGAACGCACGCTGCACAGTAACTACAGATTCGGTCTTTGCAAACAGCAAAACACAAAACGCTTTCTGTTTACTAGTCGCCATCTTTGCTACTATCGCTGTCTAGCGGATTGCGGCAGAAATACATTGCACGCACATGCGTACTTGTGCCAACAAACAAAACTGTTTGAGTTGCTTTTTCATTTGACATATCATTAAGTTGAATGTAATAAATATTATAAAGAGTTAAAACCCCGATATTCATTTAAGTATTCCCTGTATTTATATTAACTTAACGTCCTTTAACCTGGCTGGTGATATCGGACGATGAATGAAATTGGTGAAATGAAGCTCAAATGATCTCGGGGTCCATGGAGCTTAAACTTCCTCGACATTCGTCTTCTCAGGATAAGCGAAAACCCCGAAAAAAATCTTATCCGGGTAACTCAACTTCAGCGGGATTCGACGTCACGCCCTGTTGAATATGAGGCAGTCACGCTACCACCACACCACCTAGGTGGGTTACAATAGGTATGATTACTTTCTCTGGCCCCGTATGTACAATATACATAGGAATAGAGAAGTATTGTATTACACCCAAAAATTCGATGTTGAGATTTCACCGGTAGTATATGTTTTGGGGTACCCTGAGTCCGAAAAAATCTGATGCGTTACATTCACATGCCTTTCACTAGCTACTCTACAAACAAACTTCTTACAATAGATAATACTTCTTTCAACAACATGCTAATCGAGATAAACATTAGCATACTTTTATTACTTAGTTCCTTATAAGTAGGATGGAACTAAGGGAATGCACTAGGCTAAAGTGATAGTCAAATGTCGTTATGCGATTGTCATTGCAAATCCCTTCTTTGCTTAGCCAGCAGTAGAACAAAAGAAAAACGGAAATACTTCTAAGTCTAAGTACTTCACAATTGAAACTAATAACAAGGAGTACCTCGAAAACGGTAAGCTCTACGCAAAAAAATGTATAGGGCATAACTTGTGTATTTTAACATCTACATTTTTTAAAGTAAGTTTTTACTTTCTCTAGCCCCATACATACAATGTACATAGGGATAGAGAAGGTATTGTAATGCACACAAAAATTCGATACCCAGATTTTACAGGAAATATATGTTTTGGGGCCCCCTGAGTCCGAAAAAGCATTTTTAGAAAAAGATCAGCGCGTGTGTGTGTCTTTGGGCAACATAGCCCCAAAACAAAAAGACCGTTAAATACCAAACTTGGTATTTAGGTTTAGTATCTTCCAAGGATGCGACACGAAGATTTTCAAAAAAATCCCCCCCACCACAAACTACCCTTTACGTGGAAAAAATGTCGAAATTTTTGATTTTCTTAAAAATGGCTAACGATTTTGATTAAAATCCCGTATATTAAAGCTATTTATATCCGAAATAAAATGTATATCTCGAATTTTTTGGGAATAGCCTCTGAAGACCTCTTTATTCTGGATGCATTTTGCTGCATTTTGCTTAACTGCTAAACCGTAAGAGATAGAAAAAACGTACTACACAAAAAATGTACCTCATGACAAAACACGCAATTTTTGTCCTTTACGTTTTTGTTGTGGAGGTAACCGTTTTCGGGATATTCCTTGTTATTAGTTTCAATTGTGAAGTACTTGAACTTTTCTCACACAGGAAGTGTCTGTTTTTCTTTTGTTCTACTCCTGGCCAGGCAAAGAAGTGATTTGCAATGACAATCGCATAACGATAGCTTCTAAAACATTTGACAATCACTTTAGCAAAGTGCATTCCCTTATTCCCTTCTACTTATAAGGAACTAAGTAATAACATTCTGCTAACATTTCTCTCGAATAGCATTGTGTACAAAGAAGAATAATCTTTAGTAGGAGTTTTGTAGAGCAGCTAGAGAAAGTCATGTGAGTGTAACACATCAGATTTTTCTCTATCTCTTACGGTTTACTAATTATACTAAATTAATTGAAATTCATCCAGAATAAACAAGTCTTAAGAAGCTATTCCCAGAAAATTCAAGATATACATTTTATTTGTGATAGATATGGCTTTATTGTGTGGTACTTTAGTCAAAGTTGTTACAGGAATTTTTAAGAAAAACGAAATTTTCGAAAAATTTTCCATGTAAAGGGTAGTTAGGGGTAGGGCGATTTTCTTGAAATCTTCGTGTCGCATCGTTGGAAGATACCAAACTTAAATTCCAAGTTTGGTATTTAACCGTCTTTTTGTTCTTGAGCTATGCTGTCCACAGACCCACAGACCCACACACACAACCACACACACACACTCACAGATACACACGCGCTCACACACACACACACACGAACACACACGGACCTGTTTCTGGAGATATATATATATATATATTGGATTCAGGTGGTCCTAAAACATGTACCTATATCCGGTGAAAATTGGTCATCGAATTTTTGGATGAAATACAAAACCTTCTCTATCCCTATGAACATTATACATACGGGGCTAGAGAAAGTAAAAATCGTTAAAACATGTCAAAATTCTGGGAAAACGATGAAAATGACTGTAAAACAAAGCAAATAGGCTTAATAGGTCCCTATCCCTCAAGGACTGAAAAATACATCTACACTCTAAGCCTAGGTTAGGATGCCTCCTCCTAGCATCTATCTTTGAAATCTATCTAACTTGATGGCACTCTCTACTGCATACCTATTTTAAGCAAAAAAGTATTGCATTCCACTCAAAAATCTGATGTGTTCCATTCACATGACTTTCTCTACATCTCGGCTACACATTATTGTTACAAAACTTATTCTTCTATTTACTTCATGCTAATTAGAACAAATAGCAGAAATATTCTTATTGTTTCCAGCTGAGTTGAAACGAAATAAGGGAGTACCATAGGCTAAACCGATAGTGAAAAGATGGTTGTTATGTACTTGTAATTGCTTTGTTTGATGGACAGGAGTGAGAAAATGAGAAAAGTATAAAGTATAAGTATTTTAAAGCTTAAACCAACTACAAGGAATATCTAGAAAATGATGAACTCTACGATAAAATATATATGACATAAATTGTGTGTTTTAACGAGAACTACATTTTCTATTAAGTAAATTTTAGTCTATCACTTATGGTTTACTAGTTATGCAAAATGCCGCAAGATTTATCCAGAATAAAGATGTCTTCAGAGGCTATTCCGAGAAAATTAAAAATATACATTTTATTTGTCATGTAAATGTCTTTAATATTCAGTATTTTAATCAAAATCGTTACAGCCATTTTAGAGAAAATCAAAATTTTCGAAAAATATTCCATGTAAAGGGTAGTTTGGGGTGGGGATATTTTCTTAAAGATCTTCTTGTCGCATCCTTAGAAGATACTGAACTTAAATACCAAGTTTGGTATTAAACGTTGTTTTCGTTTTTGAGCTATGCTGCCCACAGACACACACAGTCAGACAGACAGTCAGTCAGACAGACTGACAAGACACACACGCGGACATTTTTTTTTTTAAATGGTTCTTTTTTTGGATTCAGTGAGACTCAAAATATATATTTCCGGTGAAATTTCGGTATCGGATTTTAGATTGAATGCAATAATATCTCTACCTACGTTCCAAGTAGTATGTAGAGAAAGTAAAAATCTGGTGTGTGCTTTCACGTGACTTTCTGTACCTATTCTTACAGAAGCGTAAGGTAATCTATTTCGTGCTAATCAAGATAAACAGGAGATAGCAGAAATGGTTGTATTTATTTACTTCCTTATAAGTAGACTAGGCCAAAGTGATAGTCAAGTTCTAACAACTGTCACTATGTGATTCTTTGAATGAGGAGGAGTAGTCAAATTCCTGTAAGATAAAAAATGTAAGTATTTTAAAACTGAAACCAATAACAAAGAATATCTCAGAATAGAGAAAGTCATGTGACTCTTACATCAGGACTTGTTATTTCTCAAGATTATAAAGTGGAATGTAAGGAGATTCTTGGTGGGTAAAAAAGAGAGAGAGAGAGAGAGCCATAAACTGTAGCTCGCACATGCCTGTGATATTTCGAGCTGTTGAAGATGTGCTAAAACGCATGCTTTGACTGCTTTTGTTCATGTTTCAGAACTAGAGATAGGAGTTCAATGCAAATGCACTTTTCCTCCCTCCTATTCGAAAGTATGCTCACTTTGTATATGAGGCAACAATTTAAACAGTACTTTGTTGGGTAAGTAGAGTCTGACTGTAAAATTTAAAGCCACATCCGGTATTTGAACCACGGATCTCTAGCCGGTTGCTCTGCCACTGAGCTACCATGGCAACATGCTAGTGTGGCATTCAATTCCTCAACTGATTCGCATGTTTCCCGGTAAACCACAAGGTGATCTCAAATGAGTTGACAACCCCAATGGCGAAATACAATGTTGCAAGTACACATTTTTACTTGTTTAATTATTATGCTTACTAAATCAGTAGCTCACTAATTACGCTGCATATTTGCTTAACGTATTATTCGTTTTATTTTCATGTGATTTACGGATGTGATATTTCCGAAGTTTATAGCCGTCGAATTAGTTTTGAAACTTGGCAACACTGCTGGTAGCATGGGACGTGTGTTGGATATTCCAGGTGGGTGGTCACCGTGTCCGACTGACCGGGCGTCCCAATGTAGAAAATATAGTACCCTGAGATTGATGTGACGCCACTCCTGGTTTCAGCCGCCCAGTGTCTTCTCTCACCTCATCCCCTATCTCTGTTGTACACTCAGCACTCACTTAAGGGAAGACGAAATGAAATTTTTATATTTTTTTTTATTTTTATGTTTTAATTGCAAATGAACATTTGGAATCTCCCGCTCAGTTTTGTATAACGTTCATAGAGGTACGCTAATCGTAAATAGTTTGAATAAAAATACTGCTGTCAATAATCTCGTGTAGTGGTTTTTTAGAACATTTTGGTACACTCAGTAAACCATCAATTCAAAGTTAGAAAACAGATCTGTTTCTTATTTTAATTTGAAAGCTTGGTATTTAAGTTTGGTATCTTCCCAGGATGCGTCACGAATATTTTCAAGAAAATCCTCCCACCACTAAATACCCATTACATGGAAAACATTTCCGAAAATTTTGTTTTTCTTAAATATCGCTGTAACGATTTTGATTAAAATACCACATATTAAAGCCATTTCTATTACAAATAAAATGTGTATCTTGAATTTTCTGGGAATAGCTTCTAAAGACCTGTTTATTCTGGATGAAATTTGCTTAGTTTGCTTAACTAGTGAACCGTATGAGATAAACAAAAACTTGCTATATAAAAATCTAGATCTTATTAAAATAAACAAATTATGTCATACATATTTTTTTCGTGGAGCTTACCGTTTTCGAGGTAATCCTTTTTATTTGTTTCAATTGTAAAGTACTTATATTTTTCTCAGACGGAAGTGTTCGTTTTTCTTTTGTTCTACTCCTGGCCAAGCTAAGAAGTGATTTGCAAAGACAATCGCACGACAGCTTTTAAAGCATTTGGCTACCACTTTAGCCTAGTGCATTCCCTTAGTTCCATTCTACTTATAAGGAACTAAGTAATACAATTCTGCTAATGTTTATCTCGATTATCATGGTTTTCAAAGAAAAATTATCTTTTGTAAGAAGTTTGTTTCTAGCATAGCTAGAGGAAGTCATGTGACTAACGCATCTGATTTTTTTTTTTTTTTTTTTTTTTTAATTTTATGTTTGAAAGCAATTTCTGAAGAAATAAACTGTTCCAAACAAATGCCCCATTATCTAAGAAACTAGTTGCCACTATGGGCGTTCAGCATTTGCACGTGTATAGGTTTTATTTGAACGAAAAAGTTTTATTTAAATGGATTAATGAATTTTTTGTTTAATTTAAAAATCATCAATAATCAATAAATTTCAAGACCTTTATTTACAAAATCATACCTTTCCTTTTAATGAACAAAAGTATTCTATTTTCACTTTCTCTATATGCACTATGTACATAGTGTATAGCGAAGGTATTGCACTCCACCCAAAAATTCGATACCGAGATTTCACCGGAAATATATGTTTTAGGGTCCTCTTTATCTAAAAAAGATTTTCGGAAAAAGGTCCGTGTGTGTCCGTGTGTCCCTGTGTCTGTGAACACGATAACTCAAAAATGAAAAGTCGGTAAAATACCAAACTTGGTATTTAAGCTTAGTATCTTCCAGGGATGCGACACGCAGGTTTTAAGAAACATCCGCCAACCCCAACTACCCTTAAATGTAACTTTTTTCGAAAAATTTGATTTTCTCAAAAATGGCTCTAACGATTTTAATTAAAATTTCATATATTAAAGATATTTACACGACAAATAAAATGTATATCTCGAATTTTCTGAGAATAGCCTTTGAAGACTACTTTATTCTGGATGAATTTTATGGTTTTTTGCATAACTGCTAAACCGTAAGAGATGGAGAAAAACTTGCAACACAAAAGATGTAGAGCATCTTAAAATGCACAATTTATCTTATATACATTTTTTTCGTGGAGATGATCGTTTTTGACATATTCCTTGTTTTTGTTTTCGGCCATGAAAAGTTTATACTTTTCTCATACAGTAATTTGTCAACTCCTGTCAATACAAACAAAGAAACTTCAGTCACAGAGCAACCAGCTTTTGATTATTAGTTTAGCCTATAGTACTCCCTTATTTCCCATCTGCTTAAAAGGAAGCAAGTAATAACACTATTTGTGCTAATTTTTTTTTCTCGATTAGCATGAAGTAAATAAAAGCATAACTTTTTTAACAATAATTTGTTGCAGAGAGGTAGAGAAAGTCATGTGAATGTAACACATAAGATTTTTCATCAACCGACAGTAAAGGTATCGCTGAATATACCTTGAAAGTTTAGCACATTATGTTAAATAGTTGCTGAGATAATGGGTCAAACTTAAACATTGGCAAGATAAGGCATTTTGATTCCCCTTAAGGAATGAGCTAGGTCTATAGGTACATTGTAATTCAACCAGTCTATCACACAGTATACCGTAATGTTAGCTTCCAATAGTACAACCCAAATGAAATTCGGAAATAGCTTTTCATTATAGTACAATGCAAGGTCCGTTCGTAGACCCGGTAGCCGTGGTCGTTGTAGCGTTTGGGGTTTACGTTCTACCACTGTATACAAAATGCCTATTCTTTTTATTTTCTCTACCATAAACGATGTGCATAAGTGAAGAAAAGTAGTGCACTACACCCAAAAAATCAAGACTAAGATTTCATTCCAAATCCATGTTTAGAGGTCCCCTAATTTTTACTTTCTCTAAACGTACTATGTACATAGTGTATAGAGAAGGTACTGCATTGCACTCAAAAATTTGCTACCGAGATTTCACCGGAAATATATGTTTTGAGACCCCCTGAACCCATAAAAGCATGTGTGTGTCTGTCTGTCTGACTATGTGTGTGTCTGTGGGCAGCATAGCTCAAAAATGAAAAGACCGTTAAAAACCAAACTTGGTTTTTAGGTTTGGCATCTGCCAAGGATGCGACACCAAGATTTTCAAGAAAATCCCCTACCCCAAACTACCCTTTACATGGAAAAAAAAATCGAAAATTTTGATTTTCTAAAAAATGGTTCTAACGATCTTGATTACATCTCGAAAATGTAAGATATTTACTTGACAAATAAAATGTATATCTGAATTTTCTGGGAATAGCCTCTGAAGACTACTTTATTCTGGATGAATTTTACGTATTTTTGCATAACTGCTAAACCGTAAGAGATGGAAAAACAACTTACCACACAAAAACTGTAAAGTACATTAAAACCCACAATTTATTTTATATAGATCTTTTTTTTATGTGGAGTTGATCGTTTTTAAGATATCCCTTGTGTTTGTTTTCAGCTATACGTTTCTCACACAGGAATTTGTCAACTCCTGTCCATACAAACAAAGGAGCTTCAGTCACATAGCAACCAGCTTTTGACTATCACTTTAACCAATGGTACTCCCTTATTTCGCCTCTGCTTACAAGGAAACAAGTAATAAAACTATTTCTGTTAATTTTTTCTCGATTAGCATGAAGTAAATAGAAGTAAGAGCTTTTTAACAATAATTTGTTGCAGATATATAGAGAAAGTCATGTGAATGGATCACATCATATTTTATAGGACAAACGTAATGTAAACCTTTAAATTCGTAGGAATTGCCTCTGAAATTCTCTTCATTCTGATTGACTTTTGCATTCTCGTAAACCGTAAGATATAGACAGAATCATACCACACAAAAAAATCTGATGTGTTCCATTCACACGACTTTCTTTACATCTCTGTAACAATTTACTGTTAAAAAGCTTATGCTTCTATTTACTTCATGCTAATCGAGAAAAAAATTAGCACAAATAGTATTATTACCTGCTTCCTTAAAAGTAGCAGTGAAATAAGGCAGTACCATAGATATAAATGATAGTCAAAAGCTCTTTGCTATGTGACTGAAGTTCCTTTGTTTGTATAGACAGGAATTGACAAATTCCTGTATGAGAAAAATGCAAGTTTTTGAAAGCTGAAACCAAAAACAAGGAATATCTAAAAAACGACCAACTCCACGAAAAAAATATACACATGACATAAATTGTGTGTTTTAATGTGCTCTACATTTTTTGTGTGCTAAGTTTTTGTCCATCTCTTACGGTTTAGCAGGTATGCAACATTCCGTAAAATTGATCCGAATAAAGTAGTCTTCAGAGGCTATTCCAAGAAAATTCAAGATATACATTTTATTTGTCAGGTAAATATCTTTAATATACGATATTTTAATCAAAAACATTAGAGTCATTTTTAAGAAAATGAAAATTTTAAAAAAACATTCCTTGTAAAGGGTAGTTGGGGGTGGTGGGATTTTCTTGAAAATCTTCGTGTCGCATCCTTGGAAGGTACCAAACCTAAATACCAAGTTTAGTATTCAACAGTCTTTTAGTTTTTAAGCTATGTTGTCCACAATCACACAGATACGCACACACGGACCTTTTTCCAAAAAAATTTATTCAGGGGGACGCAAAACATGTATTTCCGGTGAAATCTCAGTTTCGAATTTTTGGGTGCATTACAATACCTTCTCTATACACTATGTACATAGTACGTGTAGAGAAAGTAAACATGTAGATTACGTTAAAATAGTACTTTATACACACACACACGCACGCGTTCGCGCGCAGGCCCTTTTTCTGAAAGTGGTGTTTTGGATTCAGGGACCTCAAAACAAATATTCTAAAAAAATCTCGCTATCAGATGTATGAACAGAATACTCTGTCTGCTAACTGTAAGTAAGCAATGGAGAAAGTGATAGGCATATTCAATATAACATAAAAGGGCAGCTTGAGTAAGGACAGTTTGTGTGAATTCCAGACTTTCGCCAGAAGATCAGATAGACAGATGTGTGATATGAATATCTCGTCAACTGTTTTTCTTCAGTTTGCCCTCACAGAGGAAACAGAAGAACGCCTTACAGTGCAAAGAACTTTTTATAGCCTGTTTTATTTCTGCGGGTGTGTCGTCTATGGAACATTTGGAGGCCACATGTTAGGCGACCCAAAGGAACGAGGAGTGTGATCGTATGTCAAAGGACTTTCTTAGAATCCTTAACAAGCCTTTGTTTATCGTGATGAACTGTCAAGAGGAGTTTGCACTGGGTGTGTTTCAAATACAGGACTTTGACACAGTGCTTCAACTTTGTATTGGTAGTATTGCACCATTGCTTGAATGCAGTGATTCGACATAATTTTATTCTATCCTTACTTTCGAGATTAACCATTTTTACTTTCTCTACACGTACTATGTACATAGTGTATAGAGATAGTATTGCACTCCACCCAAAAATTCGATTCCGAGATTTTACCGGAAATATATGTTTTAGGGTCCCCTGTATCCAAAAATATACATTTTCAGAAAAAGGTCCGTGTGTGTATGTGTGTGTATCTCCGTGTGTCTCTAAAACACACTCAAAAACTAAAAGTCGGTAAAATACCAAACTTGGTATTTAAGTTTAGTTTCTTCCAGGGATGCGACACAAAGATTATGCGAAAAATCCCCCCGCCCCAAACTACCCTTTACCTGGCACTTTTTTAACTTTTTTTTTTATTTTCTCAAAAATGGCTCTAACGATTTTCATTAAAATGTCGTATATTAAAGATATTTACCTGACAAATAAAATGTATTTCTTGAATTTTCTGGGAATAGCCTCTGAAGACCTCTTTATTTAGGATGAATTTTAGGAAATTTTGCATAACTGTTAAACAGTAAGAGGTGGACAAAAACTTATCACACAAAAAATGTAGAGCACATTAACTCAACTTACTCAACTCAATTTATGTTATATATAATTTTTTTCGTGGAGTTGATCGTTTTTTAAATATTCCTTGTTTTTGTTTTCAGCTGTAAAAAAAACTTATACTTTTCTCATACAGGAATTTGTCAACTCCTGTCCATACATACAAAGGAACTTCAGTCACATAGCAACTAATTTTTGACTGTTACTTTAATCTATGGTAGGTAGTCCCCTTATTTCGCTTCTACTTACACTGAAGCAAGTAATGAGACTATTTCTGCTATTTTTTCTCGATTAGCATGAAGTAAATAGAAGCATAAGCTTTTTAACAATAATTTGTTGCAGAGATGTAGAGAAAGTCATGTGAATGGAACACATCAGATTTTTTAAACTATGTTAAGTGTAACACGTGGGCATGTCTTTTATCGAATTTAGAAATGTAAATGTTTTTTGTACCTACAAAAAGTGGATCTTTCTGTTATATTTGCAGTTGAAGTGCTGTGTAAACAATCAGGTTTTATCGATATAGGTTACTTGAGTTGCAGAAGCAACAGAAATTACCAGCAAAGAACGCAAGTGGAGTTTATGTAAACCTGTTTAAATGCCGTTTCTAACAACCTCTGTTTAGCTAGCTCCGCCTCGCATGCTGGATGTAAGATAGTGGTTCGTTATTATTAAACTTTTCGTTTTATAGTTCTTTAATCTCTTTATAATTTCATGCTCTAGGGTATTTTCTAGAGCTGGCAGCAGGTGCAGCCCAGCGTTGAATGACATATCCCCTTGAATGAAGATGTGGAGCGGCCATCTTGGGGGAACTACGGTACTGCCATCACACGTGAAAACTGAGAACTACAACGCGTCAGTGCAGCGACGGCAGACTAAGGGAATAGAACGGAAGTAGTTTCTGTACAGAGGGAAATGATGTTGCACGCGGAACACTATTTCAAACAGCTTTGCGTCAATTTGTAGTACGCCAACCTATTAATGATGCAATTTCGGTGCTGCATTTCATGAAAAATAAAATATTATTGAAATCATAACGATTTCACAGATTTAAAAACATTTATTAAATTAAATTAGGCATTAACCTGTCTTGGGCTACATGCTTATCTTCCCTACTACTTACCTATAAAGGTATTGGATTGCATTCCACCACAACCGTCCATATTGACATTTCACCGAAATGTTTTGAGATTTCCTGAATTCTTCCCCCAACAATTAGATAAACGTCTATGAACAGCATTGTTCAAACACTAAAATCTTTGCAAGTATAAAACTGGCAATTAAAATCCGCATCTTCCAAGGATGCCACACGACGACTAAAAACAACACAAACAAAAGGTATATTTACAAAGAAAAATAATTGTTATGTTTTACTGCCTAAAAATTTTATGTGTTCCATTTACATGACTTTCTCTACATCTCTGGATCAAGTAATTGTTAAAAAGCTTATGCTTCTATTTAGTTCATCGTAATCGACAAAACATTAGCAGAAATAGTCTTATTACCTGGTTCCTTGTAAGTAGAAGCGAAATAAGAGAGTACCATAGGTTAAAGTGAAAGTCAAAAGCTGGTTGCTATGTGACTGAAGTTCCTTTGTTTCTATGGGCAGGAATTGATAAGTTCCTGTATAAGAAAAGTATACGTTATTTACAGCTGAAACTAAAAACAAGAAATATCTCAAAAACGAAAAAAATGTATAGAACATAAATTGTGTGTTTTAACGTGCTCTATATTTCTTGTATTGTAAGTTTTTGTCCAACTCTTACGGTTTAATTGTTATGCAAAATTCCGTAAAATTCATTCAGAATAAAGAAGTTTTTAGAGGATATTCCCAGAAAATTCAGGATACACATTTTATTTTACGTGTATATATCTTTAATATATGATCAAAATTGTTATAGCCATTTTTGAGAAAATCAAAAAGTTCCATATAAAGGGAAGTTAGGGGTGAGGGGATTTTCTGGAAAATTTTCATGTCGCATCCTTGGAAGATACCAAAGTTAAATTCCAAGTTTGGTTTTTAACAGTCTTTTCATTTTGCAGGTATGCCGCCCAGAGACACACGCACACACATCCACACACACAGACATTTTTACTTTCTCTAGCCCCATAAGTACAATGTATATAGGGATAGGGAAGGTATTGTAATGCACCCATAAAATCGATACAGAGATTTCGCCGCAAATATATGTTTTGGGGTCCTCTGAGTCCGAAAAAAACAGTTTTTAAAAAAAGCTCCGTGTGTGTGTGTGTGTGTGTGTGTGTGTGTGTGTGTGTGTGTCTGTCTGTCTGTCTGTCTGTGTCTTTGGACAACACAGCCCCAAAACAAAAAGACCGTTAAATACCAAACCTGGTATTTAAGTTTAGTATCTTCCAAGGATGCGACACGAAGATTTTCAAAAAAATCCCCCCACCACAAACTACCCTTTACATGGAAAAAATTTCGAAAATTTTGATTTTCTAAAAGATGGCTCTAAAGATTTTGATTAAAATCCCGTATATTAGAGCTATTTATGTACGAAATAAAATGTATATCTCGAATTTTTTGGGAATAGCCTCTGAAGACCTCTTTATTCTAGATGAATTTTGCTAAACTGCTAAACCGTAAGAGATAGAAAAAAACGTACTGCACAAAAAATGTACCTCCTGACAAAACAAACAGTTTGTGTCCTATACGTTTTTGTTGTGGAGGTAACCGTTTCCGAGATATTCGTTGTTATTGGTTTCAATTGTGAAGTACTTAAACTTTTCTCACACAGGAAGTGTCTGTTTTTCTTTTGTTCTACTCCTGGCCATGCAAAGAATTGATTTGCAATGACAATCGCATAACGATAGCTTTTAAAACATTTGACAATCACTTTAGCATAGTGCATTCCCTTATTCCCTTCTACTTATAAGGAGCTTAGTACTAACATCCTGCTAACATTTATCTTGATTAGCATTGTGTACAAAGAAGAATAATCTGTTGAAGGAGTTTTGTAGAGTAGCTAGAGAAAATCATGTGAGTGTAACACATTGCTTTTTCTAATTACTTTCTCTATACGTACTATGCACATAGTGTATAGAGGAAATATTGTATTCCACCCAAAAATTCGATACCGAGATTTCACCGGAAATAAATGTTTTAGGACTCCCTGAATCCAAAAAAAAGCATTTTCAGAAAATGGTCCGTGTGTATGTGTGTATGTGTGTATGTGGACAGCATAGTTCAGAGACGAAAAGACCGTTAAATACTAAACTTGGTATTTAGGTTTGATTTCTTCCCAGGATGCGACACGAAGATTTTCAAGAAAATCCCATCACCCCCAACTACCCCTTACATGGAAAAAAATCGAAAATGTTGATTTTCTAAAAAATGGCTGTAACGACTTTGATTAAAATCCCGTATATTAAAGATATTTACATACCAAATAAAATGTATATCTTGAATTTTCTGGGAAAGCCTCTGAAGAGCTCTTTATTCTGGATGAATTTTGCTAAATGTTGCTTAACTGCTAAACGGTAAGAGATATGCAAAAACTTAATACACAGAAAAAGCTGATGCGAATAAAACACACAATATATGTCCTGTATATTTTTGTTGTGAAGGTAACCGTTTCCGAGATATTCCTTGTTTTTTGGTTTCAGTTGTGAGTACTTATACTTTTCTCAGACAGTAAGTGTCCGTTTTTCTTTTGTTCTACTCCTAGCCAAGCAAAGAATCGATTTGCAATGACAATAACGACAGATTTTAAAACATTTGACTATCGGTTTAGCCTAGTGTATATCCTTATTTTCTTTCTACTTATAAGGAATTAAGTAGTAAGAACATTCTGCTAATGATTATCTCGACTAGCATGAAGTTTATAGAAGAGCTACAGAAAGTCATGTGAATGTAACACATCAGACCTTTTTTTTTTTTTTTTAATCAGGACGTCTCAAAACATGTATTTCCGGTGAAATCTCGGAATCGAATTTTTGGGCGCATTACAATACCTTATCTATACACTATGTATATTGTACGTGTAGATAAAGTAAAAAATGGCTGTAGGTAACGACAATTATTAAAATACCATAATATGTTTTTGATATCCGGATGCCAAATGAAATCTATAATATCTAATCTTCTGGGAACAGTCTCTAAACTGCTTTTCATTATTAATATTTGTGTCATTATTAAACAGTAAAGTTTAGACTATGTCTCGTTAAAGTACACATTTTCTATCAAAGACTCTTTTGTGGAGTTAATAGCTTCCAGGATAATCCTTGTTATTGGTTTGTACTTTCAAATATTTATTCTGCTTTCATCAAACGGGAAGTCCTAAAGGTTCTTTTAACATCTGACTCTCGTTTTACCTGGTGCATCAACGGAATCTATAAAGGTGCATTGAAAGTTAATCTGGATTAACAAGAAGTAGCTGGAATAATAACCTTTTGTAAACATAGTTTGTAGAAGAGTAAATGCCTAGTGCATACAACACATACGATGTTTATTTTCTCTACATAGTACCAAGAAGGGTTTCTGTTCCACCCAAAACTGTCGATACACAGATTTCACCGGAAATACATGTTTTGAAATTCCTGAATAAAAAAAAATCTGATGTGTTCCATTCACATGACTTTCTCTACTGTGTATCAAATTATTGTTAGTAAGTTTATTCTTCTATTTACTTCATGCTAATTGAGAAAAAATTAGCAGAAATAGTCTTATTACTTGCTTCCCTGTAAGTAGGAGCGAAATATAGGAGTGTCATAGGTTAAAGTGAAGTCAAAAGCTGATTACTAGGTGACTGAAGTTCCTTTGTATGAACACGAGTTAACAAATTCCTGTATGAGAAAAGTACAAGTTTTCAAAGCTGAAACCAAAGACAAGGAATATCTCAAAAACGATCAACTCCTTGAAAAAAATGTATATAACATAAATTGTGTGTTTTAATGTCCTCTACATTTTTTGTGTGGTAAGTTTTTGTTTATTTCTTAGGGTTTAGTAGTTATGCAAAATTCATCCAGAATAAAGCAGTCTTCAGAGGCTATTCCCAGAAAATTCAAGATATACGATATTTTAATCAAAATGGTTAGAGCCATTTTTGAATAAATCAAACTTTTCGAAAAAATTTCCATGTAAAGGATAGTTGGGGGTGGGGGATTTTCTTGAAAATCTTCGTGTCGCATCCCTGGAAGATAGCAAACTTAAATACCAAGTTTGGTATTTAACGTTCTTTTCGTTTTTGAGCTATGCTGTCCACAGACACACACAGGCACGCACACACACGGACCTTTTTCCAAAAAACTTTTCGTTTACATAGTACGTGTAGAGAAAATAAAAAACATTTTTAGAAAAATGAACGTGTGAGTGTGGGCAGCATAGTGTTTTAAGTTCATTATCCTCCAAGGATGTAACACCTCCATCCCCAACTACACTTTACATGCACCATTTTTCGAATATATATTTCTCAAAAATGGCTCTAACAATTTTGATTAAAATATTGTATATTAAATATATTTATATTGCAAATAAAATGTAAATATTTAATTTTCTAGGAGTAGCTTCTGAATAACTTTAACTGAATTTTGCGTATTTGGCAAACCGTTAGAACTAGACAAAAACTTACTACACAAAAAATGTATTCCCTCTTGTGTAGTGCGGTGGTAGCGTGTCTGCCTCATATTCAACAGGTCGCGAGTTCGAATCTCGCTTAGGGTGAGTTACCCGGATAAGATTTTTTTCGGTGTTTTCCCTTATCCTGAGAAGACGAATGTCGTGTAACTTTAAGCTCCATGGACCCCGAGATTTTTTGAGCATTATTTCACCAATTCCGTTCATCGTCCGATAGACCAACCAGGTTAAAGGACGTTAAACTACCACAAAAAAAAAAAAAAAAAAAAAAAGGAAAAAGAAAAGAAAAGTACACCTCCGTTAAACACAGAAGTAGATTTTTGCTGTAGAGTTGACGCTTTCAGAGACATTCCTTGTATGGGATTGTTTTTCACACAAGCCGTGTGTAGGACAGGAGTTGAATAGGTAGAGTCAGACTAAAAAATTCAATTTCATAGCCGGGATTTGAACCACGGTTCTCCCGATCTCTAGCCCGTTGATCTGCCACTGAGTTACCATGGCAACATGCCGGCATAGCATTGAACTTCTCAACTGACTCGCATGTTTCCCGGTAAACCACAAGGTGTTCTCAAACCAAGTTGCCATGGTAGCTCAGTGGTAGAGCAACCGACTAGAGCTCGGGATATCTGTGGTTCAAATCCCGGCTATCGCATTGAATTTTTCAGTCTGACTCTACCTATCCAATTCCTAGTATTGGTTTCAATTTTAAACTACGTAATTTATCTCAAACGGGGTCAACTTTCGTTTCATCTCTCTTTTGTTTTATTGGTAATGCAAAGCGAATCGAACCTCAGTTGTTCACATATTGACTAGCTTTTAACAGAATTGACTATCGCGTTAGTCAATGTATTTCCTTACTTCCCTTCTACTTACAAGTAAATAATAAGACAATTTCTACTAATGCTTATCTCGATTATCATGAAGTTGATAAAAGAATGTCTTTTATAAGAATATTGGATTAAATGGTTTTTCACACATGTCGTGAGTAGGACAGGAGTTGGATAGGAAGAGTCAGACTGAAAAATGCGAGTCAGTTTTTTTTTTTTCCTATGTACATTCCCCCCTTTACACAACCATATACACATGACACAAACATATAGCAACATGCCCAAGGCGGGACTCGAACCCACGATCCCCTGCCCACGAAATACCAAAGTGAGACGCCTTAGCGAGCGTGGCCATGGGGACCGGCGTCAGTTGAGAAATCAATGCTAATGCTGCATGTTGCCATGGTAGCTCAGTGGCAAAGCAACCGGCTAGAGACCGGGAGATCTGTGGTTCAAATCCCGCTATTGCATTGAATTCAGTCTGACTCTATCTATCCAACTCCTGTCCTACACACGATTTGTGTGAAAAATATTATTGACCATAATAGTTGGCTATACTATGAATCCTGGGACTTAAAGTACTTACAACATTGTAAGTCACCATTGGGGTTGTCATCTCAAAATAATTTGAGATCACCTTGTGGTTTAACGGGAAATATGCGAGTCAATTGAGAAATTCAACGTAATACCGGCATGTTGCTTTAGTAGCTCAGTGGCAAAGAGACCGGCAGTTCCGTGGTTCAAATCCCGACTATAGCATTGAATTTTAAAAGAATAATTTGTTTGCAGAACAGAGAAGGTCATGTGAATAGAACACATCAGACTTTTTACCTATAAGTTCCATTTTCATGTTACGTTTACTGTGTGTTGATACAACAGAAACTGGCACCCTCAGGTCGTGGTCCAAGACCCCACATTTGGCTTCACGTGATAAGCATAGATAATAGAGTGGCGTGTAAATTATCCCTTATTTGACTACAGATTTCTGAAGGATAACTGCGACGAAAGCTTGTTCGCATCGCTGGAATTCGAACCGTGTATCTCTTGAATGCAATTCTGACACGCTATGAGCGCTCGTGTCGCATGCAGCAGGGTCGTTTCCAGTTTTGTTACAATGTTTTTATAAAATGTTAGCCAGAAAAACCAGAGAGAGAGAGAGAGACAAAACATTATTATTAATGCTTAATTCTGCTTAAATCTGCTTAATAAATGTTTCGTTCCACTCTGATATTGTTCACGATTACATCTTCAATGAGCAATAAATTAAAAAGAGAACACATGCTTTCCATTCACATGACTTTCTCTACATCTCTGCAACAAATTATTGCTAAAAAGCTTATGCTTCTATTTACTTCATTCTAATCGAGAAAAAAATTAGCAGAAACAGTCTTATCACGTGCTTCCTTGTAAGTAGAAGCGAAATAAGGGAGTACCATAGGTTAAAGTGATAGTCAAAAGCTGGTTGCTATGTGACTGAAGTTCCTTTGTTTCAATGGACAGGAGTTGAAAAATTCGTATGAGAAAACTGTACGTTTTTTAAGCTGAAACTAAAAACAAGGAAAATCTAAAATGCGATCAACTCCACGAAAAGAATGTATATAAGATAAATTGTGTGTTTTAACGTGCTCTACACTTTTGTGTGGTAAGCTTTTGTTCATCTCTTACGGTTTAGCAGTTATGCAAAATTCCGTAAAATTCAGCCATAATAAAGAGTCTTCAGAGGCTATTCCCAGAAAATTCAAGATGTACATTTTATTTGGCAGGTAAATATCTTTAATATACGATATTTTAATCAAAATCGTTACAGCCTATTTTCGAGAAAATCAAAATTTTCGAAATTTTTTCCATGTAAAGGGTAGTTTAGGGTGAGGGGGTTTTCTTGAAAATCTTCGTGTCACATCCTTGGAAGATACCAAACTTAAATACCATGTTTAGTTTTTAATGGTCTTATCGTTTTTGAGTTATGCTAGCCACAAACACACACATACGCACACACACAGACATACATAGACACACACACGGACATTTTTCTAAAAATGCTTTTTTTTGGATTCAGGGGACTTCAAAACATATATTTCCGGTGAAATCTCGGTTTCGAATTTTTGGGTGCAATACAATACACTATGTACATGGTACGTATAGAGAAAGTAATATAATGAATATATGCGCCACCCAGCAGAAGAGGAAGATTTCAACTTTTGGTTTAAAATTGTTGTACCTGAAGCTCAGAAATGCGTCCAGATACATTTTCTATACAAATATCATCTAATAAACCCCTCCACACGTTCTACATATTAGTCATATAACTTTGCGAACATTCTGTATAAAACAACCACACTTGTTTAACAGCCTAGAGCAACAAAATGTGTTTATTGATTCTTCTCATTTTGCCGGGTCACAGTGAGCACAGATGCGCTGTCGCTTGTCAAGAGCAAATGTTCCTAAAACATTAATGAAGCACTTTTTAAGATGATTATCACAATTTTATATACCGAAAACCAGGTCAACCTACGTAGCTCTCAGAATATATATGTATTTAATTATATATCTCTCCTGTACATCGATAGCAGTGATCCACTCCACTGTAGTTAGTAACGAAAAATCTGATGTGTTACACTCACATGTCTTTCTCTCAAAACTTCTTACATAAGATTATTCTTCTTTCCGCATCTTGCTAATCGAGGTACTTATTAGCACAATGTTCGTATTTCTTAGTGCCTTATAAGTAGGAAAAAAATAAGGGAATACACTAGGCTAAAGTTATGTTTCGTTATGCGATTGTCATTACAAATCCCTTCTTTACTTGGCCAGGAGTAGAACAAAAGAACCCCGCACATTCCCGTCTCAGAAAAGTATAAGTACTTCACAACTGAAACTAATAACAATGAATACCTCGAAAACTGTAAGCTCCACGAGAAAAATGTTTGTATAACATAAATTGTGTGTTTTAATGTGCTCTACATGGAACTTTTTTCGAAAATTTTGATTTTCTCAAAAATGGCTCTAGCGATTTTAATTAAAATAACACATATTAAAGATATGTACCTGACAAACAAAAATGAATATCTTGAGTTTTCTGGGAATAACCTTTGAAGACTATTTTATACTGGAAGACATTTACGGAATTTTGTATAACTGGCAAACCGTAAGATATAGACAAAAGCTTACTTCACAAAAAATGTAGATCACGATAAAACACACAATTTATGTCAATTGCATTTTTTTCGTGGAGTTCATCGTTTTTGAGACATTCCTTGTTATTGGTTTCAGCTTTAAAAAAAACTTATACTTTTCTCATACAGGAACTTATCAATTCCTGCCCATAGAAACAAAGGAATTTCAGTCACATAGCAACCAGCTTTTGACTGTCACTTGAACCTATGGTACTCCCTTATTTCGCTTCTACTTACAGGGAATCAAGTAATGAGACTATTTCTACTAATTTTCTCAATACCATGAATTAATAGAAGCAAAATTTTATAACAAGAATTTGTTGCAGAGATAGAGACTAAATCATGCGAGTATAACATTTTAGATTTTTTAAAGCTGAAACCAAATACAAATTATATCTTAAAACGACGAACTCCACGAAAAAAATGTATATAACATAAATTGTGTGTTTTAACGTGCTCTACATTTTTGTGTGGTAAGTTTTTGTCCATCTCTTACGGTTTAGCAGTATTCATACAGAATAAAGTACCTAGTCTTCAGAGCCTATGCCCAGAAAATTCAAGATAACATTTTATATGTTAGGTAAATATCTTTAATATACAATATTTTAATCAAAATCGTTAGTCATTCTTGGAAAAATCACAATTTTCGATAAAACGTTCCATGTGAAGGGTAGTTGGAGTGGGGGGGATTTTCTTGAAAATCTTCGTGTCGCATCCATGGAAGATATCAAACTTAAATACCAAGTTTGGTATTCAACGGTCTTTTGTTTTTTGAGCTATGCTGTCCACACACACACACACACACACACACACACACACACACACACACACACACACACAGTCAGAGACATTTTTCCAAAAATGATTTTTTTATTCAGTGGTCTCAAAACATATATTTCAGTTGAAATCTCGGTATCAAATTTTTGGGTGCATTACAATACCTTCTCAATACACTATGTACATAGTACGTATAGAGAAAGTAAGAAGCTTCTGTGGTCTGGTGGTAATGTATTTGTTTTACATTCAAGAGGTCCTGAGTTTAAGTCTTGCTTACAGTGAATTACTGGCATAAGGTTTTTTTCCAGGGTTTTACCTTACCCTAAAAAGACGAATGTCGAGTAACTTTAAGGTTTTTGGATCCCGAATTCTTTACATCCATTACATTGCCCCATATGACCTAAGAGGATAAAGCAAGTTAATCTACCCCCCCCCCCAAAACTTTCCATTAGAGAAAGTATATATGTAATTGAATGTTTTAAAACAATAAAAAAAAATAAAAAAAATGTATTTGGCATGTATCATGAATTTGAGGTCTACATTTCTATGCAGAAAACTTTTGTTTATGACTTATGGTTTACCGGTTATGCAACAGACATCCAAACTGAAGAAGCTGATTCAAAATTTGCATTTCATTTCTCATAAAATATCTTTAACATATGGAAGATATTTTAATCAACATCGTTAGAGTTGTTTTGAGCAAATATAAATTTGCTAAAAATGTTCCATGTAAAAGTATTTGGTGTGGAGGATTTTCGTGAAAATCTTCGTATCGGATTCTTGTAAGATGCTGAACTATCGGTTTTTATACTGCAGATATGAGGAGAAACAAAAAACAGCAATAGAGGAAAGGAAAAAACCTGATGTGTTCCACTCACACGACTTTCCCTACATCTACCTAACTAATTATTGCTATCTACTTTATGATAATCGAGATAAACATTAGCAGAAATTGTTGTAATTACGTGTTTCCTTGTAAGTAGAAGGAAAATAAGAGAATACACTACGCTAAAACGATAGTCAACATTTTTAAAAGGTGTTTGCCATGTGGCTGGAATCCGTTTCTATGCAGGGCCAGGAGTTTACAGCTTTCCGTGTGAGAAAGTCAAGTATTTTACATCTGTAACAAATAACAGGGAAAATCTCAGAAATGGTCAATTACACGGAAATAATTTATTTGACATAAATTGTGTGTTTTAATGTGAACTACATTTTTTGTGTTGAACATTTTTGTCTATATCTTACGATTTGCCAGTTACGCAAAATTCAGAAAAATTCATTCAGAATAAAGAGATCTTTAGAAGCTATCCCCAGAAAATTCAAGATACACATTTTATTTGCTATATAAATGTCTTATTGCATTTTAATCGAAATCGTTAAAGCCATTTTTTAGAAAATAAATATTTTCGAAAAATTTTCCACGTAATGGGTAGTTTGCGTTGGGAGGATTTTTCTCAAAATTTTAGTGTCGCACCTCTGGAAGATACTAAACTTAAATACCAAGTTTGGTACTTTACCGACTTTTCGTTTTTGAGTAATCCTGTTCACAGTCACGGAAAATACCTTTTTAGGATACAGGGGATCCTAAAACGTGTATATCCGGTGAAATCTCGGTATTGAATTTTTAGGTGGAATGGAATGCCTTCTGTAAACACTATGTACATAGTACGTGTAGAGAAAGTAAAAGGAAATGTAAGGGTACAACCTACCAACCTGGTGGATTTTATTGTGAGCTATTTTCTAACAGATGGATGCCAAAACTAGAGTTTATTGTGACTTACAATGAACTTTAGAATAACCTTCTTATGTTTATGGGCCGCTTATAAGCCAAAGGAACAACCCAAGTAACCATCAGAGCCGATTACCGTTACGTGCCCTTGTCAGATATGAAATATGGACTCCATCAGAGGCTGACAGTCAATTCCTTTCTTAATGCGCCAGTTACCTACCATATTGGTAACGGTATGGGTCATTAAATGACGCAGATATCAGAGTACCAATGTGTATTTTTATGCACTCGCAATAAAGGCTGAGGGTCGTTATGACTGCTGCAACCCTCTAATCTAAACGATGGCGGCCATTCTGTGCATCTGCAATACAGCCAGTGTTGCCAACTAATCAACTTATAAAGTAGCTAAACTACATCAAAAATCTGATGTGTTCCATTCACATGACTTTCTATAATCTCAACAACAAATTATTGTTTAGATCTAATGTGTTTATTTACTTCATGCTAATCGAGATAAAATTAGCAGAAATAGTCTTATTACTTGCTTCCTTGTAAGTAAAAGGGAAATAAGGGAGTACCATAGGTTAAAGTGATAGTCAATAGCTGGTTGCTATGTCACTGAAATTCCTTTGTTTGTATGCACAAGAGTTGACAAATTCCTGTATGAGAAAAGTATAAGTTTTTTAAAGCTGAAACCAAAAACAAGGTATATCTCAAAAACGATCAACTCCACGAAAAGAGTTTATACAACTTAAATTGTGTGTTTTAATGTGCTCTACATATTTTGCGTGGTAAGTTTATGTTTATCTCTTACGGTTTAGCAGTTATACAAAATTCCGTAAAATTCATCCAGAATAAAATAGTCTTCAGAGGCTATTCCTCGAAAAACTCAAGATATACATTTTATTAGCCGTATAAATAGCTTTAATATATGGCATTTTAACCAAAACGTTAGAGCCATTTTTGAGAAAATCAAAATTTTCAATTTTCGAAGAAAGTTCCATGTAGAGCACATTAAAACACACAATTTATGTTATATAAACATTTTTCGTGGAGTTTATCGTTTGTGAGATATATATGTATATATATATATATATATATATATACTTTTCTCATACAGGAATTTGTCAAGTCCTGTCCATTCAGACAAAGGAACTTTCAGTCACATAGCAACCAGCTTTTGACTATCACTTTAACCTATGGTGCTCCCTTATTTTGCTTCTACTTACAAGGGAGCAAGTAATAAGATTATTTCTGCTATTTTTTTCTCGTTTATCATGAAGTAAAGAGAAGCATTAGCTTTTTAACAATAATGTGTTGCAGAGATGTAGAGAAAGTCATGTGAATGCATCACATCAGCTTTTTATTGGAGGGAAATTTGGTACAATAAGCAAAACTAGACACAGAACAGCGTGTAACATGTGGATGGGTACCATCCAGTGATTTGCCCAAAGAAACAGTACACAAAAACTAGAGAAAACAGCACAGGAAAAAACAATTTAGATGTGTTCCATTCAGATGAGTTTCTCTACATCTCTGCAACAAATTATTCTGTTTACTTCACCTAATCCAGAAAAAATTAACAGAAATAGTCTTATTACTTGCTTCTTTGTAAATAGAGGCGAAATAAGGGAGTACCATAGGTTAAAGTGATATAGTCAAAAGCTGGTTGCTATGTGACTGAAGTTCCTTTGTTTGTATGAACACGAGTTGACAAACTCCTGTATGAGAAAAGTACAAGATTTTCAAAGCTGAAACCAATAACAAGGAATATCTCAAAAACGATCAACGCCACGAAATAAATGTATATTACATAAATGGTGTGTTTTAATGTGCTCTACATTTTTTGTGTGGTTGGTTTTTGTCCATCTCTTACAGTTTAGCAGTTATGCAAAATTCCGTAAAAGTCATCTAGAATAGTCTTCAGAGTCTATTCCCAGCAAATTCAAGATATACATTTTATTTGGCATGCAAATAGCTATAAGAGATTTTAATCAAGATCGTTAGAGCCATTTGACAAAATCAACATTTTCGAATTTTTTTCCATGTAAAGGGTAGTTGTGGGTGGGGGGATTTTCTTGAAAATCTTCGTGTCGCATCCTTAGAAGATACCAACCTTAAATACCAAGTTCGGTACTTAACGGTCTTTTCGTTTTTGGACTATGCTATCCACATACACACTACACAGACACACACACACAGACAGACACAAACACCGACATTTTTCTATGTATTTCCGAAGAAATCTCGGTATCAAATTCTTGGATGCATTACAATACCTTCTCTATACATTATTCACATAGTAAGTATAGATAATAATAATAATAATAATAATAATAATAATAATAATAATAATAATAAAATTAATATTAGGTATAATTATTTTAAAAACGTAAAATATAAAAATATGAAAAATTAGTTAGATAAATAATAATAGTAAAATAAATTTGTAATAATCAAATTATAATATTAATAAATGTTAAAATAATTAATAATAGTAAATAATTAATAAAGTAATTGCCAATTATTGATAATTAATTATAATAATACTAATAATAGTAATAATAAACAGATGAAAGGTATTAATTTTTTAAATAAAATTTGAAAAATAAATTAAATTTATATATTTATTATTTTTAGGTGGTGGTAGTGTAGGGATGTTGTAATGTAATAAAATAATTAGGTTTATGTGGTGTGTTTTTATGTATTATGTAATTTGTTTAGTTTTATATGTTTGTTTTTAATTGCTTTATTTTATTGACTATTTATTTAGATTAGATTATTGTTGAAAAAGTGTTTTATTTTTATTTTATTATTTTTATTAGTTTTTGTTAATATGTAGTTTATTATAATGTATTAGCTTTATTATTTTAATTTTATGCTGTATATTTTATTTTTAAATGTATATTTATAATTAATCTGTTAATAATAAATGTATGTTGTATGAATTCAAATACATTTTTAAAAATCTGGCATATTAGCCCTGGGTTTACAAATTAGTACCAGAGATTTTATACGGATTTTTATTTTATTTTATTTATTTTTTTAGTACGTATAGGGAAAGTAAAAATAATAAGAGAGCTAAATGTTCAGCCGCAGATCGGCGCTTCAGTCTTCGTCGTTGAGGTTCAGGAGGAACATAAATATGGCGGAGAAGAAGATTGCGGTGGCGCAAACAAGAGCGATGGAGCCTCTTGTAGCTGATGCGGAGGACACACATTACCTCCGGCAGGCCTATGTCAGCGTGCAGCGGAGGCGGAGAAAACGGTTCTGTGTGCGCTGGGAATGTCCTGGTGAAAAGCAATTCTGCACATCAACTTGTTTACGAAGACAGCAACGCATGCAGGCCAAGGTTCAATTCCTCACCTCCCCTTTGAGACAAGGAGCTCGCTGAACTAATAGTGGCTTCATCTATTAAAACCCATTATCCGAATAAATCTGAAGAACCAGTATAAGTTCTTCTGATATTGTCGATTTTAAGCAACACGTTTAATATATCTATTTGCATTCTTTTTCTGGCAGCTTTTGGATGCAGCTGGCTTTCTTAATAAACTCTCGTTTATGGTGTTTATATATCCCACGGCTTCTAAAGATTCATTCATGTATTCTTCATGAATCGCTTGTTTCCCAGAAACAAGACAACGTGTCTGGGTGATTAATGAGCGCCTCCCGGAAAAACAGGACCTTCCAGTGCATTATAATCTATCTCTGATACGGCAGCATCTATTAGACATTCTGCTCGCTTCAGATGAAAACTTGCCAGAAGGCTGAACTTCCCTAATACTTGTTTGATGTTAAATCAAACACTGGCTCTCTTGGCACGGGTCAATTTTAAATCCTCAACGCGTCTTATGCCGATGTCCCACGGTCAAAATTTGGTACACTATTTTTTATACAACGTGAATGTTGTGTACAATTTCTCCGTACCATTCCCACGGGAGGGTGTATTGATCCAAATATTTCTCGCATGCATATGAACAGCTGATAGAAAATGGTGGAGGTTGTTGATCCACAATTATTTACGCTCGCTGTCGCAAGCTTAGTTTATGTATCCATTGCAGAGCATATTATAATAGAAAGAAAAAGTCAATAAAGAGGCTTTGGTGGACTAGACCATGACTGGGACGTAGGAATGCAGGCCAAGGAAGAGGTGAACTACATATGCTGCAAAATGAACTCGTTTCTGACCCTGTCAATTATTTTAACTTCCTTACAATGGACGAACATTTGTTTAGAAAGTTGCTGTCCTTAGTTGAGGCAAAAATCACTCGCCAAGACACAAATATGAGGCAGTCCATATCAGCAAAACAACCAGCAATCAGTTTTTATATTTTTGTTGAGAAAAGCAGGTTAGGTACAAATGGATCCGATAAAATACATTTATAGGGATTGTAAATACCCGAGTGATTATTTCACAAATCTCTGCCGCACACAAAAATGTGTATTTCAACAAAAGCTCAGCTACTATAACCCTATTATTTAGGACAAAGTCTACAAGATACAGCAAAGTTTCACACAAACAATCACGGCGGGAAGGAAGACCCAGCGCTAGCTGCCATCTTATTACGTCATTACCACTAGGTCGCTCATTGGTTGATTTCATACGTTTGGACCAAAAATTAGAAACCGCTGTATCCTGTTGTAGCAAACTGGATTTGGAGCAAAAAATAGGACGGAAATTGTATACAATGAAATTATCCGATGCCCCACGATCCAATTTGTAGTTTGAAGAGTGTTGGACCAAAATATTTGACCGTGGGACATCGGCTTTACACACAAATTAACAGTTCTTGAAAAACAAAAAATCTGTGTTCCAGTCATATGACTTCTCTACATCTCTGTAACAATTTATTTTTAAAAAGCTTATTTTTCTATCTACTTCATGCTAATCGATATAAACATTAACAGAAATGGTTTTATTACCTGCTTCCTTGTAAGTAGAAGGGGAATAAGGGAATACACTACGCTAAAACTAGTTGCTTCGTGATGAATTTTGTTTCCTTGTATGGCCAGGGGTTGACAAATTTCAGTTTGAGTAAAATTAAAGTATTTTTAACTTTGAAATCAACAGGAAGGAATATCCTGAAAATGATCAACTTCACGGAAAAAGGTATAATATGATATAAATTGTGTGCTTTAATGAGATGGACATTTTTTGTGTGGTAACTGTCTATCTCCTACGGTTTATTAGTTATGTAAATGCCATTCGAAACGAAGAGGCTATTCCCAGGATATTCAATAAATAATTTTATTTTTCATGTAAATAATATTATATACAGTATTTTAATCAAAATCGTTAGATCCACGTTTGAGAAAATCAAAGTTTTCAAAAATATGTACATGTAAAGGATAGTTTGGAGTGAGGAAGAACTTTCTTCTAGATCTTCGTGTAGTATTTTTGAAAGATACTAAATTTACATACTAAGTTTGGTATTTAACCAATGTTTCTTTTTTGAGTTATGCTGCCCCCAGACACAAACACAGACACACAGAAGAAGACATACATGCCGACCTTATCGTATAAAAAATAAATTTGGGGGATTGCGGAGGTCTCAAAGCATGCAATTCAGCTGAAAACTGGGAATGGAATTTTTGGATGTAACACAATACCAACTCTATCTACTATTTACGCTGTACATACGTGCTAGTAAAAACTAATAACAGATACTTCTTTTTTGACTGAAGTGTTTTTTACTTTCTCTATACGTACTATGTACTTAGTGTATAGAGAAGGTATTGCATTCCACCCAAAAATTCGCTACCGAGATTTCACCGGAAATATATGTTTTGGGTCCCCCTAAATAAAAAAATTACAAAAAGGTACACGTGTGTGTGCATGTGTATCTGTGTGTGTATGTGTGTGTCTGTGTGTGTGTCTGTGGACAGCATAGCTCAAAAACAAAAAGACCGTTGAATACCAAACTTTATATTTAAGTTTGGTTTCTGCCAAGCATACGACACGAAGAAAATCCCCCCACCTCCAACTACACTATAAATGGAACTTTTTCTCAAAAATGGCTCTAACGATTTTGATTAAAATATTGCATATTAAGATATTTACCTGACAAATAATATGTATATCTTGAATTTTCTGGGAATGGCCTCTGAAGAGTACTTTATTCTGGATGAATTTTACGGAATTTTGCTAAACTGCTAAACAGTATGAGATACACAAAAACTTACCGCATAAAATATGTAGAGCACATTAAAACACACAATTTATGTTCTATAACATTTTTTCGTGGAGTTGATCGTTTTTGAGATATTCCTTGTTTTTGGTTTCAGCTTTAAAAAACTTTTTCTCATACAGTAAGCTGGTTGCTATGTGACTGAAGTTCCTTTGTTTGTATGTACAGGAGTTGACCAAGTCCTGTATGAGAAAAGTATAAGCTTTTTAAAGCTGAAACCAAAAAAACAAGGAATATCTCTAAAATAAATGTGTATAACATAAATTGTGTGTCTTATCGTGCATTTTTCTGTGAGAAGGTATTGTCCATCTCTTACGGTTTACAAGTTATGTAAAATTCATCCAGAATTAAGAAGTCTTCAGATGCTAATCCCAGAAAGTTCAAGATATACATTTTATTTGTCGTGTAAATATCTTAAATAAATGATATTTTAATCAAAATCGTTAGAGCCATTTTTGGAAAATCAAAATTTTCAAAAAAGAGTTCCATGTAAAGTGTAGTTTGGTGTGGGGGAATTTTCTTGAAAATCTTCTTGTCGCATCCTTGGAAGATGCCTACCAAACCCAAATACAAAGTTTGGTTTTAACGGCCCCTTCGTTTTTGAGCTATGCTGCCCACAGACACACCACACACACACATACACACATGCACACACGGATTCGGGGTGTCTCAAAACATGTATTTCCGGTGAAATCTCGGTATCGAATTTTCGGGTGGAATACAATACCTTCTCTATACACTATGTACATAGTACGTGCAGAGAAAGTAAACAAGTATTGTGGAATTAACCATTCCGGGATATTGCTTCTCTAGGTTTAAATTTTCCAGTACTGTAACTTTTCTCAAATGGCAAGTCGTTATTCATATAGTTTCATTCTGGTGAAGCAAAAAGAACGAAATTTCAATACCATCACTAGCGACGGCTTTTTAAACCTGGTTCAGAAATTCCGAATCGGAACAGGTTCTCTTTTTAGATGCAGGGGCCCTAGAATAGTATTTGTGTGAAATTTGGTATAGAATTTTTAGTGAAATGCAATATATTTTCCATCTATGTACTGTGATGAAGTAGAGAAAATAAAAGGGCAATTACATAATATCCTTTTTATTTAAAGCATGCACAGGAATTATATACATACTCAACATATACTGATACATACTGGAATATATTTAAATATGAAAATGCACATGTCTATTTTTTCTGCTTCTATTAGTTCATACTTGCAATAGTCGTGCAGAATTTGAAAGATCAGTATTGATCTCATGCTGTATGTGTTTACTGCTTTTAGTATTCTTCTACCGGTACTCCTTTTTCACCATGAGAGCTTTCTAAATTCTAAAACTGGCAAGTTTATAGAGTTTTTGTTAGCCGTTGATACACTGCACAATAATTTATTTCCATTTTGAGCAGAACCAGCTGCTCTACTCGAGATATTACGTTAAATTCCAAGAATATTCTTCTTATCTCTTTCTCTCTCTCTCTCTCTCTCTCTCTCTCTCTCTCTTCCGTTCTCAATATCAATGTTTCCATTCCTCTTCCTCTCTTTCCCATCTCATTTTCTCCTTTCTTCTTTCTCTTTCTTTCCTGCTCATTCACTCGCTTTCCCTTCACCACCCTCATCACCTCTCGTTTTCTACAGGTAATGTATATGTAATGTGTTGTTTTGAAAACTGCTGATAAAACACCTTTTTCTGAGTGTAAATACAAATTAAAACCATGCCGTTAAAAGCATCAGAATGTATTCTTTTTCATGAATGCAATACAGCTCTGATTTGAGACAAGCTATCGTTAAGCTCAATCATTTTGTTATGAAGTTAATTGTCTTTTCACACAAGCCGTGTGTAGGACAGGAGTTGGATAGGTAGAGACAGACAGAAAAATTCAATGTCATAGCCGGGATTTGCACCACGCATCTCTCGATCTCTAGCGGGTTGTTCTGCCACTGATCTACCATGGCAATATGCTAGCAGAGCATTGAATTTCTCAACTGACTCGTATGTTTCCCGGTAAACCACAAGATGATCTTATTTTAGTTATGTATTGTTCTACGGCATGTACATACATCCATAGTTCTTCTATGTTTGGATGTAATATCTATATCGATTAATTAGGTATTGTTCAGCGGAATGTGCAAACATTCATAGTTCTTCTATGTTTGAATGCATACCTATATCGATTAATTATTTATTGTTCAACGCAATATACATACATTCATGGTTCTTCTATGCTTAGATGTTATATCGATTATTGTTCTACGGCATGTACATACATCCATAGTTCTTCTATGTTTGGTTTTTTTTTTTTTTTTTTTTTTGGTAGTGTTTAACGCCCGCTTTAACTACTGATGGCACCGCAGGCGGTGACACTGATGATACATGAATGATGCTGGAGCACCGGCGGAATGCGATGGCGGGGGAAACCGGAGTACCCGGAGAAAACCCGCCCCAGCGCCGCTTTGTCCACCACAAATCTCACATGCGGTCGTTTGGGATTGAACCGCGGCCGTCTAGGTTCTATGTTTGGATGTTATATCCATATCGATTATTCTTCTACGGCATGTACACACATTAATAATTCTTCTATGTTTGGATGTTATATCTATATCGATTATTCTTCTACGGCATGTACACACATTAATAATTCTTCTATGTTTGGATGTTATACTTATATCGATTTGTTGTGTATTGTTCTACGGCATGTACACACATTAATAATTCTTCTATGTTTGGATGTTATACCTATATCGATTTGTTGTGTATCGTTCTATACACATTCATAGTTCTTCTATGTTTGGATGTTATATCTATATCGATTAATTATTTATTGTTCTATGGCATGCTTTTCTATTGTATTAAGAAAATGCTCTGATTTGCACCATTCATCTCCATTAATAATGAGCACATTAATTTGTTTTCTTGTCTTCCTAGGGAAGGTGCGTGTTTGCTCTTTCGGAATTACACAAGTGTTTCAAGGTGTATTGAAAATCCGTGACGGACAGTTCACGATCCGCCTGAAGAAGATTAGCATCATTCGTAGCAAATTCTATGTTTTCATGTACAGACAGACAGAGTAAGTTTCATCAGATGGTCAATAAAGCATCCTGTCTCTCTGATTATCGTGAAATCTTACAAAGATTTATGTTTTTTAGAAGCATGGCATGAATCTGATTTCTTTGCGTTCTGTCTTGTTAAATCATGAACTCTAAAGCAGAATAACACTTCTTTTCTCTTTCACTCATTTATGAAAGATAGAGCAAGTATTGTGGTTCGTCCAAAATTAGGTAGAAAAATGTTTACGCTCGCGAGCTTATGTGTATTTGTGCGCGCGTGCTCGTGTGTGTGCCTGCATTCTATATACATGCGAATATTCAAAGAAATATCAACTTAAAAAACACACACACACATTTTATCCCCTCTTATACAGAGCCAGGTGGCTCAAGTGTTTTGAATGGCATTCGGAAGGTCATGGAATCGGTTCCCCGCGGTCGACTTCGCTGACCCATGGGTTTTTCGGGGGTTTTCCCGGGTCATTAGGCGAATGCTGGGGAGGCTTATACATTCCCCCAAACTTCTTTTCCCTTCATTTTCATTCCAACCGATCTCTTTCAGGGTTTTAAGAGTCGACGAGGACTGCGGCAAAGACGCCATTTCGAGGAGGTGACTGTGCTCCAGATATATAGCTCTCGGCGGCGGGATGGCGCTAGTAGCTGTCTGCGGACTCAGGTGGTCAATCTGGGACGAGTGGCGGAATGGCGCTCCCCGCGACGAAATGAAAAACTGCTTGTGAACAGTTAGGGACCGTCCATGGCGGCTCTCTCCCTGTCCGGATGTTGGCCGCCCTCTGAAATTACACTCGTCTCACTCTGCCTCCACTCTTCCACTCTTCACCATTATTATTGTTGTTATTATTGTTATTATTATCATCATCATCATTATTATCATAATCATCCCATTATGTCTTCCAACTCCATGGATGGTAAGAAATAATTCTAGGTAAAGAATCTAAAGTCTGGATTTGGATTCTGAAACTTAATGAGGGCTCTTTTCATTAACCCTTTAAGTTTCCAGGTAGCACACGGACAAAACTACTGCTGATTTGAAGGACTGTTTGGGGAAGGTCCTTCTATCGTAATGTTTGCAAATGCTAAAAGACAAGTAAAACAATTATTTGAACGCATTGTTGCTGTAATCTAGGCGTGTTTTATTAATTTATTATTTTAACTTATGGAAATAATATATAAAATGCGTTGTACTGGTTAGGAGAGTATTGGATTATTATTTTTCTTCACACAAGCCGTGTGTAGGACAGGAGATGAATAGGTAGAGTCAGACTGAAAAATCCAATGTCATAGCCGGGATTTGAACCACGGATCTCTCTATCTCTGGCCGGTTGCTCTGCCACTGAGCTACCATGGCAACATGCCGGCGTAGCATTGAATTTCTCAACTGACTCACATGTTTCCCGGTAAACCACAAGGTGATCTCAAATTATTTTGAGATGACAACCCCAACCAATTGACCATACTAGTTATACTATGAATCCTGGGTCTAAAGTACCTACAACATTGTAAGTCGCCTTGTGGTTTACTGGGAAACATGCGAGTCAGTTGAGAAATTCAATCCTATGCCCGCATGTTGCCATGGTAGCTCAGTGGCAGCAACCGGATAGGGATGGGGTGATCCGTGGTTCAAGTCCCGGCTATGACAGTGGATTTTTCAGTCTGACTCTTCCTAAACAACTGGTTAGGAGTGGTTGGACGGAGGTGTCTGCAGGCACTGGAAGACAGCACTCTACACAGATCTAAGCAATCTCTCGAGGAAGGGTAGAGAAAATCGAAGGGCGAGCAGAACCGGCAAGAATGGGTGATAGTCAAAAGCTGGTTGCTATGTTACACAAGTTCCTTTGTTTGTATGGAGAGGAGTTGACAAATTCCTGTATGAGAAAAAACGATCAGGAAAAAATGTATATAACATAAATTGTGTGTTTTAATGTGCTCTGCATCTTTTGTGTGGTAAGTTTTTGTCCGTCCCTTACGGTTTAGCAGTTAATGCAAAATTCCGTAAAATTCATTCAGAATAAAGTAGTCTTCAGAGGCTATTCACAGAAAATTCAAGATATACATTTTGTTTGTCAGGTAAATATCTTTAGTACACGATATTTTAATCAAAATCATTAGAGCCATTTTTTAGAAAATCAAAATTTTCGAAAAAAGTTTCAAGTAAAGGATAAACGGGAGTGGATTTTTTTTGGAAATCATCGTGTCGCGTCCATGGAAGACACCAAACCTGAATACCAAGTTTGGTTTCTAACGAACTTTTCGTTTTTGAGCTATGCTGCCCACAGATACACACACACATGGACATTTTTCTAAAAATGCTTTTTTTGGATTCAGGGGGTCTCAAAACATGTATTTCCAGGAACTCTCGGTATAATTTTAGGTGCATTACAATACCTTCTCTATACTCTATGTACATAGTACGTGTAGAGAAAGTAAAAGGTGTGGGGAATACAAACAGATTTGATTAACTTTTACATAATATATTTTAATGCATGTATTACATACATTTTCACTTCTGTTGCTCATGCAGATTCCCATCTCCCACATGCATCACAAGCTTCTCACTTGAGGCATCGTCGGAACATTGTTGTCTTTATGTTGCCAGCATTGGCAGGTCTTAACATCGCCAAGGGCTCCATGAAGAGCAAACCCCAATGAACCACGGCATTTTCTCTAGCGCGTATGTACATTCAATTTCATAGTAGATAGAAAAGATATTACCAAACTTGATGTTTATGTTTGGTGTCCTCCAAGGGTGCGACAAGAAGATTTTCAAGAAAATCATCCTCCCCCAAACTACCTTTACATGTAAAAATTTTCGAAAGTTTTGATTTTCTCAAAATGGCTCTAACGATTTTCATTAAAATATAGTATACTAAACATATTTAGTGGTCCTCTCCTTAGCGCGGTGGTGCCGGCTTGGGGATTTATCTGCAAGACCTGGACCGGGGTGCACTCAGCCTCGTGAGTTCCCTGGAGGACCAATTGAGGAGCTATTTGATGGAGAAATAGCGGCTCCGGGTTGTAAAGGCCGCATTAACTGGCCGGGGGGATCGAAGCCATCCATGACGTCTGTAATGGACTGAGATGAAGGACGCAGCGGCCGGGTGGTAAGGCTAAGGCTCTTAGTGAGCTGTGCCAAGGAGTCAAACATATTTATATGGTAAATGAAGTGTATATCTTGAATATTCTGGAAATAGCGTCTGAAGACCTTTTTATTGTAGATGAATTTGGTTGAACTTTGCATAACTGATAAAACTTGAGAGAGAGAGAGAGAGAGAGAGAGAGAGAGAGAGAGAACTTACTGCACAAACAATGTAGATCTCGTTAGAGCACATCATTTATGTCATATAAGATTCTCTTGTAGAATTGACCGTTTACGAGACATTCTTTGTTATTGGTTACACTTTTAAACTAACTCTTCTCAACCAGGAAGGGTCTTTTCGTTTCGTCTCTCTAGTTTTATTAATGGCCATGGAAAGCGAACCAAATTTCTATTGTTTCACATAGCGATCAGCTTTTAAAAGATTTGACTGTCAATTTAGGCTAAATTATTCCCTTATTTCCCTTCTAGTCACAATTAATTCTGCTGTTTATCTCGTTTAGCATGAAGTAGATAAAGGAATACTCTTTTGTAGAAAGATTTTATATGTGAAACAGTTAGAAAAAGTCATGTGAATGGAACATTTTTTTACTGCCTCTACACGTACTATGTACGTAAGGTATGGAAGGTATTGTAATGTCAACTTGAGTCCATACAAACAAAGGAACTTCAGTCGCATAACAACCAGCTTTTGACTATCACTTTAACCTATGGTACTACCTTATTTCGCTTCTACTTACAAGAAAGCAAGTAATAAGACTATTTCTGTTAACTTTTTCTCGATTACCATGAAATAAATAGAAGAATAAACTTTTTAACAATAACTTGTTGCAGAGATGTAGAGAAGGCCATGTAAATGGAACACGTCGCATTTTAATTACTATTTTAAATTAATTCCGCATTGATCTCATACTTACTTTTCCCAAATGTATAACATTTATTCCCGTGTATGAATTAATTATTAATTGGCTGTATTCCATCCTAAGAAGTTTCAGTTCCTTCAAACTCGCTACTAAGATTTGTATAAAAATTGTTGCTAATTCATCAAAATCTCGCTGAAGCATAACGGACATCATGCCATCGCTATCTGGAGATTTATAAAATTCAAATGAGAACACTGCCCGTTTTCATTTTAATTTCTCCACACGTACTATGCACAGAGAAGGTATTGCACACCACCCAAAAATTCGATACCGAGATTTCACTGGAAATACATGTTTTGGGTCCCCCTGAATAAACATAACATTTTTAGAAAAAGGTCCGTGTGTATGCGTGTGTGTCACTGTATCTTTGAACACAATAACCCAAAAACGAAAAATTGGTAAACTATCAAAGGTGGTATTTAGGTTTGGTATCTTGCAAGGATGCGAAACGAATATTTTCAGCAAAATCCTCCCACCCCCAAATACCCTTACTTTTTTCGAAACTTTTTATTTTCTCAACGATCTGTAACGATTTTGATTAAAATATCATATATTAAAGATATTAGCCTGACAAATAAAATGTATATCTTGAATTTTCTGGGAATAGCCTCTTAAGATTACTTTATTCTGGATCAATTTTACGGAATTTTCCATATGTATTAAACCGTAAGAGATTGCCAAAATCTTACCACACACCAAATGTAGAGCACGTTAAAACACACAGTTTATGAATAGTATACATTTTTTTCGTGGAGTTGATCGTTTTTTAGATGTTGCTTGTGTTTGGTTTCAACTTTTAAAAACTTTTCTCATACAGGAATTTGTCAACTCCTGTCCATACAAAGGAATTTCAGCCACATTGCAACCAGCTTTTCACTATCCTCTTAACCTGTGGTTTTCTCTTATTTCGCTTCTACTTATAAAGCAGCAAGTAATAACACTATTTCTGCTAATTTTTTCTCGATTAGCATTTAGTGAATAAAAGTATAATCCTTTTAACAATAATTTGTTGCAGAGATGTAGAGAAAGTCATGTGAATGGAACATATCAGATTGTTCAAGGTATATTGAGCAACATCTTTACTGTTTATTGATGAAAAACAGAATACTTCTGTTTATTAGAAGGAAAAGTATGATTTTATTTAATAAAACTCATAAAATGTTATTGAAAAAAGTAATCCATAAACATAAAAAATTTATCGTTAAAATAAAAGCCTATTAAGGTGAAACTGTGATGTAAACAATTCAGCCCTTATTGCCAATTAGTTTCTGAGATAATGGGGCATTTGTATAGACAAATAATTTTTCTTCATAAATTGCTTTCAACATAACATTTAAAAACTCTGATGTGTTCCCTTCACATCACTTTTTCTACATCTCTACAACAAATGATTGCTTCTGTTTAGTTCATGCTAATCGAGAAAAATCTTATGTGTTCCGCTCACATGACTTTCTCTACAAGCTATTGATACAAACGATTATTCTTTTATATACATCGTGTTAATCGAGGTAAACATTAGCAGAAATGGCAGTTTGAGTTTTCTCTAAGAACAAGACAAATTTGGAAATACACTTGGCCAAAGCGACACTCAAATTCTATAGAAAGCTGGTCGCTATGTGAAACCATTGAAATTCATTTCGCTTTGTACGGCGTAAAGCAAACGAGGGATGGAATGAAAGATGAGAATAGTTTAAGTAACTGGAATTGAAATTAATAACACGAAATATCTCAGAAAGGGTTAATTCTACCAAAAATTGAATATGACATAAATTGTGTGTTTTAACGAGATATGCAGTGTTTGTAATAGTTTTTGTTTATCCCTTACGGTTTACTAGTTATGCAAAATTCATCAAGAATGAAGAGATATTCAGTGCATATTCCCAGAAAATTCAAAATTCAAGATTTAATCAAAATCTTTAGAGCCATTTTTGAGAAAAAGTTTCAAAAACATTTCCATAAAGTGTATTTTCTCTAGAGGGGGATTTTCTTGAAAATATTCGTGTCGTATTCTTGGAAGATAAGATTAATTACCAAATTTGGTATTTGACGATGTTATCGTCCTTGAACAATGCTATCCATAGACATACACACACCCACGGACCTCAAAACATATTTCCGGTGATCTCGACGTCGAATTTTCGGGTAAAAAACACCTCCTATACACAGAGTACGTGTAGAAAAAGTAAAATACTTATTCATTGATGCACTTGACCTTGTATATCTACTCTGCAAACTAATTATTATTGTTATAAAATAAAATTCTTTTGTTTATATCATGCTAATCAAGATTAAATATACTAGAAACGGTTTTAGTACTTAGTTCTTTATAAGTAGAAGAGAAACAAAAGAATATACGGGGCTAAAGCGGCAGTAAAACCTTTAAAAGCTATCGAATGCGATTGTCATGGCCAGGAGAAAAAACAAAAGAGATATGAAACGGACAAAAACATTCCGTTTAAAAATGGTTTTCAAGTCTTTTAACATTGAAACCAATAATAAGGAATATATTTGAGACGACCAGTTGTACAGAACTTTATATATGCCATAAATTGTGTTTTAACGAGATCTACATGTTTACTTTCTCTACACGTACTATGTATATAGTGTATAGAGGAAGTATTGTATTCCATCCAAAAATTCGATGACGAGATTACACCGGAAATACATGTTTTAGGACCCCCTGAGTCCAAAATAAGCATTTTCAGAAAAAGATGCGTGTGTGTGTCTGTGGACAGCATAGCTCAAAAATGAACTTGGTATTTGGGTTTGGTATCTTCCAAGGATGCGACACAGATTTTCAAGAAAATCCTCCCACCCCTAACTACCCTTAAAATGGAAAATTTTTCGAATTTTTTTTTTCTTAAAAATGGCTATAAAGATTTTGATTAAAACATCACATATTAAAGAACATTTCTATCAAAAATAAAGCGTTTATCTTGAATTTTCTGGGAATAGCTTCTAAAGATCTGTTTATTCTGGAAGAATTTTGCTTAATTTAGAATAACTAGTAAACCGTTAAAGATAGAAAAAAACTTACTAAAAAAATGCAGATCTCGTTAAAGAACACAAGTTATATCATAAACATTATTTTCGTGGAACTTACCGTTTCAAAGTTATTTCTTGTTATTAGTTTCAGTTGTGAAGTACTTACACTTTTCACAGACGTGAGTGTTCGTTTTTCTTTTGTTCTACACCTGGCCAAGCAAAGAGGCGATTTGGAATGACAATCGCATAACGACAGCTTTTAAAACATTTGACTATCACTTTAGCCTAGTGCATTCCCTTAGTTCCAGTCTACTTATAAGGAAGTAAGTAACAAAATTCTACTAATGTTTATCTCGATTAGCGTGGTGTTGAAAGAAGAATTAGTTTTTGTGACGTTTGTTTGTAGAGTAGCTAGAGAAAGTCATGTGAGTGTAACACATCAGATTTTTTGTGCTGTAAGGTTTTGTTTGCAGCTTCCGATCATTCAGAGGGAAGAGGAAGGGAATTCCCAAGAAATTCAGAATATACATTTTAAATGTAAACTCTTTAACATACGGCATATACCAGTTATGGCATTTAACGGATTTTTCGTTTCAAAGTTATGCTGTCGGCAGATACACACACACACACATACACACATGCATACAAAAGGACACACGCAAAGGCAGACACGCTCGGAACTTTTGCTAAAAATGTTTTTTTTCGGGTTCAGGGGTCCTCAAAATATATATTTTCGGTGACATCTCCTTATCGAATTTTTAGGTGAAACACAATACCTTATCTACCTACTGTATACATTGTACATACGTGCTAGAGAAAGTAAAAAAATCTGTCAATTAAATGACTGCTTAGTTTGTTGTTATTTAAATTATAATCCTTAAATGTAAATGATTTAAATATCAAGTTTGATAGCTATTTGAAACTTAATTTTCCATTTTACAGGCATGAAAAAAATGAGAAAACGCGTGCACCTCATTTTCGATCGTGTTTTCATTTTACTTTATTATCATATAATTTGTGCAAAAACTTCAGAAGCGTTTGCGAAAAAAAAGCATTCCGACTTAATCTCCGTTTCAAATGTCGCCATTTTCCCGAGAAGGGAGATGCACGAGGTATCTTCAGTGACGCCATTAATGTTTGTCTAACAGCGCTCATGTTGTAACCATTGGTAGCTCAGCTCTCGTTTCAGAAGTCGCTGCTGTCCTGCGGGAAATTACCTCATTTAGTGTTTGTCAACAGCGTTATTCTTGTAACCAATGGTAGCGTACATGCTATAAAGACTTTCAACTCCACGTTGAGTAGATGTAGTGAATTCCTGTGTGTAATGCTTACCATGACAACTTCATATACTCAAGGTCGCGGGTTCAAACATTCAAGGTCATTAGCAGAGGTAGATTCAATTACAATAGGTATAAATCTGTGGTTTGCTCCGCAGATTTCTGAACATTGTCCATAAAAAACTCCAGGACGATTAAATCAAAAGGTTGCTTGGCGGAGAACGATGGATTTTTTCGGGTGTAAAACTCATTAGCATGGCTTCCTTCAGAAGGGAAGTAAAGCCGTTGGTCCCGTGACGTAGATCTACGGTACGTAAAAGAACCTCAAACCTGACAGAGAGGTCTCTGAGCAAAATTAAGTGGTCTTTCATGCCCAGTATAAAATGGGACGCTGAGAATTACAGCAGTTAAAGAGCGACCATAAATAAAACGCCATTTCAGTGAATTTCTGCGTGCATTTTCTACATGTAATAGAAGAAATTAAACGAAACTGTATAACTTAAAAATGAAAAGTGGTTAAATACCAAACTTGTTTTATGAAAATCTTCGTGTCGCATCCTTGGAAGATATCCAAGTTTGGTATTTTACCGACCTTTCGTTTTTGAATTATCGTGTTCACAGACACACGGACACACACACACGGACCCTTTTCTGAAAATGCTTTTTACTTTATCTACTCGTACTATGTGCATAGTGTATAGTGAAGGTATTGCACGCCACCCAAAAATTCGATACCGAGATTTCAATATGTTTTAGGCTCCCCTATATTTAAAAAAGGCATTTTCATAAAAAGGTCCGTGTTGTGTGTGTATGTGTGTGGGTGTGTGTGTGTCCGTGTGTCCATGTGCCTGTGAACACGATAACTCAAAAACGAAAAGTCGGTAAGATACCAATCTTGGTGTTTAAGTTTAGTTTCTTCCAGGGATGCGACACGAAGATTTTTAAGAAAATCGCCCCTTCCCCAACTACCCTTTACATGGAACTTCTTCCGAAAAGGTTGATTTTCTTAAAAATGGCTCTAACTATTTTGGTTAAAACATCGTATATTAAAGATATTTATCCGACAAATAATATGTTTATCTTGAATTTTCTGGGAATAGCCTCTGAAGACTACTTTATTCTGGATGAATTTTAAGACATTTTGCATAACTACTAAACCGTAATAGATGGACAAAAACTAACCACACAAAAAATGTAGAGCACATTAAAATACACAAAGTATCTTATGTGCATTTTTTTCGTGGAGTTGATCGTTTTTTAGATATTCTTTGTTTTTGGTTTCAGCTTTGAGAAACTTGTACTTTTCTCATACAGGAATTTCTAACTCGTGTCCATACAAACAAAGGAACTTCAGTCACATATTAACCAGCTTTTGAGTATCACCTTAACCTATGGTACTTCCTTATTTCGCTTCTACTTACAAGGAAGCAAGTAATAAGACTATTTCTGCTAATTTTTTCTCTATTAGCATGAAGTAAATAGAAGCATAAGCTTTTCAATAGTAATTTGTTGCAGAGATGCAGAGAAAGTCATGTGAATGGTACACATCACGTTTTTTGGATCCAGTGGACCCTAAAACATATATTATCGATGAAATCTCGGTATCGAATTTTTGGGTGGGATGCAATACTTTTTCTATACACTCTGTACATAGTACGTGTAGAGAAAGTAAAAATAGGATGAACGAACAAAAGAATGAATATATGCACAACTCGAGGTATATTAATAATTCTTTGTTTACATTCAATTATAAATACAAAAAGTTACAGAAGTGTTAATTAGTTATTTACATTCATGGTATAAAATGAGAGCCGCAACTCAAGAAAACATTTTGCGGGGTTTAAATGAAGATGTGACGTCAGCAGGTTTGTTCCAACACGAGAGAATTTCTTAAACTAAGAGTACTTTAATCAAGGAATGTTCCGGCATCTAAGAAAACCTGACCGCAATTTTCTGTTGTGGTAGTGCCCTCGGGAATCAGTAGAAAACCATATGCATGGAAAAGCAATTACATAGTTTTTTGTTGGAACAAAAAAATTAAAGACGGATTCATAAAATGAGACGAAGCAGGACAACTTCATTAAAACTGCCGCTAAGTTTTACAGACCTGGGAGCTGTCGAGACGCTTTTAAAAATTAGAGATCAAAGAAAAATCTTTGAAGGAGTCTTATATTAAGTGTGTAATTGAGTACAAAAAAGAAACAGAAAAATATGCATACATTCACTGAAACAGTAGATTCCGTAATTAGTCTCAAAAGGTACAAAATGAAAATATCTGTATGGAAATATCTATAAAGGAGTTTTTTTCTTTGTTTGCTGATGTATACAAAATTACAAAAATAACCTAATTACTATACGTAATTATCCTATGCCTTTCAGTGTCTCTTTCGAAGTATCCCCTGTGACGAAATATAACTGTTCCAATGATGGTTTCATTGATGAAAATAATTGTGTATTCGTTTTAATTTCTGTATGAGATGTAATGTTTAATTGGAGATACAAAACATATTGTGGAATCAAATAATATCTTATACAATATAACAAGATAATTTTAAAGGATACACAGATTAAGGAATCAACTTTAAAGTTAAGGGTCTGGCTCCTTTTAACATTTATATGGACGACGCCATTAGAGCATAGAAGAGTAGTAATATAGAGAAAATTAGAATTAATACACTCTCCTAAATTGTCTTTTATATTGTGGCAGTGGTTCTCACGTTCGATTTGGTATATGAGTAATCGTAATTGGGATCAGGAAGAGCGGCGCGACGTAAGAGGAGCTTCGGAAGGCAATAACTCATTATTCTTCACGATTTCGAGATGTTTATCCAAGTTTCGGATTCCAGAAGCTTTTTTTCTAGCTAGGATTGCAGTGCAGTGTTGTGTTATGAGTTTTACTGAGTCGTGTGTGATTGACGTGTTAAGGCGTAGTGGTGCACGAGTCATGGATGACGTACAACATAAACTGTCTACGCGTCGGATGAGTGAATTATTTGCAATAGTGAATCAAATACTCTATTTGTAACTGATTTTAAGTTAATAAAGACATTTGTTACACTGAAGTCGCAGTGAGATATTTACGAGAGAAAAAATCTGTGTTCCATTCACATGACTTTCCCTGCATCTCTGGAACAAATTATTGTGAAAAACAGTATGCTTCTATTTACTTCATGCTAATCGAGAAAAAATTAGCAGAAATATTCCTATTCCTTGCTATCGTTACAGAGATGTGGAGAAGGTCATGCGTATGGAACACGTCAACTTTTTTTATTTAATTCTGAATACTAATATTTCTACAGGTTGTGGTTAACGTTATATTCTCATTAGGACGATTAAACATATATGCTAAACTCAGTAATCATGTATAAAAAACACATATAGTAAATGGATTTTGAAAATGCCTGACATGTCCTGTTAACACTCGTTTTACCAAAAATAAAGTGTAATTCAAAATGTTGTACAGTTTTATAGTAAATTCATTTTACATAGTCTAATAATGCACATTCCAAATGCTGTAGCAATATAAAAATTTGATGTGTTCCATTCACATGACTTTCTCTACATCTCTGCAACAAATTATTGTTAAAAAGCTTATGCTTCTATTTACTTCATGCTAATCGAGAAAAAATTAGCAGAAACAGTCCTATTCCTTGCTTCCTTGTAAGTAGAAGCGAAATAAGGGAGTAACATAGGTTAAAGTGACAGTCAAAAGTTGGTTGCTATGTGACTGAAGTTCCATTGTTTGTATGGACAGGAGTTGAAAAATTCCTATGTGAGAAAAGTATAAGTTTTTTAAAAGTGAAACCAAATATAAGGAATGTCTATAAACGATCAATTCCACGAAAATAATGTATATAACATTACTTGTGTAGTTTAACGTGCTCTACATTTTGTGTGTGGTAAGCTTTTGTCTATTTCTTACGGTTTAGCAGTTATGCAAAATTCCGTACAATTCATCCAGAATAAAGTAGTCTTCAGAGGCAATTTCCAGAAAATTCAAGAGATACATTTTATTTGTTAGATAAATATCTTTAATATTTGACATTTTAATCAAAGTCGTTACAGTCATTTTTGAAAAAAGCAAAATTTTCCAAAAAAAGTTCCATGTAAAGGGTAGTTTGGAGTGGGGGAATTTTTCTCAAAGTCTTCGAGTCGTATCCCTGGAAGATACCGAACTTAAATACCAAGTTTGGTATTTTACCGACTTTTCATTTTTGAGTTATTGTGTATATGTTTTAGGTTCCCCTGTCCCCTGTCCAAAAAAAGTATTTTCAGAAAAAGGTCCGCGTGTGTGTGTTCGTGAGTTTGTGAACACGATAACTCAAAAACGAAAAGTCGGTAAAATACCAATGTTGGTATTTAAGTTTAGTATTTTCCATGGATATGACACGAAGATTATGAGAAAAATCCCCCCACCCAAGCAACCCTTTACATGGAACTTTTTTCTAAAATGTTTATTTTCTAAAAATGGCTCTAGCGATTTTGATTAAAATATTGTATATTAAAGATATTTACCTGACAAATAATATGTATATTTTGAATTTTCTGGGAATAGCCTCTGAAGACTACTACTTTATTCTGAGTGAATTTTACGGAATTTTGCACAACTGCTAAACCGTAAGAGATAGATAAAAACTTACCAGACAAAAAATGTAAAGCACGTTAAAACACACAATTTATGTTATATACATTTTTTTTTTCGTGGAGTCGATTGTTTTTTTAGAGTTTCCTTGTTTTTTGTTTCAGCTTTAAGAAACTTATACTTTTCTCGTACAGGAGTTTCTCAACTCCTGTCCATACAAATAAAGGAACTTCAGTCACATAGCAACCAACTTTAGACCATCACTTTAACCTATGGTACTCCCTTATTTCTCTCCTACTTACAAGGAAGCAAGTAATAAGACTATTTCTGCTAAGTTTTACTCGATTAGCATGAAGTAAATAGAAGCTTAAGCTTTTTAACAATAATTTGTTGCAGAGATCAAGAGAAAGTCATGGAAAGTGAATGGAACACATCAGATTTTTCAGGTCTGAGCAATGACGTCCATATATGCCCTCGGTACGTTATGAAAAGTATTAACCAGAGAGAACTCAAAACTTACCATTCTAGTGCTACTGGGTGAAATAAATGTTTTTCGACTGAGCATTGTATTAAAATATTTTATACTTTTAACAAACCATTTGTTACCTTTCACAGCCATAGACTTGTTAAAAAAAACTGATGTATTCCATTCACATAGCTTTTTCTACACCTCTGCAACAAAGTATTGTTAAAAACCTTATGCTTCCTTTATTTCATTCTAATCTAGGAAAAATTAGTAGAAATAGTTTTATTACTTTCTTGTACTAGCCGGTTGCTATGTGATGTGTTTGACCAGGATAAAAAGTGTAGATAACGTCTACCCATTTGAGAAAAAACAATAACAAGGAATATCCCAGAAGTGGTTAGCAAAACAACAAAAATGTATTTAAAATAAAGTCTGTACTTTAACGAGGTCTACATTTAATGTGTATTGTTTCTTGCACACCAGGAGTGTGTAGGACAGAAGTTGGAGAGCAGGAGTCAGTTGCCATAGCAAGAATTTCAACCACGATCATCTGATTTTCGTCCAGTTGCTCTGACCAGCACTCCAACCGACTCTCGTAATGCAGCACATTACATTTTTAATTGAGAACATATCTACAAATGCTACTAGCAGGACTAATAATAGGTTTGCCACAATGCTTTTATTCCTTTTGTTGAACATGTATGCTTTATTGAGCTTGAGGTGGCGCACACACTAACTATACTTATTAAATACACAATTCCCATTAGCAAATGGCTGCCAAAGCGAACAAAGGACGGCGGATACTCGTACACCTTAGAGACGGCATTGCGGAATGTTAATAGTTACCTGCGACGGACTTCACAGTCTGTTCCCTTTCATTTACCGTGGAAATGGAAAATAGAGAGCGATAGTCTTAGAGGCTCCCTCCATTAGTGTTTCTCTTAGATCATTTGCAGTAACTATTAACAAACATCAACATGATTTCAGGCGCTGAGATGACAAATCTTCTGTTTCCATTCACATGACTTTCTCTACATCTCTGCTTAAAATGCTTATGCTTCAGTTTACTTCATGCTAATCGAGAAAAAAGTAGCAGAAATAGTCTTATTACTTGCTTCCTTGTAAGTAGAAGCGAAATAAGGGAGTACCATAGGTTAAAGTGATATTCAAAAGCTGGAGGCTATATGACTGGAGTTCCTTTGTTTGGTTAGGAGTTGACAAATTCCTGTATGAGATAATTATAAATTTTTAAAGCCCAAACCAATAACAAGGAATATCTAAAAATCTGATGTGTTACACTCACATGACTTTCTCTAGCTGTTCTACAAACTTATTACATAAATTATTCTTCTTTGTGCACCTTGCTAATCAAGGTACTCATTAGTAAAATGTTCTTATTACTTAGTTCCTTATAAGTAGGAAGAAAATAACCCATATTCAAATGTTTTAAAAGCTGTCGTTATGCGATTGTCATTACAAATCGCTTCTTTTCTTGGCCAGGAGTACAACAAAAGCAAAACGGACACTCCCGTCTGAGAAAAGTAGAAGTACTTCACAACTGAAACTAATAAGAATGAATACTTCGAAAACGGTAAGCTCCACGAAAAAAATGTATGTGACGTAAGTTGTGTATTTTAACAAAACATACATTTTTTGTATAGTAAGTGTTTGTCTATTTCTTACGGTTTACTAGTTATGCCAAATTAAGCAAAATTAATCCAGAACAAACAGGTCTTTAGAAGATATTCCCAGAAAATTCAAGATATACATTTTATTTGTCAGGTAGATATCTTTAATATACGACATTTTAAACAAAATCTTTAGAGCCATTTTTAAAAAAATCAAAATTTTCGAAAAAAGTTCCATGTAAAGGGTAGTTTGGGGTGGGAGGATTTTTCTCAAAATCTTCGTGTCGTATCCCTGTAAGATACTTAACTTAAATACCAAGTTTTTGAGTTATCGTGTTCACAGACACACGGACACACACACACATACGGACCTTTTTCTCAAAATGCTTTTTTTGGATACAGGGCGTCCTAAAACATGTATTTCCGGTGAAATCTCGGTATCGAATTTTTGGGTGGAATACAATACTTCTCTATCCCTATGTACATTGCACATACGGGGCCAGAGAAAGTAAAAAACGAACTACTCCACGAAAAAAGATGTATGTTAAATAAACTGTGTGTTTTAACGTGCTGTACATTACTTGTGTAGTAAGTTTTTATCTAAATCTTACGGTTTAGCAGTTATGCAAAATTCCGTAAAATTCGTCCAGAATAAAGTAGTCTTCAGAGACTATTCCCAGAAAGTACAAGATATACATATTATTTGTCCAATAAATATCGTTAATATACGATATTTTAATTAAAATCGTTAGTCATTTTTGAGAAAATCAAAATTTTCGAAAAAAAGTTTCATGTAAAGTGTAGTTGGGGGGGGTCTTCAAAATCTTCATGTTGCAACAAGCTTTTGACTATCACTTTAACCTATGGTACTCTCTTATTTCCCTTCTACTTACAAGGAAGCAAGTAAAAGGACTGTTTCTGCTATTTTTTTATGATTAGCATGAAGTAAATAGAAGTATAAGTTTTTAAGAATAATTTGTTGCAGAGATGTAGAGAAAGTCATGTGAATGGTACCCATCAGATTTTTGAGCTATGCTGTCCACAAACACACGCACACATGGACCTTTTTCTAAAAATGCTGTTTTTTGGTTTCAGGTGGACCCAAAACATGTATTTCCGATGAAATCTCGGTATTAATTTTTGGGTGCAATGCAATACCTTCTCTATACACTATGTACATAGTACGTGTAGAGAAAGTAAAAACGGGACTAGTAATCATTTTGGCGGTATATGAGTTATTACTGTAATTCTTATCTTTATGTAATTCCGCATTAGTTGATGCTAAAATGGAACTTGTCCAGCAAATCTTTCCCTGTTTAAGTCAAAGTTGAAATTGTGTCGTGCAAGAATAGGAGGTGATACAGACAATACGGTAGAGTTCTTATTTGTAGATTTACGAACATTTGTCACATGTACTCACCCTTTGAGCATTCTTAAAATGCTTGTGATACGGATTTTACAATTTTGAAATCACACAAAAGGAAACAGGACACAGCAGATTCTCAAAACTACTTAACGCATGCTCAACTATGCACACAAGATGCATTTTTACTTGTTCTACACGTACTATGTACGTGGTGTATACAGAAGGCTTTGTAATGCACCCAAAAATTCGACACCGAGATTTCACCAGAAATACATGTTTTATGACCTCCTTAATCCAAAAAAAAGCATTTTTAGAAAAACGTCCGTGTGTGTCTCTGTATGTATGTGTGTGTGTCTGTGGGCAGCATAGTTCAAAAAAGAAAAGACCGTTAAATACCAAACTTGGTATTTAAATTTGGCATCTTCCAAGGAATACGAAGATTTTCAAGAAAATCCTCCCACCCCTAACTACCCTGAACATGGAACTTTTTTTAAAAAAATTTGATTTTCTCAAAAAAGGCTCTAACAATTTTGATTAAAATGCCTTTATATTAAAGACATTTTATATGGCAAATTAAATGTATATCTTGAATTTTCTGGAAATAGCCTCTGAAGACTACTTTAATCTGAATGAATTTTACGGAATTTTGTATAAGTGGTAAACCGTAAGAGATACCAAAAACTTACCACACAAAAAATGTAGAGCATGTTAAAACACAATTTATGTTATATAAATTTTTTTCGTGGAGTGGATCGTGTTTGAGATGTTCCTTGTTAATAGTTTGAGCTTTAAAAAACACTTTTCTCATACAGGAATTTGTCAACTTCTGTCCATACCAACAAGGAAACTTCGGTCACATAGCAACCAGCTTGTCACTTTAACCTATGGTACTCCATTATTTCGGTTTTACTTGCAAGGAAGCAAGTAATAAGAGTATTTCTGCTAATTTTTTTTTTTTTCTGGTTTTGCATGAAGTAAATAGAAGCATAAGCTTTTTAACAATAATTTTTGCAGAGATGTAGAGATAGACATCTGAACGGAACACATCAGGCTTTTCAACTCCTTCCCCTTAAGAAAATGTGAAATTGGGCGACTTCAACATGTATTTTAGGATATAAAAAGTAACTCTAGCGATATTTTGTGAAATGAATTTGCTACCCTGTACTCCCCCCTCCTAACATCAGGAGTGGTCAATCAAAATTCTCCAACAAAAACAATTATAATCATATTAAACACCAGCGGAGCAGAGGAAAAGGATGCTGCTCCTGAAAAATGCAACCGCTGGAGGAGCTATCTAGCACTACCTTCTTAACATGATCACCCGAAACCTCAAATATTACCAAACCTAAACCATCCTCCCATTTCTGTGGTTAAGCCCTTACAGGACAGGTACACAGAAACTATACCTAGGCTCACCAGGAGTCTACCAGATCTCGGACAGACGAACGGACAATATTACAATTTCCTTGCAGAATGTTTGTGATAAATATTCAGCTGAAGTGCATATTGAAGAAAAGGCTGTTGAATGCTCAAGGTACTACTGAAGGCCTATTTGTGTGCACAGTTTCTCATATTTTGGGTTCATGTTTTACATCTTTAATCTTTTGGTTTTCTAATTTAAAAAATCTGATGTTTTCCTCTAACATGACTTTCTCTACATCTCTGCAATAAATTATTGTTAAAAAGCTTATGCTTCTACTTACTTCATGCTAACTAACCTTCCTTGTAAGTGGAAGGGAAATAAGGGAGCACTATAGGTTAAAGTGATAGTAAAAGCTGGTTGCTATGAGACTGAAACTCCTTTGTTTGTATGGGTAGGAGTTGACAAAATCCTGTGTGAGAAAATTATAAGTTTTTTAAAGCTGAAACCAAAAACAAGGAATATCTCAAAAACGACCAACTCCACGAAAAAAAATGTCTATAACATAAATTGTGTGTTTTAACATGCTCTACATTTTTGTGTTTTAAGTTTTTGTCCATCTCTTTCGGTATAGCAGTTCTGCAAAATTCTGTAAAATTCATTCAGAATAAAATAGTCCTCAGAGGCTATTCCCAGAAAATTCAAGATATACATTTTGTTTGTAATAGAAATGACTTTAATATGTGGTATTTTAATCAAAATTGTTACAGCCGTTTTAAGAAAAACAAAAATTTCGAAACATTTTCCATGTAAAGGGTAGTTGAAAATCTTCGTGTCGCATCCTTGGAAGATATCAAACCTAAATACCAAGTTTGGTATTTAACGGTATTTTCGTTTTTGAGCTATGCTGCCCACACACATACTGACAGACACACACGGACATTTTTCTAAAAATGCTTTTTTTTTTATTCAGGGGTCTCAAAACATATATTTCCGTTGAAATCTTGGTATCGAGTGTTTGGGTGGAATACAATATCTTCTCTATGCACTATGTACATAGTAGAGGAGAAGCGGCGAATATGAAACAGTCGGGCAATATGGAACACCGTATTTCCCGCCAAATCTGCTATGCTATTTGTCGCTAAGAAGCACGATACGGTAGCTTTAGACCAGGCCTTTGTTTTACTCTCATTGATGGTGGCGTGCTTGAAAAGAGCATAAATTTATCTTCCTATACTGAAGCCTTTGGAAACATTTTGCAGGTAAGACTGACATATTTTTTAACGTCCATTTGTGACTCTATTACAATGTTCAATATAATGTATCTGAGGCTCGACATGTTAGGCTACACTTCCCATCATTGTAATCATCTGCATAAATATACTGATACTGTTAAAATGAATGTGAATTGCAAGATGGCGAGGTGGGTAATATGGAACAGTTCAAGGTGGGTAATACGGAACAGTGTTCCATATTAAAAAATCTGATGTGTACCATTCACATGACTTTCTCCATATCCCTGCAACAAATAATTCTTAAAAAGCTTATACTTCTATTTACTTTATGCTAATCAGAAAAAATTAGCAGAAATAGTCTTATTACTCGCATCCTTGTAAGTAGGAGCGAAATAAGGACAACCGTAGGTTAAAGTGATAGTCAAAAGCTGGGTCAATGAAGTTCCTTTGTTTATATGGATAGGAGATGACAAGTTCCAGTATGAGAAAAGTATACGTTTTTCATAGCAGAAACCAAAAATAAGGAATGTCACAGAAACGACGAACTCCACAAAAAAATGTATGTAACATAAATTGTGTGTTTTAAAGTGCTCTACATTTGTTGTGTAGTAAGTTTTTGTCTATCTCTTACGGTTTAGCAGTTATTCAAAATTTAGTAAAATTCATCCAGAATAAACTACTCTTCAGAGGCTATACCCAGAAAATTCAAGATATACATTTCATTTTTCAGGTAAATATGTTTAATATCTGAAATTTTAATCAGAATCGTTAGAGCCATTTTTGAGAAAATCAAAATTTTCGAAAAAAGTTCCATGTAAAGGGTAGTTGGGGGTGGGGGGATTTTTCTCAAAATCTTCGTGTCGCATCCCTGGAAGATACTAAACTTAAATACCAAGTTTGGTATTTTACCGACTTTTCGTTTTTGAGTTATCGTGTTCACAGACACACGGACACACACACACACACACACACACACACACACACACACACACACACACACGGAGCTTTTTGTGAAAATGGTTTTTTTGAATATTGGGGACCCTAAAACATACATTTCCAGTGAAATCTCGGTATCGAATTTTTGGTGGAGTGCAATAATTTCTCTATACACTATGTATATAGTGCGTATGGAGAAAGTAAAAAAATGTTTCAGAAAGTGATTTAAAGAGAAAAAGGTCGCAAACGCTATTGTTTCCAATACATTTAGTTTTTAGTATATTCATGAGAGCTGATAATAGTTTAATACTACAAATTAGTGTTCCACACGTTTACAAATTCAACAAAAGGAATGTCTCTTAATATGACTGTGGAAATCGGTGATCATGCCTGCACATCTGAAGATCCTTGTGATGACGCTGTTTGCAGTTTCTGTGCCAGAAAATTTTCTGATGATGCCGGAGGAGAAGAATGAATAGTGTTCAGTATGTGAATCTTGGTCCCACAGTGCTTGTTCTGATGTAGAACAGTTACACTTTGTGATTACTGTAAATGATATAAACGTAGTGTTATCATATTGGATCTATTTTGAATAATTGAAGTGAATATTACACAAGATTTCTTATATTCATAATCTGTGTAGGTTTTGATACTTTTTAATTGGTATCGTTCAGTATTACGGGAAGTGTTCCACATTACCCCCAGGGCTGATGATGCTGGAGAAACGCAGTGTCTTCAAAATATGGGTTTCCTTCCTTTTTGGTAAATATTAGCAACTTATGATCAATACTGTATGCTGCCTATTCCTTATTCTTTGTGTTAAGCTACTTTTATAAACATTACATAACCTTTATTGCAATAAAACTGTATTTATCAAAATGGTGTTCCATATTCACCGCCTCTCCTCTACGTGTAGAGAAAGTAAAAACATATAAAGCAAACCGTAGACTTCAAATATTTATGAATAATGGTTCCATTATTGTTTAAGTTGATAAAATCGGCAACATTGCTCTTCAACTCCGTTTCTTCACATCGAGGACTATAACCTCTCTCCTAATGTTCTTGGTAATTGCAACTGGTACGGTTAGAAGCTACCTCCTTGACCTTCCGTGTCGACACCCAGGGGCCCATGATCGCTTGGCGGGAGGCAACAGTAATGAACTTGGAATGGGCCCTTCCCTAACAATACGCTCTAATGACATTACGTCAGAAACGTGTTTCGAACAAGTAATGCGATGCCTCCTTTTCTTCTCGCTTCTCACATTTCACCCACTACTCTTTTAACATGTACCAGAGGTTAGTCAAATGAAAAGATTCGTAATGAAGCCAGGACCGAAATAGCGTTCCTTTCACACACCGAAATGACCCCTATAAATGGCAGAGCTCTAAAACTTCACTTGCTTTAGATCGCTAAGGAAGTGAAAGAAAATTATTTTTATCACACGTGACTTTTTTCTGCTTTAGACAGCGTTATTAAATGCTCTCTGCTTAAACCGTGTGTACCAAAGAGAAACCCGGAGGAGAGTAAAGTGAAGTAAGCCTTAGTGTAGGCAACAATAATAATAATAATAATAATAATAATAATAATGATGATGATAGTAATAATAATAATAATAATAATAATAATAATAATAATAATAATAATAATAATAATAGGGTAGTCGTGATAGTAACTCAGTAGATAACATTAGTGGTGGCGATAGTTATAAAAACTAGTAAGTACTAATTAGTGTTGATAAAGCTGGTAGTAATAGCAGCTGCAGTAGTACTTCTAAAAGTAGTAGTAGTAGTAGTAGTAGTAGTAGTAGTACTGTTAGTAGTAGTAGTAGTAATAGTAGTAGTACTGGTAGTAGTAGTAATAGTAGTAGTAGTAGTAATAGTAGTAGTAGTGGTAGTAGTAGTAATATTAGTAGTAGTAGTAATAGTAGTAGTACTGGTAGTAGTAGTAATATTAGTAGTAGTAGTAATAGTAGTAGTAGTGGTAGTAGTAGTACTGTTATTAGTACTGTTAGTAGTAGTACTGTTAGTAGTACTGCAAGTAGTACTGTTAGTAGTAGTACTGGTAGTAGTAGTAGTAATAGTAGTAGTACTGTTAGTAGTAGTAGTAATAGTAGTAGTACTGGTAGTAGTACTGTTAGTAGTAGTACTGTTAGTAGTAGTAGTAGTAATAGTAGTAGTACTGTTAGTAGTAGTAGTAGTAATAGTAGTAGTACTGTTAGTAGTAGTAGTAATAGTAGTAGTACTGCTAGTAGTACTGTTAGTAGTAGTACTGGTGGTAGTAGTAGTAATAGTAGTAGTACTGTTAGTAGTAGTAGTAATAGTAGTACTGGTAGTAGTATTACTGTTAGTAGTACTGTTAGTAGTAGTGCTGTTAGTAGTACTGTTAGTAGTACTGTTAGTAGCACTGTTAGTAGTACTGTTAGTAGTACTGTTAGTAGTACTGTTAGTATGAGTACTGTTAGTAATAGTACTGTTAGTAGTACTCGTAGTAGTAGTACTGTTAGTAGTACTGTTAGTAGTAATACTGTTAGTAGTAGTAGTTTTTTGAAGGAGGGGAAAATCCTCATGGACGCCAGGGAAGGTGGCCCTGGTGTGTCGGACTCTTACCGGCTAAAAACCACCTCCGTCTCCTGCAGCGCTGCGGAACCGCCTCTCAGTAGTAGTAGTAACAGTAGTACTGTTAGTAGTAGTAGTAGTAGTAGTAGTAGTAGTAGTAGTAGTAGTAGTAGTAGTAGTAGTAGTTCTAAAAGTAGTAGCAGAAGAAGTAGTAGTAGTAGTAGTAGTGGTGGTGGTGGTGGTGGTAATGGTGGTAGTCGTGGTGGTGGTCGTGGTTGTGGTCGTGGAGGTGGTGGTGGTCGTGGTCGTGGTTGTGGTCGTGGTGGTGGTGGTGATCGTGGTTGTGGTCGTAGTGGTGGTGGTGGTTGTCGTGGTGGTGGTCGTCGTCGTGCTTGTGGTCGCGGCGGTGGTGGTGGTCGTGGTGGTGGTTGTGGTCGTCGTGGTGGTTGTAGTCGTGGTAGTGGTGGTCGTCTTGGTTGTGGTCGTGGTAGTGGTGGTGGTCGTGGTGGTGGTGGTGGTCGTCGTCGTGGTTGTGGTCGTGGTGGTGGTTATCGTGCTTGTGGTCGTGGTGGTGGTGGTGGTCGTCGTCGTGGTTGTGGTCGTGGTGGTCGTGGTGGTGGTGATCGCCGTCGTCGTGGTTGTGTTCGTGGTGGTGGTGGTGGTGGTGGTAGTCGTGGTCGTGGTCGTCGTGGTGGTCGTCGTGGTCGTGGTCGTCGTGGTTGTGATCGTCGTGGTTGTGGTCGTCGTGTTTGTGGTCGTCGTGGTGGTCGTCGTGGTCGTTGTCGTCGTGGTCGTGGTCGTGGTCGTCGTGGTGGTGATGGTCGTTGTGGTCGTGGTGGTGGTCGTCGTGGTCGTGGTCGTCGTGGTCGTGGTCGTCGTAGTCGTCGTGGTTTAGGTCGTCGTGGTGGTCGTCGTGGTCGTAGTCGTCGTGGTTGTGTCGTCGTGGTGGTCGTGGTCGTGGTGGTGGTAGTGGTGGCGGTGGTCGTCGTGGTCGTGGTCGTCGTGGTCCTGGTCGTGGTTGTGGTAGTGGTGGTGGTGGTCGTCGTGGTCCTGGTCGTCGTGGTGGCGGTGGTCGTCGAGGTCGTCGTGGTCGTGGTCGTCGTGGTTGTGGTCGTCGTGGTGATCGTGGTGGTCGTGGTCGTATTGGTGGTCGTCGTGGTCGTCGTGGTTGTTGTCGTCGTGGTCGTCGTGGTCGTGGTCATCGTGATCGTGGTCGTCGTGGTCGTGGTCGTCGTGGTCGTGGTCGTCGTGGTGGTCGTCGTGGTGGTCGTCGTGGTGGTCGTCGTGGTGGTCGTCGTGGTGGTCGTCGTGGTCGTGGTCGTCGTGGTTGAGGTCGCCGTGGTGGTCGTCGTGGTCGTCGTGGTCGTGGTCGTCGTGGTTGTGGTCGTCGTGGTGGTCGTCGTGGTCGTGGTCGTGGTGGTGATAGTGGTGGCGGTGGTCGTCGTGGTCCTGGTCGAGGTGTTGGTAGTGGTGGTGGTGGTCGTCGTGGTCCTGGTCGTCGTGGTGGCGGTGGTCGTCGTGGTGGCGGTGGTCGTCGTGGTGGCGGTGGTCGTCGAGGTCGTCGTGGTCGTGGTCGTCGTGGTTGTGGTCGTCGTGGTTGTGGTCGTCGTGGTGGTCGTGATGGTTGTGGTCGTGGTGGTGGTCGTAGTGGTCGTCGTGGTTGTGATCGTCGTGGTTGTGGTCGTCGTGGTTGTGGTCGTCGTGGTCGTCGCGGTCGTGGTCGTCGTGATCGTGGTCATCGTGGTCGTGGTCGTCGTGGTCGTGGTCGTCGCGGTCGTGGTCGTCGTGGTTGAGGTCGTCGTGGTGGCCGTCGTGGTGGTCGTCGTGGTCGTCGTGGTTGTGGTCGTCGTGGTGGTCGTGGTGGTCATGGCGGTCGTGGTGGTGGTGGCGGTGGTCGTCGTGGTCCTGGTCGTGGTGGTGGTAGTGGTGGTGGTGGTCGTCGTGGTCCTGGTCGTCGTGGTGGCGGTGGTCATCGAGGTCGTCGAGGTCGTGGTGGTCGTGGTTGTGGTCGTCGTGGTGGTCGTGGTGGTGTTGGTCGTTGTGGTCGTGGTGGGGGTGGTCGTGGTGGTGGCCGTGGTGGTGGTCGTGGTGGTAGTGGTCGTCGTGGTCGTGGTGGTCGTGGTCGTGGTGGTTGACGTCGTGGTCGTCGTGGTTGTGGTCGTCGTGGTCGTGGTCGTCGTGGTCGTGGTCGTCGTGGTCGTGGTCGTCGTGGTGGTCGTCGTGGTGGTCGTCGTGGTCGTGGTCGTCGTGGTCGTGGTCGTCGTGGTTCAGGTCGTCGTGGTGGTCGTCGTGGTGGTCGTCGTGGTCGTCGTGGTTTGAGTCGTCGTGGTGGTCGTGGTGGTCGTGGTGGTGGTGGCGGTGGTCGTCGTGGTCCTGGTCGTGGTGGTGGTAGTGGTGGTGGTGGTCGTAGTGGTCCTGGTCGTCGTGGTGGCGGTGGTCGTCGAGGTCGTTGAGGTCGTGGTGGTTGTGGTCGTCGTGGTGGTCGTGGTGGTGTTGGTCGTTGTGGTCGTGGTGGGGGTGGTCGTGGTGGTGGCCGTGGTGGTGGTCGTCGTGGTAGTGGTCGTCGTGGTCGTGGTCGTGGTCGTGGTCGTCGAGGTCGTGGTCGTGGTGGTGGTAGTGGTGGTGGTCGTCGTCATGGTCGTGGTGGTGGTAGTGGTGGTGGTCGTCGTGGTCGTGGTCGTCGTGGTAGTGGTCGTCGTGGTGGTGGTGGTCGTTGTGTTCGTGGTGGTGGTGGTCGTCGTGGTCGTGGTCGTCGTGGTCGTGGTCGTCGCGGTGGTCGTGGTGGTGTTGGTCTTTGTGGTCGTGGTGGGGGTGGTCGTGGTGGTGGCCGTGGTGGTGGTCGTCGTGGTCGTGGTCGTGGTCGTCGAGGTCGTGGTCGTGGTGGTGGTAGTGGTGGTGGTCGTCGTCATGGTCGTGGTCGTGGTGGTGGTAGTGGTGGTGGTCGTCGTGGTCGTGGTCGTCGTGGTCGTGGTCGTGGTAGTGGTGGTTGTGGTCGTCGTGGTCGTGGTCGTCGTGGTCGTGGTCGTCGTGGTGGTCGTCGTGGTGGTCGTCGTGGTCGTGGTCGTCGTGGTTGAGGTCGTCGTGGTGGTCGTCGTGGTGGTCGTCGTGGTCGTCGTGGTTTGAGTCGTCGTGGTGGTCGTGGTGGTGGCGGTGGTCGTCGTGGTCCTGGTCGTGGTGGTGGTAGTGGTGGTGGTGGTGGTCGTCGTGGTGGCGGTGGTCGTCGAGGTCGTCGAGGTCGTGGTGGTTGTATTCGTCGTGGTGGTCGTGGTGGTGTTGGTCGTTGTGGTCGTGGTGGGGGTGGTCGTGGTGGTGGCCGTGGTGTTGGTCGTTGTGGTAGTGGTCGTCGTGGTCGTGGTCGTGGTCGTCGAGGTCGTGGTCGTGGTGGTGGTAGTGGTGGTGGTCGTCGTCATGGTCGTGGTCGTGTTGGTGGTAGTGGTGGTGGTCGTCGTGGTCGTGGTCGTCGTGGTTGTGGTCGTCGTGGTGGTGGTGGTCGTTGTGGTCGTGGTGGTGGTGGTCGTCGTGGTCGTGGTCGTGGTCGTGGTAGTGGTGGTTGTGGTCGTCGTCGTGGTGGTGGTGGTCGTTGTGGTCGTGGTGGTGGTCGTCGTGGTCGTGGTCGTGGGGGTGGTGGTCGTGGTGGTTGTGGTCGTCGTGGTCGTGGTCGTGAGGGTGGTGGTCGTGGTGGTGGTGGTCGTAGTCGTGGTGGTGGTCGCGGTGGTCGTGGTGTTGGTAGTGGTGGTGGTGGTCTTCGTGGTTGTGATCGTCGTGGTTGTGGTCGTCGTGGTTGTGATCGTCGTGGTTGTGGTCGGATTGGTCGTGGTCGTCGTGGTCGTGGTCGTAGTGGTCGTGGTCGTCGTGGTCGTGGTCGTCGTGGTGGTCGTCGTGGTGGTCGCGGTGGTCGTGGTCGTCGTGGTTGGGGTCGAAGTGGTGGTCGTCGTGGTCGTCGTGGTTGAGGTCGTCGTGGTGGTCGTCGTGGTGGACGTCGTGGTCGTCGTGGTCGTGGTCCTCGTGGTTGTGGTCGTCGTGGTGGTCGTCGTGGTCGTGGTCGTGGTGGTGGTAGTGGTGGCGGTGGTCGTCGTGGTCCTGGTCGTGGTGTTGGTAGTGGTGGTGGTGGTCGTCGTGGTCCTGGTCGTCGTGGTGGCGGTGGTCGTCGAGGTCGTCGTGGTTGTGGTCGTCGTGGTGGTCGTGATGGTCGTGGTCGTGGTGGTGGTCGTCGTGGTCGTCGTGGTTGTGATCGTAGTGGTTGTGGTCGTCGTGGTTGTGGTCGTCGTGGTCGTCGTGGTTGTGATCGTCGTGGTTGTGGTCGTCGTGGTTGTGGTCGTCGTCGTCGTCGTGGTCTTGGTCGTCGTTATCGGGGTCGTCGTGGTCGTGGTCGTCGTGGTCGTGGTCGTCGTGGTCGTGGTCGTCGTGGTGGTCGTCGTGGTGGTCGTCGTGGTGGTCGTCGTGGTCGTGGTCCTCGTGGTTGAGGTCGTCGTGGAGGTCGTCGTGGTGGTCGACGTGGTCGTCGTGGTTGTGGTCGTCGTGGTGGTCGTGGTGGTCGTGGTGGTGGTAGTTGATGCGGTGGTCGTCGTGGTCCTGGTAGTGGTGGTGGTAGTGGTGGTCGTCGTGGTCCTGGTCGTCGTGGTGGCGGTGGTCGTCGAGGTCGTCGAGGTCGTGGTGGTCGTGGTTGTGGTCGTCGTGGTGGTCGTGGTGTTGTTGGTCGTTGTGGTCGTGGTGGGGGTGGTCGTGGTGGTGGCCGTGGTGGTGGTCGTGGTGGTAGTGGTCGTCGTGGTTGTGGTCGTCGTGGTGGTCGTGGTCGTGGTGGTCGTGGTCGTGGTGGTGGACGTCGTGGTCGTCGTGGTTGTGATCGTCGTGGTTGTGGTCGTCATGGTTGTGGTCGTCGTGGTCGTGGTCGTCGTGGTCGTGGTCGTCGTGGTCGTGGTCGTCGTGGTGGTCGTCGTGGTGGTCCGCGTGGTCGTGGTCGTCGTGGTTGAGGTCGTCGTGGTGGTCGTCGTGGTGGTCGTCGTGGTCGTCGTGGTTGTGGTCGTCGTGGTGGTCGTGGTGGTGGTAGTGGTGGCGGGGGTCGTCGTGGTCCTGGTCGTGGTGGTGGTAGTGGTGGTGGTGGTCGTCGTGGTTCTGGTCGTCGTGGTGGCGGTGGTCGTCGAGGTCGTCATGGTCGCGGTGGTCGTGGTTGTGGTCGTCGTTGTGGTCGTGGTGGTGTTGGTCGTTGTGGTCGTGGTGGGCGTGGTTGTGGTGGTGGCCGTGGTGGTGGTCGTGGTGGTAGTGGTCGACGTGGTCGTGGTCGTCGAGGTCGTGGTCGTGGTCTTGGTAGTGGTGGTGGTCATCGTGATGGTCGTGGTCGTGGTCGTGGTGGTGGTAGTGGTGGTGGTCGTCGTGGTCGTGGTCGTCGTGGTTGTGGTGGTGGTGGTGGTCGTTGTGGTCGTGGTGGTGGTGGTCGTCGTGGTCGTGGTCGTGGTAGTGGTGGTGGTGGTCGTCGTGGTCGTGGTCGTCGTGGTTGTGGTCGTCGTCGTGGTGGTGGTCGTTGTGGTCGTGGTGGTGGTCGTGGTCGTGGGGGTGGTGGTTGTGGTGGTTGTGGTCGTCGTGGTCGTGGTCGTGAGGGTGGTGGTCGTGGTGGTGGTCGCGGTGGTCGTGGTGGTGGTGGTCGTAGTCGTGGTGGTGGTCTAGTTGGACGTGGTATTGGTAGTGGTGGTGGAGGTCTTCGTGGTTGTGATCGTCGTGGTTGTGGTCGTCGTGGTTGTGGTCGTCGTGGTTGTGGTCGTATTGGTCGTGGTGGTCGTCGTCGTGGTCGTCGTGGTCGTGGTCGTCGTGGTCGTGGTCGTCGTGGTGGTCGTCGTGGTGGTCGTCGTGGTCGTGGTCGTCGTGGTTGAGGTCGTCGTGGTGGTCGTCGTGGTGGTCATCGTGGTCGTCGTGGTTGTGGTCGTCGTGGTGGTCGTGGTGGTGGTAGTTGATGCGGTGGTCGTCATGGTCCTGGTCGTGGTGGTGGTAGTGGTGGTGGTCGTCGTGGTTGTGGTCGTCGTGGTGGCGGTGGTCGTCGAGGTCGTCGAGGTTGTGGTCGTCGTGGTGGTCGTGGTATTGTTGGTCGTTGTGGTCGTGGTGGGGGTGGTCGTGCTGGTGGCCGTGGTGGTGGTCGTGGTGGTAGGGGTCGTCGTGGTTGTGGTCCTCGTGGTCGTGGTCGTCGTGGTCGTGATCGTCGTGGTCGTCGTGGTGGTCGTCGTGGTGGTCGTCGTGGTCGTGGTCGTCGTGGTAGTGGTCGTCGTGGTCGTGGTCGTCGTGGTCGTGGTCGTCGTGGTCGTGGTCGTCGTGGTCGTGGTCGTCGTGGTCGTGGTCGTCGTGGTTCAGGTCGTCGTGGTGGTCGTCGTGGTGGTCGTCGTGGTCGTCGTGGTTTGAGTCGTCGTGGTGGTCGTGGTGGTGGTGGCGGTGGTCGTCGTGGTCCTGGTCGTGGTGGTGGTAGTGGTGGTGGTGGTCGTAGTGGTCCTGGTCGTCGTGGTGGCGGTGGTCGTCGAGGTCGTTGAGGTCGTGGTGGTTGTGGTCGTCGTGGTGGTCGTGGTGGTGTTGGTCGTTGTGGTCGTGGTGGGGGTGGTCGTGGTGGTGGCCGTGGTGGTGGTCGTCGTGGTAGTGGTCGTCGTGGTCGTGGTCGTGGTCGTGGTCGTCGAGGTCGTGGTCGTGGTGGTGGTAGTGGTGGTGGTCGTCGTCATGGTCGTGGTGGTGGTAGTGGTTGTGGTCGTCGTGGTCGTGGTCGTCGTGGTTGTGGTCGTCGTGGTGGTGGTGGTCGTTGTGTTCGTGGTGGTGGTGGTCGTCGTGGTCGTGGTCGTCGTGGTCGTGGTCGTCGCGGTGGTCGTGGTGGTGTTGGTCTTTGTGGTCGTGGTGGGGGTGGTCGTGGTGGTGGCCGTGGTGGTGGTCGTCGTGGTAGTGGTCGTCGTGGTCGTGGTCGTGGTCGTCGAGGTCGTGGTCGTGGTGGTGGTAGTGGTGGTGGTCGTCGTCATGGTCGTGGTCGTGGTGGTGGTAGTGGTGGTGGTCGTCGTGGTCGTGGTCGTCGTGGTCGTGGTCGTGGTAGTGGTGGTTGTGGTCGTCGTGGTCGTGGTCGTCGTGGTCGTGGTCGTCGTGGTGGTCGTCGTGGTGGTCGTCGTGGTCGTGGTCGTCGTGGTTGAGGTCGTCGTGGTGGTCGTCGTGGTGGTCGTCGTGGTCGTCGTGGTTTGAGTCGTCGTGGTGGTCGTGGTGGTGGCGGTGGTCGTCGTGGTCCTGGTCGTGGTGGTGGTAGTGGTGGTGGTGGTGGTCGTCGTGGTGGCGGTGGTCGTCGAGGTCGTCGAGGTCGTGGTGGTTGTGGTCGTCGTGGTGGTCGTGGTGGTGTTGGTCGTTGTGGTCGTGGTGGGGGTGGTCGTGGTGGTGGCCGTGGTGGTGGTCGTTGTGGTAGTGGTCGTCGTGGTCGTGGTCGTGGTCGTCGAGGTCGTGGTCGTGGTGGTGGTAGTGGTGGTGGTCGTCGTCATGGTCGTGGTCGTGTTGGTGGTAGTGGTGGTGGTCGTCGTGGTCGTGGTCGTCGTGGTTGTGGTCGTCGTGGTGGTGGTGGTCGTTGTGGTCGTGGTGGTGGTGGTCGTCGTGGTCGTGGTCGTGGTAGTGGTGGTTGTGGTCGTCGTCGTGGTGGTGGTGGTCGTTGTGGTCGTGGTGGTGGTCGTCGTGGTCGTGGTCGTGGGGGTGGTGGTCGTGGTGGTTGTGGTCGTCGTGGTCGTGGTCGTGAGGGTGGTGGTCGTGGTGGTGGTGGTCGTAGTCGTGGTGGTGGTCGCGGTGGTCGTGGTGTTGGTAGTGGTGGTGGTGGTCTTCGTGGTTGTGATCGTCGTGGTTGTGGTCGTCGTGGTTGTGATCGTCGTGGTTGTGGTCGGATTGGTCGTGGTCGTCGTGGTCGTGGTCGTAGTGGTCGTGGTCGTCGTGGTCGTGGTCGTCGTGGTGGTCGTCGTGGTGGTCGTGGTCGTCGTGGTTGGGAACGAAGTGGTGGTCGTCGTGGTCGTCGTGGTTGAGGTCGTCGTGGTGGTCGTCGTGGTGGATGTCGTGGTCGTCGTGGTCGTGGTCCTCGTGGTTGTGGTCGTCGTGGTGGTCGTCGTGGTCGTGGTCGTGGTGGTGGTAGTGGTGGCGGTGGTCGTCGTGGTCCTGGTCGTGGTGTTGGTAGTGGTGGTGGTGGTTGTCGTGGTCCTGGTCGTCGTGGTGGCGGTGGTCGTCGAGGTCGTCGTGGTTGTGGTCGTCGTGGTGGTCGTGATGGTCGTGGTCGTGGTGGTGGTCGTCGTGGTCGTCGTGGTTGTGATCGTAGTGGTTGTGGTCGTCGTGGTTGTGGTCGTCGTGGTCGTCGTGGTTGTGATCGTCGTGGTTGTGGTCGTCGTGGTTGTGGTCGTCGTGGTCGTCGTGGTCTTGGTCGTCGTTATCGGGGTCGTCGTGGTCGTGGTCGTCGTGGTCGTGGTCGTCGTGGTCGTGGTCGTCGTGGTCGTGGTCGTCGTGGTCGTGGTCGTCGTGGTGGTCGTCGTGGTGGTCGTCGTGGTGGTCGTCGTGGTCGTGGTCCTCGTGGTTGAGGTCGTCGTGGAGGTCGTCGTGGTGGTCGACGTGGTCGTCGTGGTTGTGGTCGTCGTGGTGGTCGTGGTGGTCGTGGTGGTGGTAGTTGATGCGGTGGTCGTCGTGGTCCTGGTAGTGGTGGTGGTAGTGGTGGTCGTCGTGGTCCTGGTCGTCGTGGTGGCGGTGGTCGTCGAGGTCGTCGAGGTCGTGGTGGTCGTGGTTGTGGTCGTCGTGGTGGTCGTGGTGTTGTTGGTCGTTGTGGTCGTGGTGGGGGTGGTCGTGGTGGTGGCCGTGGTGGTGGTCGTGGTGGTAGTGGTCGTCGTGGTTGTGGTCGTCGTGGTGGTCGTGGTCGTGGTGGTCGTGGTCGTGGTGGTGGACGTCGTGGTCGTCGTGGTTGTGATCGTCGTGGTTGTGGTCGTCATGGTTGTGGTCGTCGTGGTCGTGGTCGTCGTGGTCATGGTCGTCGTGGTCGTGGTCGTCGTGGTCGTGGTCGTCGTGGTGGTCGTCGTGGTGGTCCGCGAGGTCGTGGTCGTCGTGGTTGAGGTCGTCGTGGTGGTCGTCGTGGTGGTCGTCGTGGTCGTCGTGGTTGTGGTCGTCGTGGTGGTCGTGGTGGTCGTGGTGGTGGTAGTGGTGGCGGTGGTAGTCGTGGTCCTGGTCGTGGTGGTGGTAGTGGTGGTGGTGGTCGTCCTGGTTCTGGTCGTCGTGGTGGCGGTGGTCGTCGAGGTCGTCATGGTCGCGGTGGTCGTGGTTGTGGTCGTCGTTGTGGTCGTGGTGGTGTTGGTCGTTGTGGTCGTGGTGGGCGTGGTTGTGGTGGTGGCCGTGGTGGTGGTCGTGGTGGTAGTGGTCGACGTGGTCGTGGTCGTCGAGGTCGTGGTCGTGGTGGTGGTAGTGGTGGTGGTCGTCGTGATGGTCGTGGTCGTGGTCGTGGTGGTGGTAGTGGTGGTGGTCGTCGTGGTCGTGGTCGTCGTGGTTGTGGTGGTGGTGGTGGTCGTTGTGGTCGTGGTGGTGGTGGTCGTCGTGGTCGTGGTCGTGGTAGTGGTGGTGGTGGTCGTCGTGGTCGTGGTCGTCGTGGTTGTGGTCGTCGTCGTGGTGGTGGTCGTTGTGGTCGTGGTGGTGGTCGTGGTCGTGGGGGTGGTGGTTGTGGTGGTTGTGGTCGTCGTGGTCGTGGTCGTGAGGGTGGTGGTCGTGGTGGTGGTCGCGGTGGTCGTGGTGGTGGTGGTCGTAGTCGTGGTGGTGGTCTAGTTGGACGTGGTATTGGTAGTGGTGGTGGAGGTCTTCGTGGTTGTGATCGTCGTGGTTGTGGTCGTCGTGGTTGTGGTCGTCGTGGTTGTGGTCGTATTGGTCGTGGTGGTCGTCGTCGTGGTCGTCGTGGTCGTGGTCGTCGTGGTCGTGGTCGTCGTGGTGGTCGTCGTGGTGGTCGTCGTGGTCGTGGTCGTCGTGGTTGAGGTCGTCGTGGTGGTCGTCGTGGTGGTCATCGTGGTCGTCGTGGTTGTGGTCGTCGTGGTGGTCGTGGTGGTGGTAGTTGATGCGGTGGTCGTCATGGTCCTGGTCGTGGTGGTGGTAGTGGTGGTGGTCGTCGTGGTTGTGGTCGTCGTGGTGGCGGTGGTCGTCGAGGTCGTCGAGGTTGTGGTCGTCGTGGTGGTCGTGGTATTGTTGGTCGTTGTGGTCGTGGTGGGGGTGGTCGTGCTGGTGGCCGTGGTGGTGGTCGTGGTGGTAGGGGTCGTCGTGGTTGTGGTCCTCGTGGTCGTGGTCGTCGTGGTCGTGATCGTCGTGGTCGTCGTGGTGGTCGTCGTGGTGGTCGTCGTGGTCGTGGTCGTCGTGGTTGAGGTCGTCGTGGTGGTCATCGTGGTGGTCGTCGTGGTCGTCGTGGTGGTCGTGGTGGTCGTGGTGGTCGTGGTGGTGGTAGTGGTGGCGGTGGTCGTCGTGGTCCTGGTCGAGGTGGTGGTAGTGGTGGTGGTGGTCGTCGTGGTCCTGGTCGTCGTGGTGGCGGTGGTCGTCGAGGTCGTCGAGGTCGTGGTGGTCGTGGTTGTGGTGTCGTGGTGGTCGTGGTGGTGTTGGTCGTTGTGGTCGTGGTGGGAGTGGTCGTGGTGGTGGCCGTGGTGGTGGTCGTGGCGGTAGTGGTCGTCGTGGTCGTGGTCGTCGAGGTCGTGGTCGTGGTGGTGGTAGTGGTGGTGGTCGTCGTCATGGTCGTGGTCGTGGTGGTGGTAGTGGTTGTGGTCGTCGTGGTTGTGGTCGTCGTGGTGGTGGTGGTCGTCGTGGTCGTGGTCGTGGTCGTGGTCGTGGTAGTGATGGTGGTGGTGGTCGTCGTGGACGTGGTCGTCGTGGTTGTGGTCGTCGTCGTGGTGGTGGTGGTCGTTGTGGTCGTGGTGGTGGTCGTCGTGGTCGTCGTGGTTGTGGTCGTCGTGGTCGTCGTGGTTGTGGTCGTCGTGGTCGTCGTGGTTGTGGTCGTCGTGGTGGTCGTGGTGGTGGTAGTTGAAGCGGTGGTCGTCGTGGTCCTGGTAGTAGTGGTGGTGGTGGTCGTCGTGGTCCTGTTCGTCGTGGTGGCGGTGGTCGTCGAGGTCGTCGAGGTCGTGGTGGTCGTGGTTGTGGTCGTCGTGGTGGTCGTGGTGTTGTTGGTCGTTGTGGTCGTGGTGGGGGTGGTCGTGGTTGTGGCCGTGGTGGTGGTCGTGGTGGTAGTGGTCGCCGTGGTTGTGGTCGTCGTGGTGCACGTGGTGGTCGTGGTCGTGGTGGTGGACGTCGTGGTCGTCGTGGTTGTGATCGTCGTGGTTGTGGTCGTCGTGGTCGTGGTCGTCGTGATCGTGATCGTCGTGGTGGTCGTCGTGGTGGTCCTCGTGGTCGTGGTCGTCGTGGTTGAGGTCGTCGTGGTGGTGGTCGTCGTGATGGTCGTGGTCGTGGTTGTGGTCGTCATGGTGGTCGTGGTGGTGTTGGTCGTTGTGGTCGTGGTGGGGGTGGTTGTGGTGGTGGCCGTGGTGGTGGTCGTGGTGGTAGTGGTCGTTGTGGTCGTGGTCGTGGTGGTGGTAGTGGTGGTGGTCGTCGTGATGGTCGTAGTCGTGGTGGTGGTAGTGGTGGTGGTCGTTGTGGTCGTGGTGGTGGTGGTCGTCCATGTCGTGGTCGTGGTCGTGGTAGTGGTAGTGGTGGTGGTGGTCGTCGTGGTCGTGGTCGTCGTGGTTGTGGTCGTCGTCATGGTGTTGGTCGTTGTGGTCGTGGTGGTGGTCGTAGTGGTCGTGGTCGTGGGGGTGGTGGTCGTGGTGGTTGTGGTCGTCGTGGTCGTCGTCGTGAGGGTGGTGGTCGTGGTGGTGGTGGTCGTGGTGGTGGTCGCGGTGGTCGTGGTGGTGGTGGTCGTAGTCGTGGTGGTGGTCGCGGTGGTCGTGGTGTTGGTAGTGGTGGTGGTGATCTTCGTGGTTGTGATAGTCGAGGTTGTGGTCGTCGTGGTTGTGGTCGTATTGGTCGTGGTCGTGGTCGTCGTGGTCGTGGTCGTCGTGGTCGTGGTCGTCGTTGTGGTCGTCGTGGTGGTCGTCGTGGTGGTCGTCGTGGTGGTCGTCGTGGTTGAGGTCGTCGTGGTGGTCGTGGTGGTCGTCGTGGTTTTGGTCGTCGTGGTGGTCGTGGTGGTCGTGGTGGTGGTAGTTGATGCGGTGGTCGTCGTGGTCCTGGTCGTGGTGGTGGTAGTGGTGGTGGTCGTCGTGGTCCTGGTCGTCGTGGTGGCGGTGGTCGTCGATGTCGTCGAGGTCGTGGTGGTCGTGGTTGTGGTCGTCGTGGTGGTCGTGGTGTTGTGGTCGTTGTGGTCGTGGTGGGGGTGGTCGTGGTGGTGGCCGTGGTGGTGGTCGTGGTGGTAGGGGTCGTCGTGGTTGTGGTCGTCGTGGTGGTCGTGGTGATCGTGGTCGTCGTGGTTGTGTTCGTCGTGGTCGTGGTCGTAGTGGTCGTGATCGTCGTGGTCGTCGTGGTGGTCGTCGTGGTGGTCGTCGTGGTCGTGGTCGTCGTGGTTGAGGTCGTCGTGGTGGTCGTCGTGGTGGTCGTCGTGCTCGTCGTGGTGGTCGTGGTGGTCGTGGTGGTGGTAGTGGTGGCTGTGGTCGTCGTGGTCCTGGTCGTGGTGGTGGTAGTGGTGGTGGTGGTCGTCGTGGTCCTGGTCGTCGTGGTGGCGGTGGTCGTCGAGGTCGTCGAGGTCGTGATAGTCGTGGTGGTAGTCATCGTGGTGGTCGTGGTGGTGTTGGTCGTTGTGGTCGTGGTGGGAGTGGTCGTGGTGGTGGCCGTGGTTGTGGTCGTGGTGGTAGTGGTCGTCGTGGTCGTGGTCGTTGAAGTCGTGGTCGTGGTGGTGGTAGTGGTGGTGGTCGTCGTCATGGTCGTGGTCGTGGTCGAGGTGGTGGTAGTGGTTGTGGTCGTCGTGGTCGTGGTCGTAGTGGTTGTGGTCGTCGTGGTGGTGGTGGTCGTTGTGGTCGTGGTGGTCGTCGTGGTCGTGGTAGTGGTGGTCGTGGTCGTCGTGGTCGTGGTCGTCGTGGTTGTGGTCGTTGTCGTGGTGGTGGTCGTTGTGGTCGTGGTGGTGGTCGTCGTGGTCGTGGTCGTGGGGGTGGTGGTCGTGGTGGTTGTGGTCGTCGTGGTCGTGGTCGTGAGGGTGGTGGTCGTGGTGGTGGTGGTGGTGGTGGTCGTAGTCGTGGTGGTGAACGCGGTGGTCGTGGTGTTGGTAGTGGTGGTTTTGGTCGTCGTGATTGTGGTCGTCGTGGTTGTGGTCGTATTGGTCGTGGTCGTCGTGGTCGTGGTCGTCGTGGTCGTGGTCGTCGTGGTGGTCGTCGTGGTGGTCGTCGTGGTGGTCGTCGTGGTGGTCGTCGTGGTCGTGGTCGTCGTGGTTGATGTCATCGTGGTGGTCGTCGTGGTGGTCGTCGTGGTCGTCGTGGTTGTGGTCGTCGTGGTGGTCGTGATGGTCGTGGTGGTGGTAGTTGATGCGGTGGTCGTCGTGGTCCTGGTCGTGGTGGTGGTAGTGGTGGTGGTCGTCGTGGTCCTGGTTGTCGTGGTGGCGGTGGTCGTCGTAGTCGTCGAGGTCGTGGTGGTCGTGGTGGTCGTGGTGGTGGTAGTGGAGGCGGTGGTCGTCGTGGTCCTGGTCGAGGTGGTGGTAGTGGTGGTGGTGGTCGTCGTGGTCCTGGTCGTCGTGGTGGCGGTGGTCGTCGAGGTCGTCGAGGTCGTGGTGGTCGTGGTTGTGGTGTCGTGGTGGTCGTGGTGGTGTTGGTCGTTGTGGTCGTGGTGGGAGTGGTCGTGGTGGTGGCCTTGGTGGTGGTCGTGGCGGTAGTGGTCGTCGTGGTCGTGGTCGTCGAGGTCGTGGTCGTGGTGCTGGTAGTGGTGGTGGTCGTCGTCATGGTCGTGGTCGTGGTGGTGGTAGTGGTTGTGGTCGTCGTGGTTGTGGTCGTCGTGGTGGTGGTGGTCGTCGTGGTCGTGGTCGTGGTCGTGGTCGTGGTAGTGATGGTGGTGGTGGTCGTCGTGGACGTGGTCGTCGTGGTTGTGGTCGTCGTCGTGGTGGTGGTGGTCGTTGTGGTCGTGGTGGTGGTCGTCGTGGTCGTCGTGGTTGTGGTCGTCGTGGTCGTCGTGGTTGTGGTCGTCGTGGTCGTCGTGGTTGTGGTCGTCGTGGTGGTCGTGGTGGTGGTAGTTGAAGCGGTGGTCGTCGTGGTCCTGGTAGTAGTGGTGGTAGTGGTGGTGGTGGTCGTCGTGGTCCTGTTCGTCGTGGTGGCGGTGGTCGTCGAGGTCGTCGAGGTCGTGGTGGTCGTGGTTGTGGTCGTCGTGGTGGTCGTGGTGTTGTTGGTCGTTGTGGTCGTGGTGGGGGTGGTCGTGGTTGTGGCCGTGGTGGTGGTCGTGGTGGTAGTGGTCGCCGTGGTTGTGGTCGTCGTGGTGGACGTGGTGGTCGTGGTCGTGGTGGTGGACGTCGTGGTCGTCGTGGTTGTGATCGTCGTGGTTGTGGTCGTCGTGGTCGTGGTCGTCGTGGTCGTGATCGTCGTGGTGGTCGTCGTGGTGGTCCTCGTGGTCGTGGTCGTCGTGGTTGAGGTCGTCGTGGTGGTGGTCGTCGTGATGGTCGTGGTCGTGGTTGTGGTCGTCGTGGTGGTCGTGGTGGTGTTGGTCGTTGTGGTCGTGGTGGGGGTGGTTGTGGTGGTGGCCGTGGTGGTGGTCGTGGTGGTAGTGGTCGTTGTGGTCGTGGTCGTGGTGGTGGTAGTGGTGGTGGTCGTCGTGATGGTCGTGGTCGTGGTGGTGGTAGTGGTGGTGGTCGTTGTGGTCGTGGTGGTGGTGGTCGTCCATGTCGTGGTCGTGGTCGTGGTAGTGGTAGTGGTGGTGCTGGTCGTCGTGGTCGTGGTCGTCGTGGTTGTGGTCGTCGTCATGGTGTTGGTCGTTGTGGTCGTGGTGGTGGTCGTAGTGGTCGTGGTCGTGGGGGTGGTGGTCGTGGTGGTTGTGGTCGTCGTGGTCGTCGTCGTGAGGGTGGTGGTCGTGGTGGTGGTGGTCGTGGTGGTGGTCGCGGTGGTCGTGGTGGTGGTGGTCGTAGTCGTGGTGGTGGTCGCGGTGGTCGTGGTGTTGGTAGTGGTGGTGTTGATCTTCGTGGTTGTGATAGTCGAGGTTGTGGTCGTCGTGGTTGTGGTCGTATTGGTCGTGGTCGTGGTCGTCGTGGTCGTGGTCGTCGTGGTCGTGGTCGTCGTTGTGGTCGTCGTGGTGGTCGTCGTGGTGGTCGTCGTGGTTGAGGTCGTCGTGGTGGTCGTCGTGGTCGTCGTGGTTGTGGTCGTCGTGGTGGTCGTGGTGGTCGTGGTGGTGGTAGTTGATGCGGTGGTCGTCGTGGTCCTGGTCGTGGTGGTGGTAGTGGTGGTGGTCGTCGTGGTCCTGGTCGTCGTGGTGGCGGTGGTCGTCGATGTCGTCGAGGTCGTGGTGGTCGTGGTTGTGGTCGTCGTGGTGGTCGTGGTGGTCGTGGTGGTGGTAGTTGATGCGGTGGTCGTCGTGGTCCTGGTCGTGGTGGTGGTAGTGGTGGTGGTCGTCGTGGTCCTGGTCGTCGTGGTGGCGGTGGTCGTCGATGTCGTCGAGGTCGTGGTGGTCGTGGTTGTGGTCGTCGTGGTGGTCGTGGTGTTGTGGTCGTTGTGGTCGTGGTGGGGGTGGTCGTGGTGGTGGCCGTGGTGGTGGTCGTGGTGGTAGGGGTCGTCGTGGTTGTGGTCGTCGTGGTGGTCGTGGTGATCGTGGTCGTCGTGGTTGTGTTCGTCGTGGTCGTGGTCGTAGTGGTCGTGATCGTCGTGGTCGTCGTGGTGGTCGTCGTGGTGGTCGTCGTGGTCGTGGTCGTCGTGGTTGAGGTCGTCGTGGTGGTCGTCGTGGTGGTCGTCGTGCTCGTCGTGGTGGTCGTGGTGGTCGTGGTGGTGGTAGTGGTGGCTGTGGTCGTCGTGGTCCTGGTCGTGGTGGTGGTAGTGGTGGTGGTGGTCGTCGTGGTGGCGGTGGTCGTCGAGGTCGTCGAGGTCGTGGTGGTCGTGGTGGTAGTCATCGTGGTGGTCGTGGTGGTGTTGGTCGTTGTGGTCGTGGTGGGAGTGGTCGTGGTGGTGGCCGTGGTTGTGGTCGTGGTGGTAGTGGTCGTCGTGGTCGTGGTCGTTGAGGTCGTGGTCGTGGTGGTGGTAGTGGTGGTGGTCGTCGTCATGGTCGTGGTCGTGGTCGTGGTAGTGGTAGTGGTTGTGGTCGTCGTGGTCGTGGTCGTAGTGGTTGTGGTCGTTGTGGTCGTGGTGGTCGTCGTGGTCGTGGTAGTGGTGGTCGTGGTCGTCGTGGTCGTGGTCGTCGTGGTTGTGGTCGTTGTCGTGGTGGTGGTCGTTGTGGTCGTGGTGGTGGTCGTCGTGGTCGTGGTCGTGGGGGTGGTGGTCGTGGTGGTTGTGGTCGTCGTGGTCGTGGTCGTGAGGGTGGTGGTCGTGGTGGTGGTGGTGGTGGTTGTCGTGGTGGTGGTCGCGGTGGTCGTGGTGGAGGTGGTGGTCGTAGTCGTGGTGGTGAACGCGGTGGTCGTGGTGTTGGTAGTGGTGGTTTTGGTCGTCGTGATTGTGGTGGTCGTGGTTGTGGTCGTATTGGTCGTGGTCGTCGTGGTCGTGGTCGTCGTGGTCGTGGTCGTCGTGGTGGTCGTCGTGGTGGTCGTCATGGTGGTCGTCGTGGTGGTCGTCGTGGTCGTGGTCGTCGTGGTTGAGGTCATCGTGGTGGTCGTCGTGGTGGTCGTCGTGGTGGTCGTCGTGGTCGTCGTGGTTGTGGTCGTCGTGGTGGTCGTGATGGTCGTGGTGGTGGTAGTTGATGCGGTGGTCGTCGTGGTCCTGGTCGTGGTGGTGGTAGTGGTGGTGGTCGTCGTGGTCCTGGTTGTCGTGGTGGCGGTGGTCGTCGTAGTCGTCGAGGTCGTGGTGGTCGTGGTTGTGGTCGTCGTGGTGGTCGTGGTGTTGTGGTCGTTGTGGTCGTGGTGGGGGTGGTCCTGGTGGTGGTCGTGGTGGTGGTCGTGGTGGTGGTCGTGGTGGTAGGGGTCGTCGTGGTGGTCGTGGTGGTCGTGGTCGTCGTGGTTGTGGTCGTCGTGGTTGTGGTCGTCGTGGTTGTGGTCGTCGTGGTCGTGGTCGTCGTGGTCGTGATCGTCGTGGTCGTCGTTGTGGTCGTCGTGGTGGTCGTCGTGGTGGTCGTCGTGGTGGTCCAAATGGTCGTGGTCGTCGTGGTTGAGGTCGTCGTGGTGGTCGTCGTGGTGGTCGTCGTGGTCGTCCTGGTGGTCGTGGTGGTCGTGGTGGTCGTGGTGGTGGTAGTGGTGGCGGTGGTCGTCGTGGTCCTGGTCGTGGTAGTTGTGGTGGTGGTCGTCGTGGTCCAGGTCGTCGTGGTGGCGGTGGTCGTCGAGTTCGTCGACGTCGTGGTGGTCGTGGTTGTGGTCGTCGTGGTGGTCGTGGTGGTGTTGGTCTTTGTGGTCGTGGTGGGAGTGGTCGTGGTGGGAGTGGTCGTGGTGGTGGCCGTGGTTGTGGTCCTGGTGGTAGTGGTCGTCGTGGTCGTGGTCGTCGAGGTCGTGGTCGTGGTGGTGGTAGTGGTGGTGGTCGTCGTCATGGTCGTCGTCGTGGTAGTGGTGGTGGTAGTGGTTGTGGTCGTCGTGGTCGTGGTCGTAGTGGTTGTGGTCGTCGTGGTTGTGGTGGTCGTTGTGGTCGTGGTGGTCGACGTGGTCGTGGTCGTGGTCGTGGTAGTGGTGGTGGTGGTGGTCGTCGTGGACGTGGTCGTCGTGGTTGAGGTCGTCGTGGTGGTCGTGGTGTTGTGGTCGTTGTGGTCGTGGTGGGGGTGGTCGTGGTGGTGGCCGTGGTGGTGGTCCTGGTGGTAGGGGTCGTCGTGGTGGTCGTGGTCGTCGTGGTCGTCGTGGTTGTGGTCGTCGTGGTCGTGGTCGTCGTGGTCGTGATCGTCGTGGTCGTCGTGTTGGTCGTCGTGGTGGTCGTAGTGGTGGTCGTCGTGGTGGTCGTCGTGATCGTGGTCGTCGTGGTTGAGGTCGTCGTGGTGGTCATCGTGGTGGTCGTCGTGGTGGTCGTGGTGGTCGTGGTGGTGGTAGTGGTGGCGGTGGTCGTCGTGGTAGTGGTGGTGGTGGTCGTCATGGTCCAGGTCGTCGTGGTGGCGGTGGTCGTCGAGGTCGTGGAGGTCGTGGTGGTCGTGGTTGTGGTCGTCGTGGTGGTCGTGGTGGTGTTGGTCGTTGTGGTCGTGGTGGGAGTGGTCGTGGTTGTGGCAGTGGTTGTGGTCGTGGTCGTCGTGGTCGTGGTCGTCGAGGTCGTGGTCGTGGTGGTGGTAGTGGTGGTGGTCGTCGTCATGGTCGTGGTCGTGGTGGTGGTAGTGGTTGTGGTCGTCGTGGTCGTGGTCGTAGTGGTTGTGGTCCTCGTGGTGGTGGTGGTCGTTGTGGTCCTCGTGGTGGTCGTCGTGGTCGTGGTCGTGGTAGTGGTGGTGGTGGTCGTCGTGGACGTGGTCGTCGTGGTTGTGGTCGTCGTCGTGGTGGTGGTGGTCGTTGTGGTCGTGGTGGTGGTCGTCGTGGTCGTGGTCGTGGAGGTGGTGGTCGTGGTGGTTGTGGTCGTCGTGGTCGTGTTCGTGAGGGTGGTGGTCGTGGTGGTGGTGGTGGTGGTGGTCGCGGTGGTCGTGGTGGTGGTGGTCGTAGTCGTGGTGGTGGTCGCGGTGGTCGTGGTGTTGGTAGTGGTGGTGGTGGTCTTCGTGGTTGTGATCGTCGTGGTTGTGGTCGTATTGGTCGTAGTCGTGATGGTCGTGGTCGTCGTGGTCGTGGTCTTCGTGGTCGTGGTCGTCGTGGTGGTCTTCGTGGTCGTGGTCGTCGTGGTGGTCGTCGTGGTGGTCGTCGTGGTGGTCTTTGTGGTGGTCGTCGTGGTGGTCGTCGTGGTCGTGGTCGTCGTGGTTGAGGTCGTCGTGGTGGTCGTCGTGGTGGTCGTCGTGGTTGTCCTGGTTGTGGTCGTCGTGGTGGTCGTGGTGGTCGTGGTCGTGGTGGTGGTAGTGGTGGCGGTGGTCGTCGTGGTGGTGGTCGTCGTTTTCTTGGTGATGGTGGTGGTAGTGGTGGTGGTGGTCGTCGTGGTCCTGGTCGTCGTGTTGGCGGTGGTCGTCGTGGTCGTGGTGGTCGTGGTTGTGGTGGTCGTGGTGGTAGTGGTGGTCGTGTTCGTGGTGGTGGTGGTCGTTGTGGTCGTGGTGGGGGTGGTCGTGGTGGTGGCCGTGGTTGTGGTCGTGGTGGTAGTGGTCTTCGTGTTCGTGGTCGTGGTCGCCGTGGTCGTGGTCGTCGTGGTTGTGGTCGTCGTGGTGGTCGTCGTGGTCGTGGTCGTGGTGGTGGTAGTGGTGGCGATGGTCGTCGTGGTCCTGGTCGTGGTGTTGGTAGTGGTGGTGGTGATCGTCGTGGTTGTGGTCATCGTGGTTGTGGTCGTCTTGGTCGTCGTGGTCGTGGTCGTCGTGGTCGTGGTCGTGGTCGTCGTGGTCGTGGTTTTCGTGGTGGTCGTCGTGGTGGTCGTCGTGGTCGTGGTCGTGGTCGTCGTGGTCGTGGTTTTCGTGGTGGTCGTCGTGGTGGTCGTCGTGGTCGTGGTCGTGGTCGTGGTCGTCGTGGTCGTGGTTTTCGTGGTGGTCGTCGTGGTGGTCGTCGTGGTCGTGGTCGTGGTCGTCGTGGTCGTGGTTTTCGTGGTGGTCGTCGTGGTGGTCGTCGTGGTCGTGGTCGTCGTGGTTGAGGTCGTCGTGGTGGTCGTCGTGGTGGTCGTCGTGGTCGTCGTGGTTGTGGTCGTCGTGGTGGTCGTGGTGGTCGTGGTGGTCGTGGTGGTGGTAGTGGTGGCGTTGGTCGTCGTGGTCCTGGTCGTGGTGGTAGTAGTGGTGGTGGTGGTCGACGTGGTCCTGGTCGTCGTGGTGGCGGTGGTCGTCGAGGTCGTGGTGGTCGTGCTTGTGGTCGTCGTGGTGGTCGTGGTGTTGTTGGTCGTTGTGGTCGTTGTGGGGGTGGTCGTGGTGGTGGCCGTGGTGGTGGTCGTGGTGGTAGTGGACGTCGTGGTTGTGGTCGTCGTGGTGGTCGTGGTGGTCGTGGTGGTCGTGGTCGTGTTGGTGGACGTCGTGGTCGTCGTGGTTGTGATCGTCGTGGTTGTGGTCGTCGTGGTTGTGGTCGTCGTGGTCGTGGTCGTCGTGGTCGTCGTGGTAGTCGTCGTGGAGGTCGTCGTGGTTGTCGTCGTGGTGGTCGTCGTGGTCGTCGTGGTTGTGGTTGTCGTGGTGGTCGTGGTGGTCGTGGTGGTCGTGGTGGTGGTAGTGGTGGCGGTGGTCGTCGTGGTCCTGGTCGTGGTGGTGGTAGTGGTGGTGGTGGTCGTCGTGGTCCTGGTCGTCGTGGTGGCGGTGGTCGTCGAGGTCGTCGAGGTCGTCGAGGTCGTGGTAGTCGTGGTGGTCGTCGTGGTGGTCGTGGTGGTGTTGGTCGTTGTGGTCGTGGTGGGGGTGGTCGTGGTGGTGGCCGTGGTGGTGGTCGTGGTGGTAGTGGTCGTCGTGGTCGTGGTCGTCGAGGTCGTGGTCGTGGTGGTGGTAGTGGTGGTGGTCGTCGTCATGGTCGTGGTCGTGGTCGTTGTGGTGGTAGTGGTGGTGGTCGTCGTGGTCGTGGTCGTCGTGGTTGTGGTCGTCGTGGTGGTGGTGGTCGTTGTGTTCGTGGTGGTGTTGGTCGTCGTGGTCGTGGTCGTGGTCGTGGTAGTGGTGGTGGTGGTCGTCGTGGTCGTGGTCGTCGTGGATGTGGTCGTCGTCGTGGTGGTGGTGGTCCTTGTGGTCGTGGTGGTGGTCGTTGTGGTCGTGGTCGTGGGGGTGGTGGTCGTGGTGGTTGTGGTCGTCGTGGTCGTGGTCGTGAGGGTGGTGGTCGTGGTGGTGGTGGTGGTGGTCGTGGTGGTGGTCGCGGTGGTCGTGGTGGTGGTCGTAGTCGTGGTGGTGGTCGCGGTGGTCGTGGTGTTGGTAGTGGTGGTGGTGGTCTTCGTGATTGTGATCGTCGTTGTTGTGGTCGTCGTGGTTGTGGTCGTATTGGTCGTGGTCGTCGTGGTTGTGGTCGTCGTGGTCGTCGTGCTCGTGGTCGTCGTGGTGGTCGTCGTGGTTGTCGTCGTGTTCGTGGTCGTCGTGGTTGAGGTCGTCGTGGTGGTCGTCGTGGTGGTCGTCGTGGTTGTGGTGGTCGTGGCCGTGGTGGTGGTAGTGGTGGCGGTGGTCGTCTTTGTCGTGGTCGTCGTTTTCCTGGAGGTGGTGGTAGTGGTGGTGGTGGTCGTCGTGGTCCTGGTCGTCGTGTTGGCGGTGGTCGTCGTGGTCGTGGTGGTCGTGGCTGTGGTCGTCGTGGTGGTCGTGGTGGTCATGGTCGTGGTGGTGGTGGTCGTTGTGGTCGTGGTGGGGGTGGTCGTGGTGGTGGCCGTGGTGGTGGTCGTGGTGGTAGTGGTCTTCGTTGTCGTGGTCATGGTCGTCGTGGTCGTGGTCGTGGTGGTGGTCGTGGTCGTGGTCGTGGTCGTCGTGGTTGTGGTCGTCGTGGTGGTGGTGGTCGTTGTGTTCGTGGTAGTGGTGGTCGTCCTTGTGGTCGTGGTCGTGGTGGTGGTAATGGTGGTGGTGGTCGTCGTGGTCGTGGTCGTCGCTATTGTGGTTGTCGTCGTGGTGGTGGTCGTTCTGGTCGTGGTGGTGGTCGTCGTGGTCGTGGGGGTGGTGGTCGTGGTGGTTGTGGTGGTCGTGGTCGTGGTCGTGAGGGTGGTGGTCGTGGTGGTGGTGGTCGTGGTGGTGGTGGTATTCGTGGTGGTGGTCGCTTTGGTCATGGTGGTGGTGGTGGTCGTAGTCGTGGTGGTGGTCGTCGTGGTCGTGGGGGTGGTGGTCGTGGTGGTTGTGGTGGTCGTGATCGTGAGGGTGGTGGTCGTGGTGGTGGTGGTCGTGGTGGTGGTGGTCGTGGTGGTGGTGGTATTCGTGGTGGTGGTCGCGGTGGTCGTGGTGGTGGTGGTGGTCGTAGTCGTGGTGGTGGTCGCGGTGGTCGTGGTGTTGGTAGTGATGGTGGTGGTCGTCGTGGTCGTGGTCGTCGTGGTTGTGGTCGTCGTCGTGGTGGTGGTGGTGGTCGTGGTGGTGGTCGTCGTGGTCGTCGTGGGGGTGGTGGTCGTCGTGGTGGTGGTGGTCGTCGTGGTCATGGTGGTGGTAGTGGTGGTGGTGGTAGTGGTGGTGGTGGTCGTCGTGGTCGTGGTCGTCGTGGTTGTGGTCGTCGTCGTGGTGGTGGTCGTCGTGGTCGTGGTTGTGGTGGTGGTAGTGGTGGTCGTGTTCGTGGTCGTGGTCGTGGTGGTGGTGGTGGTAATGGTGGTGGTGGTGGTCGTCGTGTTCGTGGTCGTGGTCGTGGTGGTGGTAATGGTGGTGGTGGTCGTCGTGGTTGTGGTCGTCGTCGTGGTGGTGGTGGTTGTGGTCGTGGTGGTGGTAGTTGTTTTAGAACGTTAGTCGGCTTCTCTGTAATAACAATTGTCATTTTATTAATTGTTTATCAGTTTATATCTAAAGAGTTCTAATACTCAATTATTTTATGTATTTAAGAGTGTAAGAATTAGCTTTTAACAAGAGCAGGTCTGAGTTTCGTTTACTCTATTGTCATAGCACGTACGAGTAGCGTTGAGTGGAATAGAGAACCAAGTGATGGTAAAGACCCTTTCGACTAGAGAAGAATTTTTTTCCACTGTGTAACACTTATCACGTTGGCGTTATGATCCATCTTGGGTAGGAAATAAAGCATTTTGTGTAATATCAACTCTAGGTTCGCGGTCTTTCCAACCAATCGGAGAGAAGCTGTCATGTCAGTAATTTTGCTATATAAGTAGAAGATTACAGCACGTCGAAGCTGTACATCGCTGCTGACTCTGCCAGCATTCATGTTATACATCGCAACACTCAGCAGTAGTCAATTGCGCTCTTAGTGATGAATAGTTGAAGTCAGTTAAGCACATCTAGACTTAGTTAAATGCAGCTAAGTCAAAGAAACACGGCTATTAAGTAAAATACGTGCTCGTCATCGATTAAGGAAGTTTCTAGTAATTATTTGTTTTAGCAGATTGTACAGCAAAGTTATCTCGCATCTTCTAGTTGACAATAAATTGAAGTAAAAGTAACACTCCCCAAACTACCCTCATTCGCTACCACCCCGAGAGAGTAGTAGATCTTCACAACAAAAGGTGCGTAGATCAACTCATCAGGTAGTGGAGTGAATTTTGAAGCACCGCCAACGTCATCGTACATCTGAGCACGGGGCTAAACTGCTACATATTTAGTTCTTTAGCGTGGTGCAACAACGAAAACGCTTCATAATTGGCTACCATCACGTGGGGCCAATAATAAACGCTTCAAGTTTTATTAGTAATAATAGTGGTAGTAGCAATAGTCGTAGGTACTAGTAGCATTAATAGCAGTAGTATTACAGTAATATTAATAATAGTAGTAGTACTGGTAGTATTAATAGTAGTAATACTGGTAGTATTAATAGTAGTATTACAATAGTATTAATAATAGTAGTAGTACTGGTAGTATTAATAGTAGTAGTATTACAGTAGTATTAATAATAGTAGTAGTACTGGTAGTATTAATAGTATTACTACTACTAGTAGTATTAATAGTAGTAGTAGTATTACAGTAGTATTAATAGTAGTAGTACTAGTAGTGTTAATAGTAGTAGTACTACTGGTAGTATTAATAGTAATAGTAGTACTAGTAGAATTAATAGTAATAGTAGTACTAGTAGAATTAATAGTAATAGTAGTACTAGTAGAATTAATAGTAATAGTAGTACTAGTAGATTTAATAGTAATAGTAGTACTAGTAGTATTACTAGTAGCAATACTAGTAGTATTAATAGTGGTGGTAGTACCTAGTAGTATTAATAGTAGTAGTACATAGTAGTAATATTAAAAAGCTAGTTGCTATATGGCTAAATAGTAAGTTTTTCAAAGCTGAAACCAAAAACAAGGAATATCTAAGAAACGATCAACTCCACGAAAAAAATGTATATAACATAAATTGCATATCTTAAAGTGCTCTACATTTTTTGTGTGGTAAGTTTTTCTCCATTTCTTACGGATTAGCAGTTATGCAAAATTCCGTAAAATTCATCCAGAATAAAGTAGTCTTCAGAGGCTATTCCCAGAAAATTCAAGATATACATATTATTTGTCAGGCTAATAGCTTTAATATACGATATTTTAATCAAAATCGTTAGTCATTTTTAAGTATATCAAAATTTTCGAAAAATGTTCCATGTAAAGGTTAGTATGAGGTGGGGGGATGTTTGACAAAATCTTCGTGTCGCATCCCTGGAAGATACTAAACTTAAATACCAAGTTGTATTTTACCAAATTTTGGTATTTTTGAGCCATCTGGTTAATAGACACACGGACACACTGGCACACTGGCATACGGGCACACGGACACACACACGCACACACCGACCCTTTTCTCAAAATACTTTTTTTTTTTTTTGGATCAGGGGACCTAAAATATTTACGAGGTCCGTTCAGAAAGTAGCCTCCGGTTGATTGCAAGAAATTCACCAAGTTAAATAAAAATATTTTAATATATACATCTTACAACTACATCTTTGCACTATTTTTCTACATAGTTTCCATAACGATTGAGGCACTTATCGTATCTGTTCACAAGCTATGAAATTCCTTCTGCATAAAAATCACCCGCTTGTGCCTGGAGCCAGCCTGTGACCGCATCTTTGAGCTCTTCGTCGTCATCAAACCACTGGGACCCGAGCCATTTCTTCATATGCATGAAGAGGTGATAATCGCTTGGCGCCAGATCTGGGCTGTAAGGTGGATGGTTGACAACGTCCCACTTGAAGGACTCAAGAAGGGCTGTTGTTCTGCGAGCAGAGTGAGGACGGGCGTTATCGTGCAAAAGAACGATACCGGAAGTCAGCATACCACGGCGTTTGTTCTGTATAGCCCGTCGTAATTGTTTTAGTGTTTCACAGTACACGTCTTGATTAATGGTCGTCCCACGTTCCATGAATTCAACCAACAACACCCCTTTTGCATCCCAAAACACCGTTGCCATCAATTTTCGGGCAGAAAAATCTTGCCGGGCTTTTATTGGTTTGGTAGGCGAATTTGAATGTGCCCACATCTTTGATTGTTCTTTTGCCTCAGGGTTCACGTACTTAATCCAGGTTTCGTCCCCGGTCACGATTCTGTTTAACAATGGTTCACCTTCGGCCTCATAACGTGACAGAAAGTCTAATGCAGAGGCGATTCTTTGAGTTTTGTGGTGGTCGGTAAGAATTTTGGGCACCCATCGTGCACAGAACTTACGGTAACCCAATCTTGCTGTCACTATCTCGTACAAGAGAGTCTTAGAAATCTGTGGAAAATCAGTAGACAACTCCGACATTGTGAAACGTCGGTTTTCACGAACTTTTGCATCAACTGTCTGAACGAGTTCGTCCGTGACCAATGATGGTCTACCACTCCTCTCTTCATCATGAACGTTTTCTCGTCCACTTTTAAATAAACGTACCCATTCACGGACCACTCCTTCACTCATAACTCTTGGTCCGTACACGGCACAAAGCTCACGATGAATAGCTGCTGCAGAATATCCTTTGGCTGTAAAAAACCTTATAACAGCACGCACTTCACATTTGGCGGGGTTTTCTATTGCAGTACACATTTCAAACGGCCACAAGCACTAAACTAGCGCAGGTACGACTTTCACTCGACCACGGCTTGATGCCGACTGACCTGCTGAGTGCGTGAATGCACAGATGGCGTCGCTACTCCCCCCACTACCCGCACTGTGACCGATCGGAGGCTACTTTCTGAACGGCCCTCGTATTTCTGGTGAAATCTCGGTATCAAATTTTTTGGTGGAGTGCAATACCTTCCCTATACACTATGTACATAGTACGTGTAGAGGAAGTAAACATGTTCATCTTCATAGAAAAATGTATAGGACATAATTGTGTATTGCAACGATATTTAAATATTTTGTGAAGTAAGTTTTTGTCTATCTGTTACAGTTTACCAGAAATGCAAAATTTCACAAAATGCATGCAGAATAAAGATGGCTTCAGAGGTTATTCTCAGAAAATTGAAGATATACATTTTATTTGTCAGGTAAGCATCTTGTAGCGGTTTTTGCTACACGTTGGGGAATATCAAGTTTGGTGGTATTGTTGTGGTTGTATTGTTGCCCCAGGTTGTGGAGCCGGGTATGCGACGATGGTTCTCACACACAGTGTAATAATTATTTCTCCACGTGTATTAAGTGTGTCTGGACGTACTCCCCTACCAATATAGCAGATCTCTCCATGGACCTGATTTGAGGTCCACTAAAGCTGCCTCGACGTCACTCGGTGTGCCTGAAATTTGGCTCTCTCGGGTGAGATAACAATGGGGGTAGCTAGGAGTTGTCCTATGAAGTGGGTAATACACTTTCATATATCAATTTATTCTCGACTAGAAATTGTTACTTATTTAGACAAACACTTTTCTTTACATACTAATTGAATTTATGACTTCTTTTAGCTTTACATATTCGACGATTTACCGTTACTTATCTCGTAGAACTAATTATTTTATTACTTTTCTCGTCTATAGCATTTATAATAGTTAATCTTCATACAATATAGAGGCTTGACAACGAGTATGCGCGCCTTAAACTAGCGGTGAGTGTTCCCAACTTGACAGCAATTACGCATAAATGGCCTCAAACTTGATAATGACAGGCCCAACAGCCTGCAATCTGTTACTTATACAGTACTATCTGCTGGCATGGCTGCTTCGTTTTCATTAGTCAGAAAGACCGCGAACTTGGCGTCTATATGTCCCATAATGCATTTCTCCTTAATCAAAATGCATCATAAACACCTCGTGACTGTCTCAACACAATGAAGAAAAACTCACTTCTCTATGATTCAGGGCTCCCCCGAAATCGCTTTTCACTTATTTCTCTGTTGCACGCACAAGCACAAGAGAACGTGACTTACAATTGCATTCTCCCTCACAAAGAACTTTCCCTTCTGCAGCCTGGTTTGGTAAACAGCTTTGAGCTGTGCTTGCTATAAGCTAGCTTTATTCACTTTTAAATACATTAAATAATCAATAATTAATAGGAATAATAATTATAATAGTAGCAAGGCCGACTAACGGTCTCAATCTTTAATATACGATATTTTAATCAAAAACGTTAGTCATTTTTGAGAAAATAAAAATGTTCGAAAATTTTTCCATGTAAAGGGTAGTTGGGTGGGGGTGGCGGATTTTCTTGAAAATCTTCGAGTCGCATCCATGAAAGATACTGAACTTAATTTTGGTATTTAATGGACTTTTAGATTTTTTGAGCTATGCCGCCCACAGCCACACTCACTCACACATACATATTCACACAGACAGACTCACACACAAGGACATTTTTCTAAGAATGCTTTTTTTGGATTCAGGGGGTCTCAAATAATGTATTTCAAGTGAAATCTCGGTATCGAATTTTGGATGCATTACAATACCTTCTCTATACACTATGTACTTAGCACGTGTAGAGAAAGTAAAAAAAAAAAAGTATTTCGCACGCACCTCGAGAGGCAGTAATCCAACGGTATTCTTTTAATTGCAGTTTGCGCTTTGCAAATTTATATGTTACAAATGTATTTAAATGGATAATTAAATTGAAAATCTGATGTGTTCCATTTACATGACTTTCTCTACATCTTTGCAACAAATTATTATTAAAAAGCTTAAGCTTCTATTTACTTCTTGCTAATCGAGAAAAAATTAGCAGGAATAGTCTTATTACTCGCTTCCTTGTAAGTAGAAGAGAAATAAGGGAGTACCATAGGTTAAAGTGATAGTCAAAAGCTGGTTGCTATGTGACTGAAGTTCCTTTGTTTGTATTGACAGGAGTTGAAAAATTCCTGTATGAGAAAAGTATACGTTCTTTAAAGCTGAAATCAATAAAAAGGAATATTTAAAAAATGATCAACTTCAGGAAAAAATGTATATAACATAAATTGCATGTTTTAACGTGCTCTACATTTTTGTGTAGTAAGCTTTTGTCTACCTCTTACGGTTTAGCAGTTATGCAAAATTCCGCAAAATTCTTCCAGAATAAAGTAGCCTTCAGAGGCTATTTCCAGAAAATTCAAGATACACATTTTATTTGTCAGGTAAATATCTTTAATATATGATATTTTAATCAAAAACGTTATAGCCACTTTTGAGAAAATAAAAAAATTGAAAAAAGTTCCATGTAAAGGGTAGTTGGGGGTGGGGGATTTTCTTGGAAATCTTCGTGTCGCATCCTTGGAAGGGGCCAAACTTAAATCCAAGTTTGGTATTAAACGGTCTCTTCGTTTTTGAACTGTGCTGTCCACCGATGCACACACACACACGCACACACCCCGACCTTTTTCCAAAAATGTTTTTTTCTAATTCCACGTGTATTTCTGATGAAACCTCTGTATCAAATTGTTGGGTGGAATACAATACCCTCTCTATACACTACATACATAGTACATGTAGAGAAAGTAAAACATTACAAAAGTTACAAATTAAAATTTTCTGTGATTTTATTTTAAAATCTCAAGATCTCCCAATATGTTGTTCGTAAGTGTCACCTGATTTCCGCAATATTGTTTACACAGTAACGGCCGCTATTGTTTAATCATGGAGGAGGGTGGTCGTCAGTTTTCTCTTGCAACTTTCTGGTTACATAAAGCATAAGGCTGGTAAACCGTTGACTAGTGGTGAAAAACCTATAGTGTTCAAAATGTATGATAAGTTTTGTACACTTCCCATGAATGAAGTGATGAAATTAGCTTCTGAGTTCACCGGTGTTTACGCAACAAATATAAACAGGGTTCATAAAAAAACCTGAAACGGAAAAAGTGGCTGCACCAGGGAAAAAAAGAAAGCGTGTGAAATATACCTACGATGCAAGAATGTGATGATTTTGTGAAGAATTCAATTCGCGTAGAGGTGCACAATATCTTTATTAAAAATCTGATGTGTACATGACTTTCTCTACATCTCTGCAACAAATTATTGTTAAAATCTTATGCCTCTATTTACTTTCTGCTACTCGAGAACAAATTAGTAATTTTGAATGAGCAATTATTGTGACGTCACTGCCGCGTGCGTCAGTTGTTAGTATGTAACGTATTTATTTTGTAAAAGAATGAGTGAAGTTTCTTATGTGGTATTGTTGGTTATGTTATTCAGTTTGTAACTTGCGGAGAGCTTGGAAGATATTTGCATAACTAGCGGATCTAGAAACCCGTGCCAACTTCTTGCGTTGCGCTTACGATTACAGTGTGAATGGTTTTCCCTCGCGCTTGCGCTTATGCTACATTATGTCTGCGCTTGCATTTCGTTGTGAATGTAGCATAACAGTGGTCGCCTGGGTTTTGTATTGGCGAGGATCAAAGCCTATTCACGCTTTAGCAGTTGTGCGACCTAAAACCGCTGTTGTTGGCAACCCTGCCTAGGCTGACAGCACGTCGATGTGAAGTGAATAGTCAGCTCTGTCTTCCTGCATCGTGAAACAGTTTTAGTTTTATTATTCCCACTCTTGCCCTTAGTGTATAGTATGAAGCTTTTTCTTACAGCACTTGCCTGCAGCTTCATATTACAACTTCCTGGAAAGTTGGCACAGCTGAGCTCAGTGTTTTATGTCCTTGCCTTGCTTGGGAAATAATCACATCGTGCTTGCATGTATGGAAACGGATAGCAGAAAACAACCTAATATGTTAGTGTATTAAAACGAGGTAGCTAACGCTTGATATTATAAGTTACATAAATGTTTCTTCATTCCATAATCCATATATCAAGTCGTTCCAATACAGTACCATCATTCCAAGATTTAATTGTATTATTCTACAACTATTCCCATACGCAGAAATACTCGTAGAATAGAAAACAAAGAAGTTGCTGCATGTAACTTTCTCTACCATGTACTTAATAGTATATTTTTCTACCCAAAAATTTGATACCGAAATGTTACAGAAGTACATACATGTTTTGGGAACTCTTAATCCAAGAAAATTAGAAAAAGGTCTCTGTGTGTCCGTGTATCCGTGTCGAAAAAAACCTTGGTTAAATATCAAACTTTATATTTAAGTTCGACACGATGGTTTTCAAGAAAATGCCCCCTCCTCAGATTACCCTCTGCTTAGAAAAAAAAGCTGATGTGTTCCATTCACATACCTTTCTCACAACTCTGCAATAAATTGTTAAAAACTTATGCTTCTTTTTTACTTTCTCTTGCCCGTATGTACACTGTACATAGGGATAGAGAAGTATTGCATCCCACCCAAAAATTCGATGTCGAGTTTTCTTCGGAAATACATGTTTTAGGACCCCCTGAATCCAAGAAAAGCATTTCCAGAAAAAGGTCCGTTGTGTCTGTGAACATGATAACTCAAAAACGGAAAGTAGCTAAAATACCAAACTTGGTATTTAAGTTAAGTATCTTCCAGGGATGCGACACGAAGATTTTGAGAAAAATCCCCCCACCCCAAACTACCCTTTACATGGAACTTCTTTTCGAACATTTTGATTTTATTAAAAATGGTTCTAACGATTTTGATTAAAATATCGTATATTAAAGATGTTTACCTGAAAAATAAAATGTATATCTTGAATTTTCTGGGAATAGCTTCTAAAGACCTGTTTATTCGGGATGAATTTTGCTTAATTTGGCATAACTAATAAACCGTAAGAGATAGACAAAAACTTACTATAAAAAAATGTAGGCCTTATTAAAATACACAATTTACGTCATATACATTTTTTTCGTGGAGCTTACCGTTTTCGAGGAATTCATTGTCATTGGTTTCAGCTGTGAAGTAGTCATACTTTTCTCAGACGGGAATGTCCGTTTTACCTTCGTTCTACTCCTGGCCAAGAAAAGAATCGATTTGTAATGACAATCGCATAACGACAGCTTTTAAAACATTTGACTATCGATTTAGCCTAGTGTATTCCCTTAGTTTCTTCCTACTTATAAGGAACTAAGTAATTAGAACATTGTGCTGAATACCTGGATTAACAAGATGCAGAAAGAAGAATAATCTTATGTAAGAAGTTTGTAGAACGGCTAGAGAAAGTAATGTGAGTGTAACACATCAGATTTTACTTCATGCTAATCGAGAAAAAATGAGCAGAAATGATCTTGTTACTTGCTTCCATGCAAGTAGAAGGGAAATTAAGGAGTAGCATAGGTTAAAGTATTAGTCAAAAGTTGGTTGCTATGTGACTGAAGTTCCATTGTTTGTATGGACAGGAGTTGACAACTTTCTGTATGAGAAAAGTATAAGTTTTTCAAAGCTGAAACTAAAAACAAGGAATATCTAAAAAACAATCCACTCTATGAAAAAAAAATGTGTTAGACATAAAATATGAGTTTTAACGAGCTCTGCATTTTATGTTAAGTCAGTTTTTGTATATCTCTTACAGTTTGCCAGTTATACAAAATTCTGTAAAATTCATCTAGAATAAAGTAGTCTTCAGAGACTATTCCCAGAAAATTCAAGATACACATTTTATTGGCTGGTAAATATCTTAATATGCGACATTTTAATCACAATCGTTGGATCCATTTTTGAGAAAACCAAAATTTTCGAAAATATTTTCATGTAAAGGGTAGTTGGGGGTGGGGGATTTTCTTGAAAATCTTCTTGTCGCATCCTTGGAAGATACTGAGCCTAAATACCAAGTTTGGTATTTAACTGACGTTTCATTTTTGAGCTATACTGTCCACAGACACACGCACACACAGGACCTTTTTTTTTTTTTGGATTCAGGGGGACCCAAAACATGTATTTCCGATGAAATCTCGGTATTGGAATTTTAGGTGGAATGCAATACCTTCTCTATACACTATGTTCATAGTACCTGTAGAGAAAGTAAAAAAAAAATTGAAAAAGGTCTCTCTGTGCGTGTATCCGTGTATGTAGACAATTTGAAAACGAAAACTTAGTTAAATATCAAACCTTATATTTAAGTTCACCATCTTCCAAGGATACGATTTTCAAGATAATGCCCCAACCTCAGATTACCCTTTACTTAGAAACCATATAGTGTGTTCCATTCACATGACTCTCTCACATCTCTGCAACAAATTATTGTTAAAAATCTTATTCTTCTATTTACTTCATGCTAATCGAGAAAAAATTAGCAGAAATAGTCTTGTTACTTGCTTCCTTGTAAGTAGAAGCGAAATAAGGGAGTACCATAGGTTAAAGTGATAGTCAAAAGCTGGTTGCTATATGACCGAAGTTCCTTTGTGTGGACAGGAGTTGACAAATTCCCGTATTAGAAAAGTGTAAGTTTTGTAAAGCTGAAACCAATAACAAGGAATGTCTCAAAAAGATCCACTCAACGAAAAAAAAAAAAAAAAAAATGTATATAACATAAATTGTGTTTTAACGAGCTCTACATTTTTTAAGTAACTTTTGTATATCTCTTATGGTTTGCCAGTTATACAAAATCCAGTTAAATTCATCCAGAAAAAAGTACTCTTCAGAGGCTATTCCCAGAAAATTCAAGATACACATTTTATTGGCAGGTAAGTATCTTTAATATGGGACATTTTTATCAAAATCGGTAGAGCCATTTTTAAGAAAACCAAACTTTTCGAAATTTTTTTCCATTTAAAGGGTAGTTGGGAGTGGGGGGATTTTCTTGAAAATCATCGTGTCGCATCCTTGGAGGATACTGATCCTAAATACCAATTTTGGTATTCAACGGACTTTTCAGTTTTGAGCTATGCTGCCTAGACACACACACACACTAACACACACGGGCATTTTTCTAAAAATGCTTTTTTTGATTCAAGGGGTCTCAAAAGATATATTTCCGGTGAAATCTCGGTATTGAATTTTTGGGTCGTGTACAATACCTTCTCTATACACTATGCACATAGTACGTGTAGAGAATTAAAATACCATATATTTAAGACAAGTTCAAGGCAAACAAATTGCCTGTCTTGAATTGGAAATAGTCTCTGAAGTAGTCAGAGTAGGCCACGCCTGTGTTTAAAGGTTAAGTCTTAGTGCGTTCTGTGTTTTTATTTCGATTAAAAAGTTATAAACTGTGAGTGTGCAACCCTAGTGCTGTTAAATAGTTTAGTAATTCTTATATTACATGGAAACTAAAGTAGTTCGTGCAAATGCACTGAAAGCAACGTTTAATCCAACACAACAGAGACCTACCGCTCTGGATATACATAATTGGGTGGATGAAGAATTAAAGGTACGTGTTGATGAATTACAAACATTGCAGCTTGTAGGAAAAGAAAATGCAGTATATTTAAAGTTTAAAACCAGTGTAAGCTATGAAGCTCATTTGCGGCGTCATGCAGGAAACGCACCAGTAACCTTAATGAGCGGGGATAAGGTAAATGTGGTAATAACCCTAGCAGATCAGAAATTTACGACTGTCAGGCTTTATAATATTCCTCCTGAAATATCCGATGAACGAATTAGAAACGTTCTACAAAATTATGGAAATGTACATCTTGTCAAAATGGACAACTGGACCGATAAATGGAAATTTGCTACGGTAGAAACAGGTATACGCCTAGCTCAAATGGTAATTAAGAAACCTATTCCATCTAATGTGATTGTTGGGAAATGTGAGGCATTTGTTACTTATTTAGGTCAGGAACAAACCTGTTTTAAATGTGGAAGTTCTGCCCATTTGAGACACATTTATCCGCAGCGAATATCTGACAAACCTGTCCCTACAGTAAAGAAGTTTAGTGATCTGTTTTCTGCTGTTGCCAACAGCACAGAGCAAAATGAAGATTTACCAGAGAATATCATTACGGAAACTAGTACCGTGCAGATGGAAACAATTGAACAACACAAAACATTTCAATCTCCAGAAATAGGTGAAAAAGTTTGTGTTAGTAATGCAAAGGAGGATGTTAATTTAGATGCTTCTGATACAGAAATGGAATGTACTGCAACAATTGCATCTATGAAAACTAAAAAAACCACACACAAAGGAGGGACCACCGGACATAGATACCGAAACAGCTGAAGAAGAAGAAGAAGAACCTTCAATGTGAGAAGACAAAACACAGTAGCAGTGATGGAGAGAGCACGAATGTTGCAATGATTTTAGCTCAACTGGTTAATTTCATGTTCCCTCGTCACCTCCAGAGTATCAGCAGTTCGGGTCCCGGTGGCCGCGCTAAGAGGCGGTTCCGGGTTCCAGGAGCCAGGAGCCAGGAGCAGGAACTAGTCGCCCGAGTGTACTCGGGCGGGGGCAAATCACCACGGTACCTATCCGCTTTTCTTGCGGATTTACCCGTGTGATATAGTAGATGTAGTCTTATGCAAGCGTTTTTGTCAATGTCAAAGTAGTTGGGCAGGGTGTTCCCTCTGTGCAGCCGGCGCGGGCTGGCTTACCTATCTAATGGTTCCGGGTTCCCCGCATGGCTTGTGGGCACCCCCGGTAACAACGGCTTTAAACCAACCAACAGCTTAATAGCTGAACAAAGCACCCCCCTCCAATTGGGAGAGGTCTATCAAAATTCCCCAACATAATTAAATAAAAATAAACACCAGCGGAGCAGAGGAAAGGATGCTGCTCCTGAAAATGCTAGTAGCGCTACCTCCTTACCACCAACACTCGAAACCTCAACCTCATTCCTGTGGTTAAACCCTTACCAGGGTAGGTACACAGCAACAACACCTAGGCTCACCACGAGCCTACCAGACACGCACGCACGCGCTCGCTAAGATGTCTCGCTTTGGCGCCTCGTGGTGCACAGGATCGTGGGTTCGAGTCCTGCCTTGGGCGTGGGTGTCTCTGTGTTTGTAAATGTGTCTATTTTTGTGTATGTATATGTAAAAGGAAAACGTTAAGAATAATAAGGTCTACTAAGGAAATATAGGAAACTGGAAAAAATGGAGAAAAAAGGAATACAGCGCCGGAGTCCTGACAAGCCTCCGGAACTGTATTTTTAATTAAAAAAAATGCAAACAAACCGCCGCGAAAGAAGAAGAAGAAGAAAGGCAAGAGCAGCAGTACTAGCATTGAAATGGCCTCAACACGCAAGAGAAAGGCACACGCTACGCATAAAGACCAACTTGAAACGAAACAGGACACGCAGGAGTTAAAGTGTTGACAATGCTGAAATTACATGTGACCCTATGGTACAAAGGAAGGTTCCAAGAGAAACTAAGACGTGGTATTAAGAAATTGAAGCAACACTTGGCAAGGAAAACGTGCTCCAGCACATAAGAAAAGCAGATGATCCCATACCTCCTGGACAACTTGGAGACTCAGCAAACTGATCGATACCATGCATTAAACTATGGACTGTTCCTGATTCTGGCACATTGCTAGGATGGAAACTACATCTAGACTTCCGTTCTACAACAATGATGGGTGCCATTATTGGCACTATATATATCATTCATTCACGGCGAGATTTGCACGAGGATGAGCTAAATCACCTTCAAGATTTTCAAGATACAATAATAGGCATGCATCAAATGTCTGTAGTTGCTCAAAAAGCAAATCTAACTTTTAATCTAAACCCATGTAGATGGTATAGCAAAAGAAAGGCCCGTGTGCAAGCAAACGAATACCTATACCTGGTAATCGAAATTCAAAGCGAGCAAGCCAACCTAAATACATCAGTTGTAGGCGCTATCCGTGCTTGGGTAGTAGCCTAATGCTTTTTTAAAAACTTCCTCTGCGCGCTATATGCCCTTTTTGCACGCAAATATGTTCAAGGTCACGAACTTGGTTTATTTCAGCGTGGTACAGGACACATCGCTTCCTTGTAGTGCAAAGGAAAGTAAATTGGGGTTTCCACTGCTTAAAAAGAAAGAATAAGTACAGAAATAGAAATGTAATTACGCATATACATATGTATTAAATGTATTGTTTTGTTGTTCTTTGTTTTGTTTTGTTTTCTTCTGCTTTTTATTGATGAATCTCACATTTACGGTGACAACATTAAATTTTAATGGTAATTACTCTAGACGAAAATGGCTATGCTACAATGCTTTTTAAACGTACATGACATAGATATACTCTTTCTTCAGGAAATAAAAGCTACCGACTTTTCTTCCATTATTAATTACAATGCATATGTTAACAAGGGAAGTGAATCGTTAGGTACTGCCATATTAACAAAAACGGGAATTAAACCAGCGGTTCAAGCGGTTGAACATCTACCTGTAGCATTTAGTGATCATGAGGCGGTTAGCCTACATATAGCTTTAAATGTATACTTCATTTCACAGGGACGCTCATATTGGAAAATGAATACTAGTTTATTGAATGACTGTGATGTGAATGCCAAATTTGAGGTAGAGTGGATGAATTAGACACTGCATTTAAAATCTTACCAAAATTACGCAGAATGGTGGGATCTTTTTAAACAGTATTCGTATGAAAAGCGAAAAGAGGATGATCAATTGGTACATTTTTATTCTCGCTGCATACGTGAATTGCAAACCAAGTATCAACCAATGGCAGCAAGAGGCATCAGACTAGGACAACTCAAAGCTAAAATACTCACCATTTAAGTAAAAGAATGGAAGGACTCAAACTCAGAAGTGGAGATAAAAATATAATTGCAAATGAAAGGTTCAGTTTATATCTTCTTATGAAATTGCATAAGAGACGTAAGAGGAATCTGATTTTAAAAGTACATACAGATGGGCGTGTGGCAACGTCACAGAGAGAAATTAGTAATGCCTTCTTTAGTCCAGTGATCCAAGTAGGGAAGAGATTTCATCAGACAACTTGATCTGAAATCTCTGCCTAGAGTAACTTTGGAAGAGAAAAGTGCCTTGGAGCAGGCTATTTCAAAGGCTGAATTGTTTGAAGCATTGATACAAGGAAAAACGTCAAAAACACCAGGATGTGATGGCATTCTGCATGAATTCTACAAATATGTTTGGAATATTATTGGGGATGATTTAGTCAATATTTTCAATTGTATATTACAAACTAAACAACTGACTGTGTCTCAAAGGAGGGGTGTTATTTGCTGATAAGTAAGCAACGCGACAAACATCAAGTTACAAATTACAGACCCATTTCATTGTTAAACTATGATTATAAACTATTAGCGATGATATTAGCTAACCGAATAAGACCCTTATTAAGTAGATTAATTCATCCAGCACAAGCATGCGGTCCTTCGGGTCGCTCTATATATGACCTTACGTGTTCTTTACGTGATGCTGTGGCATATTGTGGTTATAATGGGAAACAAGCAGCTATCGCTTCTCTAGATTTTAAGAATTCCTTTGACACATATACCATCGATACCTGTTTAAGGTTTTGAAGTGGCATGGATTTAGGGATCATTTTATATCTTTTATTGAATGTTTGTATAATGGCATCACTTCAACCTTACAGATTAATGGGTTTCTAACTGAAGATATACACATTAAACGTTCTATTCGTCAAGGTTGCCCAGCTTCGAGGATTCTGTTTTCTTTAACCATAAATCCTTTAATACAGCAACTATATGATAGGATACATGGTATAAATCTGAGAGGATATCAATTTTCAGTTTCAGCTTATGTTAGTGTTATTTTATCCACAGAATCAGATGTTACCAACATGACACTATTATTGACAGATTTGGAAAATTATCTGGACTAAAAATTAATGAGGATAAATCTTGCATATTGCCAATAGGTCCTTGGAGAGTACCACTTGAAATACAGCCTTTAAAGAATGTGAAAAAGTTTAAAATATTGGGAATAATTTATACTGCATATGTAAATGAAATTCAGCCTGTAAATTGGGCTCCTATAGTACAGCAAATAAAATCCAGATGTAAAGACCTGTATCATCGACAACTTTGCTTGTATGAAAGAATGTGGGCTATACATGTTTATGTGCTTTCTAAGCTATGGTATACAGCACAAATACTTCCCATTACGAAACGACATCATCGTCAAATTACTGCAGCTGTTAGTTGGTATATTTGGCAGGGAAATATATTCAAAGTGCCTGTAACAACTCTTTATCTTCAACCGCGAGAAGGTGGTATTGTTCTTTGGAACATAGAGATGAAATGAAAAACGCTTTTCATCAATCGAAATAACAAATTACAAAATAGTGATGGTGTATTTTCTAGTAAGTGGTTACAACAATGGATGATGTTGTAGAAATAGATAATCCAGTAGACATTAGAAGAATACCTACAACTTTAAATTACATGCGCCTTTATATTCAAGAAAGAAGTTATCTACCTCCTGAACAATGCTGTACATCGAAAACAACCTATCGTACGCTCATGCTTTACTGTAATCCACCTGAAATGAGAATAATGAAGGTTTTGCCTCCGGACACTCATTTTTCGTATTTATTTCATAATATCTCCTTGAAACGTCTGCCAGCTAGAATCAGATCCTTATGGTTTCAAGTTGTACAGAATATCCTACCCACTCGTAGTAGAGTGCATAAAATTCATCTCTCTGATTCTAGTAAGTGTCCGAAACACAATGGAGAAGACACAGTAAAACATTGGTTGTATGAATATTCTGTTGTACAGGAAATTAAAATTCACTTTACGGATTCCCTGAAGTACCTACAGTTGTAAGTGGTGCACTCCAAATATTCTACTTCGACCAGATTTTGTTTTAACTCAGACTTCAAGCCACAAGTTTACATTGTGGTTAATAGCAAATACAACATTATGTATATGTGAACTTAATGGAATAAGTAATTTATATGAAAACAGAGCATGCTTTCTGTAATACTTTGCAAAATTGTATAAGAATTATAAAAACTTTTTGATTGATCTTAATTCATTAACTGCAAATAGAATACAGTAATGTGTTTAAAACCAGGTAAATGCTTGATACCAAAGTGATGTATATTCATAGTTTTTATTGTAAGGTATATAAAAAAAAACAACAATAAATTAAACAAAATGACTGACACAACTAATAAACCGTAAGTGATAACTAAAAAGTTACCACATTGAAAATCGGTAGAGTTCCATTCCCGTGTCTTCCTCTACTTGTTGAAAACAAAACACTTTCTTACAAAAGACTGATATTCAACAAACTATCGAGATAAACATTAGCATAAATGGTAAAGCTATACGATGGTTGCAACACACACAAACACTGGTGGTGGTGTTGGTAGTAGTGGTGGTGTTGGTAGTAGTGGTGGTGGTGGTAGTAGTGGTGGTGTTGGTAGTAGTGGTGGTAATGATGGTAGTAGTGGTGGTGTTGATAGTAGTGGTGGTGTTGGTAGTAGTGGTGGTGGTGGTGGTAGTAGTGGTGGTGGTGGTAGTAGTGGTGGTGTTGGTAGTAGTGGTGGTGTTGGTAGTAGTGGTGGTGTTGGTAGTAGTGGTGGTGTTGGTAGCAGTGGTGGTGGTAGTAGTGGAATAGTGCTGATGGTGGTGGTGGTGGTAGTAGTAGTGGTGGTGGTAAGGGTGGTCGTGGTGGTAATGGTGGTGGTGGTGGTAGTAATGGTGGTGGTGGTAATGATGGTGGTGGTAGTAATGGTGGTGGTGGTAATGATGGTGGTGGTAGTAATGGTGGTGGTGGTAGTAATGGTGGTGGTGGTAGTAATGGTGGTGGTAATGATGGTGGTGGTAGTAATGGTGGTGGTAATGATGGTGGTGGTGTTGGTAGTAGTGGTGGTGGTTGGTGGTGTTGGTAGTAGTGGTGGTGGTGTTGGTAGTAGTGGTGGTGGTGTTGGTAGTAGTGGTGGTGGTAATGGTGGTGGTGCTGGTAGTAGTGGTGGTGGTGTTGGTAGTAGTGGTGGTGGTAATGGTGGTGGTGTTGGTAGTGGTGGTGGTGGTGTTGGTAGTAGTGGTGTGATAATGGTGGTGGTGTTGGTAGTAGTGGTGGTGGTGTTGGTAGTCGTGGTGGTGGTGTTGGTAGTAGTGGTGGTGGTGTTGGTAGTAGTGGTGGTGGTGGTAATGGTGGTGGTGTTGGTAGTAGTGGTGGTGGTGTTGGTAGTAGTGGTGGTGATGTTGGTAGTAGTGGTGGTGGTGGTAGTCGTGGTGGTGGTGGTGTTGGTAGTAGTGGTGGTGGTAATGGTGGTGGTGTTGGTAGTAGTGGTGGTGGTGTTGGTAGTAGTGGTGGTGATGTTGGTAGTAGTGGTGGTGGTAATGGTGGTGGTGTTGGTAGTAGTGGTGGTGGTGTTGGTAGTCGTGGTGGTGATGTTGGTAGTAGTGGTGGTGGTGGTAGACGTGGTGGTGGTGTTGGTAGTAGTGGTGGTGGTGTTGGTAGTAGTGGTAGTAGTGGTGGTGATGTTGGTAGTAGTGGTAGTAGTGGTGGTGATGTTGGTAGTAGTGGTGGTGGTAATGGAGGTGGTGTTGGTAGTAGTGGTGGTGGTAATGGTGGTGTTGGTAATAGCGGCGGTGGTGGTGGTAATGGTGTTGGTAGTAGTGGTGGTGTTGGTGCTAATGGTGGTGGTGGTGTTGGTAGTAGTGGTGGTGGTGTTGGTGGTAATGGTGGTGGTGGTGTTGGTAGTAGTGTTGGTGGTATAGGTGGTGGTGTTGGTAGTAGTGTTGGTGGTAATGGTGGTGGTAGTGTTGGTAGTAGTGTTGGTGGTAATGGTGGTGGTGGTGTTGGTAGTAGTATTGGTGGTAATGGTGGTGGTGGTGTTGGTAGTAGTGTTGGTGGTAATGGTGGTGGTGGTGTTGGTAGTAGTGTTGGTGGTAATGGTGGTAGTGTTGGTAGTAGTGTTTGTGGTAATGGTGGTGGAGGTGTTGGTAGTAGTGTTGGTGGTAATGGTGGTGGTGGTGTTGGTAGTGGTGGTGGTAATGGTGGTGGTGTTAGTATAAGTGGTGGTGGTGGTGGTAATGGTGGTAGTAGTGGTGGTGGTGGTGGTGTTGGTAGCAGTGGTGGTGGTAATGGTGGTGTTGGGAGTAGTGGTGGTGGTAAAGGTGGTGGTGGTGTTGGGAGTAGTGGTGGTGGTGGTGGTGTTGGGAGTAGTGGTGGTGGTGGTGTTGGGAGTAGTGGTAGTGGTGGTGTTGGGAGTAGTGGTGGTAAAGGTGGTGGTGGTGTTGGGAGTAGTGGTGGTGGTGGTGGTGGTGTTGGGAGTAGTGGTGGTGGTGGTGTTGGGAGTAGTGGTGGTGGTGGTGGTGGTGTTGGGAGTAGTGGTGGTGGTGGTGGTGTTGGGAGTAGTGGTAGTGGTGGTGTTGGGAGTAGTGGTGGTGGTGGTGGTGGTGGTGGTGTTGGGAGTAGTGGTGGTAGTGGTGTTGGTGTTGGTAGTAGTGGTGGTGGTAATGGTGGTGGTGTTGGTAGTAGTGGTGGTGGTAATGGTGGTGGTGTTGGTAGTAGTGGTGGTGGTAGTGGTGGTGGTGTTGGGAGTGGTGGTGGTAATGGTGGTGGTGTTGGTAGTAGTGGTGGTGGTAGTGGTGGTGTTGTTGGTAGTAGTGGTGGTGGTAATGGTGGTGGTGGTGGTAATGGTGGTGGTGTTGGTAGTAGTGGTAGGGTAATGGTGGTTAGACGTATTTCAGACTGTTATCCATATTCTCAATTACAATGCTATTTCCACCTCACACCGTTTTTGCCTTTGTACGCTATACTTAATTATGAACTGACAAACGTCCGTAAGACTTCATATACGCATCACAATTGTCTTTGTTGTTATTATTGCTGCAGAGGGAGCGGCTGCAGTTGTATCAACCATGCTATTATGCAGTAGACGTCAAATAGCTCTCAAGCTTTTGTGAACTCACAAAATGTATACTTACGAGCCGCTGTTGCTTAGAAGCATCGTAAGAAAGTATACGAGGCAAAGAAGTTGGCTCGCTGGCTGTCATCTGTCAAAGACCGAGTCTTAAGAAGAATAAAGGCGGGCAAGAAATCAATCACCGGCAGCCGGACGTACTGGAGCTATAATCTTTCTCCGGCCTCTCATCATTTCTGATGATATGAATGATTTATGGAGCATACAGGTGTGTGTGGTGGTGTGTGTGTAGCAGAGGCACGTGACCCGCCAGGCATTGCCAGCATGCCATTCCAAGGACACTGTGCAACGCGAAATTGTTGAAATACCAGGAATAAACACACAACATCCAGTGAAATATAGTGTTGTTAATGTGTAGATGATAAAACAGTTGTTTAATATACACCCTGCCTGATAGCATGGTAAAAATAGTTTAACCGTTAAAGAAATATAAGCAAGTACACAGTAACTCTCGGAATAACCTAGAGCCTCTCTAAAATATCCATCTCCCGCCTCGAGAGAGACTTTACTTTCTCTGCCACCTTGGAAGAGATATTTTATTAGAACTTTTAATTTGAGATTTAAATGCAATACATGAACAAAAAGACGAGGGTAATAAAAAACAAAATTACTTAATTTTTACTTTCCTTATATTTACTATGTACATAGTGTATAGAGAAGGTATTGTAATGCACCAAAAGTTCGATACCGAGATTTCACCTGAAAAACATGTTTTGGTTACTCTGTGTCCAAAAAAAAACATTTTAAGAAAAAGGTCCGCGTGTGTGTGTGTGTTCGTGTGTCAGTCAACATGATAACTCAAAAACAAAAAGTCGGTAAAATACCAAACTTGGTATTTAAGTTTAGTATCCTCCTCCCACCCGAAATGGTTGTTGTGTTATTTGATATGGGGAGTGAGACGGATTATCGCCCAGGTGAATAAGCGCATAACCAATATCTGTAATAGATTATGTTGTTTAGGTTAATTAGTAAGTAAAGTATAATGTATTTATTGTATATTGGATGTTCAGAGAGATTGTTCCTGGAAAGCGTTTCTAACTTCAACCCCAGATTTCTCAAGCGACAAATTCAGTTGTTTACGCTATTTCTTTGTCTATTGCAAGAGGGGAAAGACGCTATTGTGTGGTCACGTCTCCGCAAGAGAAAGTGAAAAAGACACATAAACCGGGGAACCACAAGGACATTTAGGCCAAGAATCACGTGAAAGACGCATTGACCAATTACAATTAATCACGTCACGGCAGAAGCGCACCCCAAGTCACTTTCAGCGTCAAAAAACGGGCTAATGGGATTACGAGTTGAGAGTTTTGCGCGTGGGTAGAATTTGTTATAAATATAGAGTATTCGCCGCAATTTTGACGCAGTTGAGATGTAACTCCAAGGGGAAACCTGCGGCGCCCAAAACAAGAAGTATGCGTGAATTAGTAGAGTTATTACAGTGATTGAGGCAGTTGGAGAGTAACTACACTTAGAAGCTGTGATGCCCGAAACAAGAATGCTCGCAAATGTAGTAAACTTGTTACAGTGATTCACACAGTGGAAATAAATGTCACGCGTAACCGTGACGCCGGAAACAAGGAAGCCACGGCGGAATTTTAAAGTGTCTACAATTATTCTGCAGGTAACAGTTGCACTCGTCGCCGCGTAAAGTTTAGTTACCTTCATGCGCGTTACGCTCTTGTTCGAGGGAAATTATCGAAACTCAATCGCGCCAGGAACATTCTCGGGAACGCTTGAAAAAGAGAAATAAACCTTGATGAACGAAAAGTGCCGACGTTATTTACGCTAATTCCCGTACCACTCCCTGGAGATCCCCGTAGCTAGGAGCCAGGAGCAGGAACTAGTCGCCCGAGTGTACTCGGGCGGGGGGCAAATCACCACGGTACCTATCCGCTTTTCTCGCGGATTTACCCGTGTGATATAAAAGATGTAGTCTAATGCAAGCGTTTTTGTCTGCGTCAAAGTAATTGGGCAGGGTGTTCCCTCTGTGCAGCCGGCGCGGGCTGACTTACCTATCTGAGTGGCCACCCACCCAGAGAGGGACCAGGCCCGATGCTGCTTACCTTGGCCAGCCGCTTGCGGGCTGTCAAGGAAAGCAGTGCCGGCTAGCGGGGAGACCTGAAGGGATATGGGTACGGGGTGGGGGAAGCCAGTGTTGCAGATCTGGTCGGAGTACAACTGGGTAGCTAGGAGGAGCCAGGAGCAGGAACTAGTCGCCCGAGTGTACTCGGGCGGGGGCAAATCACCACGGTACCTATCCGCTTTTCTCGCGGATTTACCCGTGTGATATAAAAGATGTAGTCTAATGCAAGCGTTTTTGTCTGTGTCAAAGCAATTGGGCAGGGTGTTTCCCTCTGTGCAGCCGGCGCGGGCTGACTTACCTGTCTGAGTGGCCACCCACCCAGAGAGGGACCAGGCCCGATGCTGCTTACCTTGGCCAGCCGCTTGCGGGCTGTCAAGGAAAGCAGTGCCGGCTAGCGGGGAAACCTGAAGGGATATAGGTACGGGGTGGGGGAAGCCAGTGTTGCAGATCTGGTCGGAGTACAACTGGATGGTCACCCGTCCGAGTCGTGACCATGCCCGATGCTGCTTAACTTGGCGGGTAGAACAATAAAGGGAGAGGCGGCCGGAAAACTACCATCCCAAGGCGTCCTTGGGAAGGCGGTAGCTTACGCGTCTCCTAGGCAGCGTGTGGTCGTAAAGACCGAGAGTGTTCACCTGGGGATTTGGGTGGGGAGCAAGTTTAGTGTAGATTGTGCGAGCTCTTTCTCGCACAACGTCCACTATGTAAGGGATTCCGGAGTGGGAATGGAGAATGTGGGACGGGAATCTGCAGTCTGTGTCGTATATCATCCTCAATGCCCTGTTCTGCATGGCCTGCAGCCTGCGGATGGTGGAACGAGCCACCGAACCCCAGACCTCACAGCCGTACAGCATCAGGGGTGGGATGACTGCGCGGTACAGCCGTAGTTTTAGGTGTGTAGGCATGGTGGAGCGGAAGATGGGAAACAACTGCCGCAGGGCAGCGTGTCCCAAACCGACCTCCCTGACATGTGGAGTGAAAGTAAGGCCGCGGTCGAGGAGGACTCCAAGGTATTTGGCGGTGCGGACCCAGGGGATACGCCGCAACCTCAGCGACCTCTCCGGTCGCCAGCCACGGACTTTAGCCAGCAGTAGAGCTGAGCTCTTCTGCGGGCTGATAGCCATCCGCCACTGTTCACTCCATCTGCCTATGGCCTGGAGCTGTCTCTGTAGCGGGGGGAAGCCAGACGCCAGACGCCAGACGCAAAACTGGTCGATCGGGGCATGCCCCGGTCGTGTGTCGATGCCGCAGTTCCTAGCCGCATCGCGGCTTTACCTGCGAAATGAGCAGTGGGTATGTCTACTGGTTTTTGTGTTGTTGAGGAGCGGATGTATGTGCTTACTGAAGGATAATTTTTGGTACGGGGAACTTTGTAGGGAGAGGACACGCCCACGGGCGCTTGCGCGGGCCAATCAGGAGGCCGCGCAGTTTTCTCCCGCCAGAAGCAGAAATAATTGTTCTAATTTGGATTTATACCAAAGCTATGTATTAATAGGTCTCAATTGCTCGTCGCTGAGCGAACCAATAGCCGAGGATCATCGAGAATCGACTTCAGCAGCGGCAACGCCGGAGAGGGGACCAGTCGTCGCTACGCAGCCCAGCCCCACCAGGTACGTCCACCAGCTATACGCCCACAGGAGGCTGAGGTGGAAAATAGTAATTTTGTTCAGAATTTCCTTTTGAGTTTTTGGTAAATCTATACAATCAAGTGTGTGATTAGAAATAGGAAAGATCTGATGTGTTCCATTCACAAGACTTTCTCTACATCTCTGCAACAAATCCTTCTATTTACTTCATGCTAATTGAGAAAAAATTAGCAGAAATGCCTTGCTTCCTTTTAAGTAGGAGCAAAATAAGGGAGTTAAACTGACAGTCAAAAGCTGGTTGCTATGTGACTGAAGTTCCTTTATTTGTGTAGACACGAGTTGACAAATTCCTGTATGAGAAAGGTATAAGTTTTTCAAAACTGAAACTAAAAACAAGAAATATCTTAAAAACGATCAACTCCAAAAAAAAAAAAAAAAAAAAAAAAAAAATGCATATAACATAGCTTGTGTGTTTTAATGTGCTCTACATTTTCTGTGTAGTAAGTTTTTGTCCATCCCTTACGGTTAAGCATTTGTGCAAAATTACATAAAATTCATCCAGAATAAAGTAGTCTTCAGACGCTATTCCTAGAAAATGCAAGATATACATTTTGTTTGTCAGATAAATATCTTTAATATACGATATTTTAATCAAAATCGTTAGCGTAATTTTTAAGAAAATCAAAATTTTCGAATAAAGTTCCATGTAAAGGGTACTTTGGGGTGGGGGGATTTTTCTCAAAATCTTCGTGTCGCATCCCTGGAAGTTACTCAACTTAAATACCAAGTTTGGTATTTTACCGACTTTTCGTTTTTGAGTTATGCTGCCCACAGACACACACACACACACACACACACACACACACACACATACGGACAATTTTCTAAAAATGGTTTTTTCTTTTTTTGTATCCAGGTTGTCTCAAAACATATATTTACATTGCAATCCCCTTTGTGCTTCCAAAGTGATCCCTGAGAGGCGTAAAGGGTGGAGCAGATCCGGACGACTGTGCGCTAGCTATCCAGCCGGTGGATTGAAAGAGATACTCCCCGCTGGTCGGCAAGCACCAGAGAGAAATTTTTACAAACGGCATGAAACGTGTGAAACACATGAAATAAATGACACGGATCGAATCCGGAACCTCAAAATTCGTGTCTATCACATAGAATCTGACTCAGTGGTTAATTATTACATTCTAGGAAAGGCTAGTCGACGTACTTTCCACCGATGTATTTAGACTGAAATCTTATGCTGGGATACTTTGTCATAACTGGTAGTACCGTAAGAGAGAGAATCTAAAACAAAAAAAAAACCAAAAAAATCTGAAGTGTTCTATTCACATGACTTTCTCTACATCTCTGTAACAAATTATTGTTAAAAAGTTTATGCATCTATTTACTTCTTCCTAATCGAGAAAAAATTAGCAGAAACAGTCCTATTACTTGCTTCCTTGCGAAATAAAGCGGTACCATACGTTAAAATGATAGTCAAATGCTGGTTGATATGTCACTGAAATCCCTTTATTTGTATGGACACGAATTGACAAATTCCTAAATGAGAAAAGTATAACTTTTTCAAAGCTGAAACAAAAAACAAAGAATATCTAAAAAAATGATCAACTCCAAGTAAAAAAAAAATATATATATATATATATATTACATAAATTGTGTGTTTTAATGTGCTCTACATTTTTGTGTTGCATGTTTTTGCCCATCTCTTACGGTTTAGCAGTTATGCAAAATTCCGTAAAATGAACCCAGAATAAAGTAGTCTTAAGAGACTATTCCCAGAAAATGTAAGATATACAATTTATTTGTCAGGTAAATATCTTTAATATACGATATTTTAATCAAAATCGTTAGTCATTTTTAAGCAAATAACTTAAGTACCAAGTTTGGTATTCAACGGTCTTTTCGTTTTTAAGCTATGCTGTCCACAGACACACACGGACCTTTTTCTGAAAATGCTTTTTTTAGGTTCATGGGGACTCAAATCATATATTCCCGGTGAAATCTCGGTATCGAATTTTTGGGTGTAATGCAATACCTTCTCTATACATTATGTACATAGTGCGTCTAGAGAAAGTAATTAGATCTTATTAAAGCAATTAATTTATGTAAAGTGTACTTTTTGTGTGGATAAGATTTCGGAGATATTCCTTGTAATTATTTAAATTTCCCAATGCCTATCCTTTTCACAAATCGTTATTATGTATTAGCCCCTCTCCCCCACTCTTCTCAAGCAAAGAGAATGAGATTTCAAAGTCATCACATAGTGATCAGCTCTAAAAGATCTATCTAAGCTTATTTCTAATTCCCCACATTCCTTCAAAGAAAAATATGATGAAACCATTTCTGCATTAAGTGAACAGATTTGCAGCTTTTGTAAGGAGTTGCAGAATAGGTTGAGAAAGTCATGAAAATGTGACCCACAATATTACTTTCTCTAAACGTACTATGTACACGGTGTATAGAGAAGGTATTGTAACGGACCAAAAATTCGATTTACACCAGAAATACATGTTTTGAGACCCCTGAATCCAATTTTTTTAAACATGTCCGTGTGTGTGTCTGTTTATCTATGTGTATGTGTGTGTGTCTGTGGGCAGCATAGCTCATAAATGAAAAGACCGTTAAAAACCAAACTTGCGACACGAAGATTTTCAACAAAAACACTCCCAACCCCAACTACCCTTACATGGAACTTTTTTCGAAAATGTCGATTTTCTCAAAAATGGCTCTACTGATTTTGATTAAAGTGTCATATATTAAAGATATTTACACCACAAATAATATGTATATCTTGAATTTTCTGGGAATAGCCTCTGAAGACTACTTAATTCTGGATGAGTTTTACGGAGTTTTGCATAACCGTAAGAGATGGACAAAAACTTACCACACAGAAAATGTAGAGCACATTAAAACACACAATTTCTGTAATGTAATTTTGTGTGGAGTTGGTCGTTTTTAGGATATTCCTTGTTTTTAGTTTCAGCTTAGAAAAACTTATATTTTTCTCATACAGGAATTTGTGAACTAACGCTCCACTATTGATAATTTAACTTTGCTTGAAACTGAGATTTGTCACACGTTCATCAACCGATAAGATATGATTTTAGTAAGCCTTGAACATAGAGAAAGCATATGACACAGTCTGGCGAGACAATATAATTCGGTCTCTACTGAAACACAACGTTAAACGGAATATGATCGCCTTTATATACAATTTCCTTCAAGACAGAACCATTAGGGTAAGAGCAAATGGAGTTCTCTCTCGAAGCATCAAACTTGACAATGGCATTCCGCAAGGCTTTGTTCTATGTGTGACTCTATTTTTGGTGGCAATCAATAACGTGGTTTCCTGTCTTAGTGCCCCTGTTGGGGCTTGCCTCTTTGCAGAGGAATTAACAATTTGTTGCAGTGGGAAAAACCAGGTAACTACCCAAACGCTGCTACAAGTCACTCTCAACAGCCTATAGAAATGCAGCTGTGATACTGGACTTAAGTTTTCGCCACAAAAAAGACTACGAAAGGATTCGCCAGAACCTAGACTCCTATTAGGGAGCGACATGATACCTATTGTTAAAAGTGTTCGTATTTTGGGCCTACATTTTGATCAAAGATTGAATTGGAGTGAACACATTAGGTACCTTAAGGCCGAATGTGTTCGACGTCTCAATCTACCAAAAATTGCTGGCATCCAAAACATGGGGTGCTGACTTCACCGTTTTACTTCGCACATACAGATCAATCGTTCACCCCAAGTTGGATTACGGTTCTACCGTCTACAACTCAGCTAGTCCTACCAACCTCAATGCACTCAACAGCATCCAGTCTTCAGCACTGAGAATTGCCTTGGGAGCCTTTCACACCAGTCCAATTAATAGTCTTCAAATAGAAGCAAACGAGCCACCTCTGTGTATATGGAGGAAAGTGCTAAGCCTAAAATATGCTATAAAATCTGCTACCAAGGCTCACCCATGTACTTCCTCCTATATCCTTCTCGGAAATCCTCTCATAATTTCTTCCAATAGAAATGATCGCACCTTGCCTTTCTTAAGCAGAGTCCAACAAGTCCTCAGAGACTACAATTTGACGCTTCCACCGTTGATTCCTTGCTCCTATGATGCAGAAATCATCCCTTGGAGATCCAAAACTCCCAGTATAAATATCTGCTTAGCGAGATACCGCAAAGAGACGACTGACAAGTTTACCTACCTCAGACTGTTTAACGAAATATGTTCAAGATACCCCGACTATCAACACATCCATACAGAGAATCCAAATATGGCAACAGTTGTGGCTGTGCTGTATGCTTTCCCAAACACACAATGTTGTACAGTCTACCCAAATGTATCTCCATCTTCTCGTGTGAATTACTAGCCATTAAATTCACTGTGGAATATATTCTTCGAACCAATGAGCACCACTCCTACATCATCTTCACTGATTCCATGAGTGCTCTAGTTGCTCTTCGGTAGAAGCACCCCACGCATCCACTGCTCCTGGAGATCCAAACAGTACATAGCAAAATACTGTCTTCTGATAAAACAATCTTGCTCCTTTGGTTCCCGTTGCATGCAGGTATACCGGGAAACGAAAGGGCAGATGAAGCGGCCAAAGAAGCTACCAAACATCCGTGTAGCCTACCAGATTTCAAGACTCCTCACCGTGACTACAGGAACTTTGTTCAAGGTGTCATTGTCCAAAAGTGGAAACAAGAATGTCCAACAGCAAACTGCATGAGGTACACACTCTCGGCGACTCTAGCTACTCATACAAATCATTTCATCGTAAGGACCAGACTGTACTGACTCGTCTGCGTATTGGACATACATCACTCACACATTCATACCTTCTGTCTCGTGAAAACCCACCGATGTGCAACTGTCAGCTAACAGTGAAACATCTCATTACCAACTGCAGTCTCTATGAGGAACAACGAACCACATGCAAAGTGCCAAACGAACTCCCGACAGCCCTGGACCAACTTCAATTCTCTTACTTGTATAATACTGCACTGAGTTCACTTGTTTTATACATATCTTGTATATGTTTATTTAAATTTGCATTGTGAGCGTACTCAGCTAATATATTGTAACCCTAATGAGAAGTCGCGATATAACCTTGCAGTTAAAGCGACTTCAAATAAATAAAAAAAAATTGTGAACTCCTGTCCATACATATAAACGAACTTCAGTCACACAGAAACCAGCTTTTGACTATCACTTTAACCTATGGCACTCCTTTATTTCGCTTCTACTTACAAGGAAGCAAGTAATAAAGACTATTTCTGCTATTTTTTCTCGATTAGCATGAAGTAAATAGAAGCTTAAGAGTTTAACAATAATTTGTTGCAGAGATGTAGAAAAAGTCATGTGAATGGAGCACATAAGATTTTTTATCTACTATTAACGCAATAAGTTCTAACTGATCACACAAAAGTCGCAAATGGAGATCCATCTTCTAACACAGAGAAAGTAAGGAAAAAACAATTGACGGAAATGAGATTTCTCAGATAGGTGAAGAAACACATCCTTGAGTAGTGGAATTTTCTTGTAAAATATTAAAAGTAATTACATTTAATTAGAGTTAATTACAGTGGGACAATGTAACAAAGTAACTGATCCTAGATGGTTGCTGTGAAAGTCTGAGAAGACGAAAATAGGTTGCAGGAAAAAAAATCTGATGTGTTCCATTCACGTGACTTTCTCTATTTCTCTGCGACAAATTATTATTTAAAGGCTTATTCTCTTATTTACTTAATGCTAATCGAGAAAAAATTGGCAGTAAGATTCTTAATATTACCTGCTTCCTTGTAAGTAGGAGGGAAATAAGGGAGTACACTTGGCTAAATCGATAGTCTTTTAAAAGCTGGTTGCTATGTGATTGAAGTGCCTTTGTTTGTATGGACAGGAGTTGGCAAATCCCCATATGAGAAAAGTATAAGTACTTTAAACCTGAAACTAAAAGCAAAGAATATCTAAAAAAAATGTCTACTCGACAAAATATTTATAACACAAATTGTGTGGTTTAGCGAGATCTACATTTCATGTATGGTAAGTTTTTGTCTACCAATAATGCAAACTTCCGAAAAATTCATCCAAAATAAACATGTCTTCAGAGGCTATTCTCAGCAAATTGAAGATATACATTCTATTTGGCACCTAAATATCTTAAATGTAAGGGATTTTAATCAAAATCGTTTGAGCCATTTTTGAGAAAATCAAAATTGTCTATCTTTTCCATTTAAAGGGTAGTTTGGAGTGGGGGGATTTTTCCTAAAATCTTCGTGTCGCATCCCTGGAAGATAGCTAACTTAAATACCAAATTTAGTATTATATCGACTTTTCGTTTTTGAGTTATCGTGTTCACAGACACACTAGACACACTATTTTAAAAAAAAATGTGGATATAAGGGACCCTAAAACGTGTATTTTCGGTGAAATATTTGTACCGAATTTCTGGATGGAATGCAATACCTTCTCTAAACACTATGTACCTAGTACGGGCGGAGAAAGTAAAAACCGTAGGCAGAAGTCATGAAATTAACTAATCAACCGGATTAGAACTTTAAAATTACTATCTAGTGTGACTAATAACATTTAATAAAAACATGTTTTACAATTTTACAGTGTTTTCTATTACAATTTTTGGTCAGATATTCACTTTTTCTCTGAATTCTATTGCTTGAATCTTACTTACGGGTATTTTCATACCATATTCTTTGCTAATTTACTTGATGCATATTTTGGCTTCTAAAAATTATCTTATGAATTAGATATAATAATCTGATCACCAGGAAACGCTTTTGTGGAACAAGTTATTACTGAAATTGAATACTTAGGATGCAAAACATATCGTATCAAAAAGAATCTTATTCTCTGATCTAATAAAAAAATTGTAAGTATTTAATTATCTCGATGCCACTATTAAATTGTTTGAAAAATAAAGCAACAAAAGAAATTATTAAAGTTGTATAATATCGGTACCAAAACTAAAAAATAGGAACGAAGCTTGGATCATGACAGAGTAAAAAAGAAAGGCATGTGAATGGAACACATCAGATTTTTTGAGGAGGGGTTCCTCTAATATTTCTTTTCCCTATTGGTGTATAATCCTTTAAATGGAATGGTAGTTAAAACTGAAGAATTTAACACCGAGTAAATAAGCCAAGAACAAAGAATAGATGTAGAGAGACTACCATTTCATTTTAAGAAATATGATTGAAATATATTATTCCCTTCTTTGGCAGCCTGTTTTTACTTTCTCTACACATACTATGTACATAGTGTATAGAGAAGGTATTGCATTACACCCAAAAATTCGATACCGAGATTTCACCGTAAGTACATGTATGTATTGGGTCCCCCCTGAATCCAAAAAAAAAAAAAAAAGTATTTTCAGAAAAAGAACCATGTGTGCGTGTGTGTGTGTGTGTGTGTGTGTGTGTGGACAGCATAGCTCAAAAACGAAAATACCTTTGAATACCAAACTTGGTATTTAAGTTTGGTATCTTTCAAGGATGCAACACGAAGATTTTCAAGAAAATTCCCACACCCCCAACTACCCTTTACATGGAACTTTTTTCGAAAATTTTGATTTTCTCAAAAATGGCTTTAACGATTTTTATTAAAATCTCTTATAATTAAGATATTTACATGCCAAATAAAGCGTGTATCTTGAATTATCTGGTTATAGCCCCTGAAGATTACTTTATTCTGGATGAATTTTACAGAATTTTGCATTAGTGCTAAATCGTAAAAGATAGACAAAAACTAACCACACAAAAATGTAGTGCACACACGATTTATACTATATACATTTTTTTCGTGGAGTTGATTATTTTTGAGATATTCCTTGTTTTTGGTTTCAGCTTTAAAAACTTATACTTTTCTCATGCAGGAATTTGTCAGCTCCTGTCCATACAAACAAAGGAACTTCAGTCACATAGCAACCAGCTTTTGACTATCACTTTAACCTACGGTTGTCCCTTATTTCGCTCCTACTTACAAGGAAGCGAGTAATAAGACTATTTCTGCTATTTTTTTCTGATTAGCATAAAGTAAATAGAAGTATAAGCTTTTTAAGAATTATTTGTTGCAGGTATATGGAGAAAGTCATGTGAATGGTACACATCAGATTTTTTTGGTTACAGGGGACCCTAAAACTTATATTTCCGATGAAATCTCGAGTATCGAATTTTTGAGTGGAGTGCAATACCTTCTCTATACACTATGTAAATAGTGCGTATAGAGAAAGTAAAAATTATAAATTTTCAAGCTTACCCTTCGGATAAAGAAAAAGAATATGTTAACATGTAGTATGAAAATTTAGAAGACAGAAATCATAAGAAACATATTATTTGACATGCTATACAGTGTATTTAATTGACCTATAAGCTTCTTTTTTATGCAAAGAGTTTTGTCTATCTCCTATGAGCAAAATTCAACTTTGTCGGCCATTTGGAGAGATATCCAGATAGTACATTACTGTATATGTATGTCTTATGCATACATTTATCTTATACAATTTATCTTACTATATAAAATGTAGTGTGTGTATGTATGGGTGGATGGGTGGATGGATGGGTGGGTGGATGGATTGATGGGTGGATCGATGGGTGGGTGGGTGGATGGATGGGTGGGTAGGTGTGTGGATGGATGGATGGGTGGATGGATTGATGGGTGGATCGATGGGTGGGTAGGTGTGTGGATGGATGGATGGGTGGATGGATTGATGGGTGGATGGATGGGTGGGTAGGTGTGTGGATGGATGGATGGGTGGATGGATTGATGGGTGGATCGATGGGTGGGTGGGTGGATGGATGGGTGGGTAGGTGTGTGGATGGATGGATGGGTGGATGGATTGATGGGTGGATCGATGGGTGGGTGGGTGGATGGATGGGTCGGTGGGCGGGTGGATGGATTGATGGGTGGATCGATGGGTGGGTGGGTGGATGGATGGGTCGGTGGGCGGGTGGATGGATTGATGGGTGGATCGATGGGTGGGTGGGTGGGTGGATGGATGGATCGATGGGCGGGTGGATGGATTGATGGGTGGATCGATGGGTGGGTGGGTGGATGGATGGGTCGGTGGGCGGGTAGATGGATGGATGGATCGATGGGCGGGTGGATGGATTGATGGGTGGATGGATGGATGGGTCGGTGTGCGGGTAGATGGATGGATGGATGGATGGATGGGTGGATCGATGGGTGGGTGTGTGGATGGATGGATGGATGGGTCGGTGGGCGGGTGGATGGATGGATGGATGCATGTACAAAAATTACTGCAGAATTCGAAATTCCGTCTCATTTCATAATTTAATATTATCCCCATTTATTGCCCCAAAAGCTCACAAGACCATCTATATATTTCTCAACAATTATCACAATAGCTCGAACAACGAAAATAATTAATTAAATAAAAAATCGGATGTGTACCATTCACATGACTTTCTCCATATCCCTGCAACAAATAATTCTTAAAAAGCTTATACTTTATGCTAATCAGAAAAAATTAGCAGAAATAGTCTTATTACTCGCTTCCTTGTAAGTAGAAGCGAAATAAGGGACAACCGTAGGTTAAAGTGATAGTCAAAAGCTGGTTGCTATGTCAATGAAGTTCCTTTGTTTATATGGATAGGAGTTGACAAGTTCCAGTATGAGAAAAGTATACGTTTTTCATAGCAGAAACCAAAAATAAGGAATGTCATAAAAACGACGAACTCCACGAAAAAAAGGTATATAACATAAATTGTGTGTTTTAATGTGTTCTACATTTTTTGTGCAGTAAGTTTTTGTCCATCCCTTACGGTTTAGCAGTTATTCAAAATTTAGTAAAATTCTTCAGAGGCTATTCCCAGAAAATTCAAGATATACATTTATTTGTCAGGTAAATATGTTTAATATCTGAAATTTTAATTAAAATCGTTTGAGCCATTTTTGATAAAATCAAAATTTTCGAAAAAAGTTCCATGTAAAGGGCAGTTGCGGATGGGGGGATTTTCTCAAAATCTTCGTGTCGCATCCCTGGAAGATACTAAACTTAAATACTAAATTCATAAATACTAAACCGTAAGAGATGGACAAAAACTTAACACACCAAAAATGTAGAGCACGTTAAAACACACAATTTATGTTATATACATTTTTTTCGTGGAGTTGATCGTTTTTGAGATATTCCTTTTTCTTGGTTTCAGTTTTGAAAAACTTATACTTTCTCATACAGGAATTTGTCAACTCCTGTCCATACAAACAAAGGAACATCAGTCACATAGCAACCAGCTTTTGGCTTTCACTTTAACCTGTGGTACTCCCTTATTTCGCTTCTACTTACAAGGAGGCAAGTAATAAAACTATTTCTGCTAATCTTTTCTGATTTGCATAAAGTAAATAGAAGTATAAGCTATTTAAGAATAATTTGTTTCAGGGATATAGAGAAAGTTATGTGAATGGTACACATCAGATATATATAGCTTAACTCCTGGTTGGTCATATCGGACGATGAATGAAATTGGTGAAATGATGCTCAAATGATGTCGGGGTCCATGGAGCTTAAAGTTACTCAACATTCGTCTTCTCAGGATAAGAGAAAACAAGTCACCCTAAGCGAGATTCCAACTCACGACCTGTTGAATGCGTGGCAGACGCGCATATTATTCTTTGTTTTCATCTCTGGCATTGATCTTCAGTAATATTTTGAAAGAAAACGTTAATCTTGGGATTGCTATAATTAAGAAAGGGAAAAAAATTACGCAGATTCCGATGGATATAACATAGCACAACCACTAATAGCAAAATATATAATAATAGTATCAACAAATGCTATTTATTTGGTTAGTTAACGGCTAAGCTGTAATCTTTTGCAAAAATAAATAAATAATTAAGTATACAGTGTCATACTTGCACAAATTCAAAGGCGCTAGATATTCTGAAAAAATAACACAATTTTGAACTGTCTTTTACTGGGATATAGCAACAGAAAGACCTTGAAGCCAGGAAAAATATCACTACTTATTTATCGTCATATGATTATTTTGTATGGATACAAAATTTCATTCGAGCTCTGACCAGCCACTGCATCACCCATGATGATGCCAAGCGTAGCTCTTGGCGAAACGTCACGAACTTCAAGACCCAATCGACCACGGCCTTCAAGCCCGGAAAATAGTTTCATTTTGTGAGGTTAGTTTGTATAAGGAACAGCTAGAGAAAGTTATGTGAATGGAGGGCATCATATTCTCTCTGTAAATAGCGACGAGGCTTCCCAAATGTGACAACGTGAAAGTCAAAACTATATTCATAAGAAATCATAATTAGAAACCGTAATATTTGTGGCTGTTCAATTTTACTCTTGCATAGTATTTTCTCAATTGGTTTTTTTTCTTTACAATGTCCTGCTAGTTTTAATTAAACACTTGTTACTTTCTCTTGCCCACCGTACAATGTACATAGGGATAGAGAAGTATTGTATTCCACCCAAAAATTCGATGTCGAGATTTCACTGGAAATACATGTTTTAGGACCTCCTGAGTCCAAAAAAAGCATTTTCAGAAACAGATCCGAGTATGTGTGTCTGTCTGTCTAGTGTCTGTGGACAGCATAGCTCAAAACCTAAAGACGTTAAATACCAAACTTGGTATTTAAGTTTGGTATCTTAGAAGGATGTGACACGAGGATTTTCAAGAAAATCCCCCCACCCCTAACTACCCTTTACATGGACATTTTTGTGAAAATGTTGTTTTTCTTAAAAATGGCTCTACATATTTTGATTAAAATAGCACATATCAAAGTCATTTCTATCACAAACAAAATGTATATCTTGAATTTTCTGGGAATAGCTTCTAAAGACCTGTTTATTCTGAATGAATTTTGCTTAATTTGGCATAACTAGTAAACCGTAAGCGACAGACAAAAACTTACTCCACAAAAATGTAGATCTTGTTAAAATACACAAGTTATGTCAAATACATTTTTTTCGTGGAGCTTACCCTTTTCGAGATATTCCTTGTTATTAGTTTCAATTGTGAAGTACCAATACTTTTCTCAGACGGAAGTGGCCGTTTTCTTTGGTTCTACTCCTGGCCAAGCAAAGAAGGTATCTGCAGTGACAATCGCATAACGACAGTTTTAAAACATTTGACTATCACTTTAGCCTAGTGCATTCCGTTAGTTCCCTTCTACTTAAAGGGAACTAGTAATAAAATGCTGCTAATGTTTATCTGGATTAGCATGGTGTTGAAGGAAGTTTGTAGAGTAGCTAGAGAGAGTCATGTGAGTGTATCACATCAGATTTTGTAGGTGTGTTGTGAAATAATTTTTAAATGAGTCTAAAGAACTGCACGCTATTGAAGTGCAACCTAAATTCAACTGTTTTAAGGCTAAACAGTCAAACCGCAGCAAGACCGGGTAATTTCATCTGGTAAATTATATTTCTTAAATGTACATTTTAGATACAGTAATATATTACACTGTAATCAAAATTATTAGAACTATTTTTACTTTCTCTAACACGTACTATGTACATAGTTATAGAGGAAACATTGTATTGCACAAAAATTCGATACTAAGATTTCACCGGAAATTAATGTTTTGAGACCCCCTGAATAAAAAAAAGCATTTTTAGAAAAAATCCGTGTGTGTGTCTGTGGGCAACATAGATCTAAAATGAAAAGACCGTTAAATACCAAACTTGATATGTTAGTTAATTATCTTTCAAGGATGCAACACGAAGATTTTGAAAAAAAGTGCCCCCACCTCCAATTTCCCTCTACATGGAACATTTTTCGAAATTTTTGTTTTTCTCAAAAATAGCTCTAACGATTTTGATTAAAATACCTCATATTTAAGATATTTTTAAGACAAACGAAATGTATATCTTGGCTTTTCTGGGAATAGCCTCTGAAGACCTCTTCATTCTGGATGACTTCTGTATAAATGGCAAACCGTAAGAGATGTATAAAAACTTACCACACAAAAAATGTACATCACGTTAAAATACGCAATTTGTATTTGCAACCAGCATTTAAAGCCTGTGCATCTTCTTATTTCCCTTCTACTTACAAGGAGCTAGTAATAAACTAATTCTGCTTATGTTTATCTTAATTAGCATGATGTAGATAACAGATTCATCTTTTGAATAAAAGATATGTTTACCGAACAGTTAGAGGACATCAAGTGAATGGAACACATTAGATTTCTTCTTTTTTTTTTTTTTTTTACAAGGGACCAAGTAATAAGTGGAATTTCTGCAAATGTTTATCTCGATAAACATTATGTGGATATAACAATAAGCTCTTTAAGAATAATTTGTTACAGAGATGTAGACAAAGTCATATGAACGGAACACATCAGATTTTTACTTTCTCTACACGTATTATGTACACAGTGTATAGAGAAGATATTGCACTCCACCCATAAATTCGATACCGAGATTTCACCGGAAATATACGTTTTAGGGTCCCCTGTAACAAAAAAAAAGCATTTTCAGAAAAAGGTCCGTGTGTGTGTGTGTCTCCGTGTGTATGTGAACACGATAAGTCAAAAATGAAAAGTCGGTCAAATACCAAACTTGGTATTTAAGTTAACTATCTTCCAGGAATGCGACATGAAGATTTTGAGAAAAATTCTCCAACCCCAAACTACTCTTTACATGGAACTTTTTTCGAACATTTTGATTTTCTCAAAAATGGCTCTAACGATTTTGATTATAATATCGTATCTTAATCAAAGATATTTACCCCACAAATAAAATGTATATCTTGAATTTTCTGGGAATAACCTCCGAAGAATGAATTTTACTGAATTTTGCTTAACTGTTAAACCCTAAGCGATGGACAAAAATGTACAACACAAAAATTTAGAGTACGTTAAAATACACAATTTATGTTATATACATTTTTTTCGTGGAGATGATCGTTTTTGAGATATTAATTGTTATTGGTTTCAGCTTTAAAAACCTTACTTCTCTCATACAGGAATTTGTCAACTCCTGTCCATACAAACAAAGGAACATCAGTCACATAGCAACCAGCTTTTGGCTTTCACTTTAACCTATGGTACTCCCTTATTTCGCTTCTACTTACAAGGAAGCAAGTAATAAGACTATTTCTGCTAATTTTTACTCGATTAGCATGAAGTAAATAGAAGCATAACTTTCTAACAATAACTTGTTGCAGAGAGGTAAAGAAAGTCATGTGAATGGAATATATGAGATTTTTAACAAATCTGATGACCACGTATCCATGGGGAATTGAAATCGATTAAGTCCAATTTCATCTGAACGCGAACCTTGTTTCACGTGTTAAATTCAATACGAACTGAGATTGTTTTGAATAAGCAAGCTTCGAGAATAAATTTATTCATTCATTTATGTTGGCCCACTTGGAATTGTGTTGGCGAACATGTTAAACATATGTTTATTATTTTTACATTTTAAGAAGGTTTGGTTCTTAAATAAGTATATTCTAAAATACACTACAACTGTAGAAACCATTGACTTGATTCTGTTATTATCTATCACAGAGGCATAAATAAAAATCTAATGTCTCTCTGCAACAAATTATAGTTAGAAAGCTTACGCTTCTATTTACTTCATGCAACTTAGCAGAAATAGTCTTATTACTTGCTTCCTTGTAAGTAGAAGTGAAATAAGGGAGTACCATAGGTTAAAGTGATAGTCAAAAGGTGGTTGCTATGTGACTGAAGGTCCTTTGTATAGACAATCGACAAATTCCTGTATGAGAAAAGCTTTTTTTTTTTTTTTTTTTTTTTTAAATCTGAACAGTATTAAGGAATATCTCAAAAACGACCAACTCCACGAAAAAAATGTAATATAACATAAATTGTGTGTTTTAACGTGGTTTATATTTTTAGTATGGTAAGTTTCTGTCCATCTATTACGGTTTAGCAGCTACGCAAAATTCAACAAAGTTCATTCAGAATAAAGAGTTCTTTAAAGGCTATTCCCAGAAAATTTGAGATATACATTTTTTTGCCATATAAATATCTTTGAAAAAATCAAAAATGTCAAGTAATGTTCCATGTAAACGGCAGTTAGCGGTGGGAAGATTTTCCTGAAAATTTTCGTGTCGCATTCTTGCAAGCTACTGAACTTAAACGCCAAGTTTGGTATTTAACAAAAATTTCGTTTTCGCTGTTCTCAGACACAAACGCACCCGCGCGGATCTTTTTCTAAACTTTTTGGGGGGGGGGGAGAATTCAGAGGAACCCTAAACATGTTGTTTCGGTGAAATCATGGTATCGAATTTTAGGATGGAATACAATGCCCACTCTATCCTCTGTGTACATTATACATGTCTTTTAGAGAAAGTAAAAAAATTCGATATAGAGAAGCTTTTAGTGGCACACTTGTTTTGAGAACCTTCGCTCGGCATGCTGCATCGGTGTATTAATCAACTATAGAATTTAGTACTTAATCCGAATTTTCGTTTGTGAGTTATAAACACGGGCACATGCTTACACAATTTATCTCAAAACATTTATTTGCAGTTAAATCTCGAAGTTTGTTATGAAATATAATACATTTTTATTACTCCGAGCGGTGACGTATATGGCTCGTCGGGAGGTCCTGAGTTCGCTTCCTGTTGGCTTACCACGAATTTGCTGTACATCATTTCTTGTCCCCATCTGTTTAAGCACATCTATGTCAGGTATGTAGCACTAGGCGATGCGGTTCGTGTGTTGCGGCAGGACCGCGGAAGTTGCGCTATAGAAAGAAACCTGGCGTTTGACGGGACTGCTGAGTCCTCTTCCTTCCTTCATTCATTCCTGCCTTTCTTCTTTCATTCCTTCATTAATTCCTGCCTTCCTTCCTTCATTCCTGCCTTCCTTCTTTCCTTCCTTCATTCATTCCTGCCTTCCTTCTTTCCTTCATTAATTCCTGCATTCCTTCTATCCTTCTTTCGTTAATTCCTGCCTTCCTTCTTCCCTTCCTTAATTCATTCCTGCCTTCCTTCATTAATTCCTGCCTTCCTTCTTTCCTTCCTTCATTAATTCCTGCCTTCGTTCTATCCTTCCTTCATTAATTCCTGCATTCCTTCTTTCCTTCCTTAATTCCTGCTATGCTTCTTTCCTTCCTTCATTCATTCCTGCCTTCCTTCTATTCTTCCTTCATTAATTCCTGCCTTTCTTCTATCCTTTCTTCATTAATTCCTGCCTTCCTTCTTTCCTTCCTTCATTAATTCCTGCCTTCCATCTTTCCTTCCTGCATTCATTTCTGCCTCCCATCTTTCCTTCCTTCCTTCATTCATTCCTTCCTTCTTTCCTTCCTTCATTCATTGCTGCCTTCCTTCATTCATTCCTACCTTCCTTCATTCACTCCTTCCTTAATTCATTCATTCATTCCTGTCTTCATTCCTTCCTTCTTCCCTTTCCTCCCTGGTTCTGCACGATGCGCATGACTAAGGCAGAGCTTGTAAGCGACAGTGCTAATGGTGCCAAGTTGCAACCATTAGCTCAATCCTTGCTTGGCTGGCGCACATCGTCGTCCGTATCTGGTCGTCGGGTCTAGCAACATCCCTTCCTTTCAGGAGTGATATTGGAGGCCCACTTGGCCTACGTGATGTACTGTTTTCCAGGTACTCTCCTGTATTATAGGTAGGAGGTACAGATCTAAACCCTTAATGTTGATAAATGTGGTTCTTTTAAACGTGCATACACTACGTATATTTAATACTACTGATACACTAGATTGAGTTGTTGTCCTAATTGAAGGATGTCTTTTTCAACTGGGTTTTAAGAAAAAGGCTACAGTTGTAATACGTCAATCACTGTGACTAAATGCTGGAAGTTCATTAGAAACGCGCTCTCGCCAACATACAAGCAAAACTCTTTTGTGTACCAATGAACACATGACAACACTGCTTCAATTTTACACACAAATTGCACAAATAGTCCACTACGTTCTGCAACAACGATTAAAAATCTGTTTATTATTCCAGAAGCCTTTTAACGTCCGATGACAGATTCTGAATTCAATTTTCGTCTATGTATATTGCCCTGCTCTGATTAAAGCGGGGGAAACGTTTCTTTCTAAGCCTTGAACGTTTTATGTCAAACTGTCAAACTGGTTTTGTTTTCGCTCTTTATTTAATTGCTTCCAGATAATAAGCTTTCGACAAGGCCTTCTTCTGACATTCCATCTGGGACGATCTGCTGAGAGTGACGTGCGGCACTGACGAACGAAACGTGCTGCACAGAGCTTGCTGATATTTTTGTTGTAATCCATCAGCTCTCGTGTAGTGGGGCACATTCTAGAAAAGATACGCTTGACATGCTTCAGTGCAGTGTCAGTTTTTTTTTATTGTTATTTTTCTATTTCATGTTAAATGTGAGATAGTCAATGACATGTCAAAAACTGTTTCAATTATAAAATCTGCTGAGGAATGTAAACTTGTTATGTATGTCATGGATGTAAAATAATTTTCTACATCGTAAAAGTCACCCTCCGTGGTGTAATGGTTACCATGCTAGCTTAATATACCCAAAGTTGCGGGTTCAAACCCGGCGGAGGACGATGGATTTTTTTTCGGGTGTAAAAATCCTTAGCATGACTTCCTTCGGAAGGGAAGTAAAACTGTTGGTCCAGTGTCGTAGATTTACGGCACGTAAAAGAACCTCAAGCCTGATAGAGAGGCCTCTGTGCAGAATTAAGCGGTCTTTTACGCCCAATTTAGAATGGAACGCTGAGAACCACAGTAGTTAAAGAGCGTCCATAAATAACACGTCATTTACATTTGTATCGTAAAAACGCGGAGTTGAAATTTTCTATCGATGAACATAGGTGTTTCGGTAGATTTAGCTTAAATTTGATCCCTTGACACAGGAAGTCAAATAAAAATTAGTGGTTTTGGTCCAAGTTTGTTGTTTGTTGTTTGTTTGTTGTTTCCATATTTAATTCTTAATCTACGCCATTTTTAAATGTCTGAGAAACCATTTCATGGCAGTTCTAGTGGCAAGCGTAAATCATTAAGCTTTATTTTCTCAGTTTCTCAATACATTTTATTCTAAAGTCTCTAAGAAGTCCTTGCGGAACAATTTTGAACAGATTGTGTTGACTTTTAGAATATAAGCTCTTGAAGGGCTTTGTTTTATAATTTGGATTTCGATGACAATTAGCTAGCTGAGCATTTATTGGCAGTAAATATTAAATGTATGCATTACATATACGTGTTCATGTATTATTTTATATGACAGCGAAAGCTCCACTTTAAAGAAAAGAGACGTAAACAGAATGCAAGCAGCCGAGATTTCTGAAGTCAGTAATGGGAGTGACGAGAGAAAATAGAATAATAATAATAATAATAATAATAATAATAATAATAAAAAAAAAATGTTCCATTCGCATGACTTTCTCTACATCTCTGTAACAAATTATTGTTAAATTTTGTCTTAATTACTTGCTTCCTTGTAAGTAGAAGGAAAACAAGGGAATACACTAGGCTAAAACGATAGTCAAATCTTTTAAAAGCTGGTTGCCATGTAGTTGAAATCCGTTTCTATTCAGGGCCAGGAGTTTACAACTTTCCGGGTGAGAAAAGTATTTCAAATATAAAACAAATAACAAGGAATAGTTCAGAAATAGTAAATTCCACGAAAAAATTTATAATGACATAAATTGTGTGTTTTAACGTGATCAACATTTTCTTGTGTGGTACGTTTTTGTCTCTCTCTTACGTTTACCAGTTACGCAAAATTCAGCAAAATTCATCCAGAATAAATGGGTACTCAGAGGACATTCCCAGAAAATTCAAGATATACATTTTATTTGCCATACAAATATCTTTAATATACGGCATTTTAATCAAAATCGTTAGATCCATTTTTTAGATAATCATAATTTTTGGACAGAATAAAATATCTTCTCTACCTACTATGTACATAACTACCCTTTTCTTTAATTCTGTTGTTCTGCTGACATATACACATACAAACATTTTGCTAAAATTATATTTATACACTTCAAAATGTGTATTATGGTAAAATCTAGGTACAAAAGTTTTGAATGGAATACAATACCTGTTTCCTCTACATGCTATCGATTGTGGTGGAGGTTACAAGTAGTACCCATGTAGCCTTGAACACAGACAAGGGTAGCCGAGATCATTAAGGCACATACATGTGAACGAGAGACCCGCGGTTCCAATCCCATAGAATTTAAACCGAGTTTTATTTGCTCTTTAACTTCTGTAGTTCTCAGCATCCCATTCTATATTGAGGGGCTTAAATTTGCCTATATTGGGGTCTCTATCAGGCTTGAGATTCTTTACGCACCGTAAATCTACGATCAAGGACCACCGACTTTATTTCTCTTCCGAAGGAAGTCATGGTAAAAATGTTTTTGGTTGTTACGCCCAAGAAAGTTAATCGTACCTCCGCCGGATTTGAACTCATGACTTTTGGAACCAGACGCAGATTTTCCTGAGTTCTCATAATTGGCAAATGCTGGGGACCTACCCTAATCTTAGGTCTGGAATGTTTTTTTCCAAATATTATTTCATTGCATGCTTCATCAGTGCGCACGACGTATGAACGCCTTATTAATAAGAGTCAAGTGAAAATCCTAAATCCCACACGTTAAAAATACGCCGAGCTTTCAAATGTTCTGTATTTGTTCCTTTGACTTACAGTAGTCTGCAGAATTTCCATAATCTGCTCCATGTAGTTTTCACTTGATTATTTTTTACTTTCTCTACACGTACTATGTACATAGTGTATAGAGAGGGTATTGAATTCCACCCAAAAATTCGATACCGGGTTTTCACCGGAAATACATGTTTTGGGTCCCTCTGAAACCAAAAAAAAAAAAAAAAAAAGCATTTTTACAAAAAGGTCCGAGTGTGTGTGTGCATGTGTGTGTGTCTGTGGACAGCATAGCTCAAAAACGAAAAGTCCGTTAAAAACCAAATTTGGTATTTAGGTTTGGTATCTCCCAAGGATGCGACGAAGATTTCCAAGAAAATTTCCCCACCCCAACTACCCTTTACATGGAACTTTTTTTGAAAAGTTTGATTTTCTAAAAAATGGCCCTAACGATTTTGATTAAAATATCGTATATTATAGATATTTACCTGACAAATAAAATGTTTATCTTGAATACTCTGGGAATAGCCTGTGAAGACTACTTTATTCTGGATGAATTTTACGGAATTTTACATAACTGCTAGACTATAAGAGATGGATAAAAACTTACTACACAGAAAATACACAATTTATGTTATATAACAATTTTTTTCGTGGAGGTGGTCGCTTTTTAGGTATCCGTTGTTTTTGGTTTCAGCTTTGAAAAACATACTTTTCTCATACAGGAATTTCTCAACTCCTGTCCATACAAACAAAGGAACTTCAGTCACATAGCAACCAGCTTTTGACTATCACTTTAACCTATGCTACTCCCTTATTTCGCTTCTACTTACAAGGAAGCAAGTAATAAAACTATTTCTCCTAATTTATTCTCGATTAGCATGAAGTAAATGGAAACATAAGATTTTTAACAATATTTTCTTACAGAAATGTAGAGCAAGTCATGTGAATGGAACATATCGCATTTTTTTTTTTTCAAGCAATACATTTAATTTTTTTTTCGTGATTTCGGAAGCAGCCCAAAAATTCGCAAATCGCCTCAATTAAAAATCGGCCGCAAAGTCGATCTTATAGTATTCCGCGACTTTTCGCCCAATCTGGCAACCCTGCCTCGTTGACGAATGGAAGCATTTAAATCTAGAAACCAATATCCGTTGAAAAGGCGACTGCCGCATCCACAGGGGTATCGCACGTTTCAAACTCCAAGAAAACCCTGATGCATACTAACGCCATCTACAACAGAGTTTAAGGCGCTGCGTTTGAAAAGATTGTAGTGGCAGCTATAATATTGTCACATCCTGGCTGCGTGTATAGGATGTGGTAACACTGTAAAGAATTAGTGTTTCATGTGTTGGCGACATTGCCAACTTTGTTGTTTATAAAACAGCCTGTAGAGTAGCCTCTTCCTCTTGTGTACTGTACATTAGTGGTGGGAAAAGTTGTTCTTTTTGCGAAACAATTTAACTTGTTTCTGTTGCAGCCACGAAACAGTTTCGAAATAACAGTTTCCTGCAACAGAACTTCTCTAAACTGTTTCGCCGCATTGATCAGCTGTTGCAGATAAATACAGTCCATCGATAATATCACAATGCTCCAAATGCAACACTCACCAGGTGCACTGAAGAGGAAATTATCAAATTACGGAAGCGAAGCATTGTTGCGCGTTAACGAGAGGGAATGAGTTTAATTAGTGCATTCGAATTTCGCGATAAAATCAGAGCGCGCGCTGCAAGGTACAAAGGCGCACCTTGCGGTCAACTTTGGAAGCAATGGCAAAATATTTACGGAACACAACAACCGCAGCGTAGGAGCTGTTGCAATAAGTGAAACAACTATTCAGCCGTACCTGTTATTGTTGCATGGGTCTGTGGCGGGGAAGCGATACATGAAACAATAACACGATTTCCAGAAATGTTTCATGAAACATTTTAGTGGTGAAACTGTTTCAAAGAATTGTTGTGTTGATGAAACTGTTAAAAATAGCTGTTGTGTTATGCTACATTCACAATGAGATGCAAGCGCAGACGTAACGTAGCATAAGCGCAGACGCAAGGAAACACCATTCACAACGCAATCGTAAGCGCAACGCAAGAAGTTGGCACGGGCTTCTAGATCCGCAAGTTACATGCGAATATCTTCCAAGCGCTCTGCAAGTTACAAACTGAATAACAAAACCAACAATACCACATAAGAAAATTCACTGAATATTTTAAAAAATAAATACATTACATACTAACAACTGACGCTCGTGGCAGTGTCGTCACAATAATTGCTCATTCTTAATTATTGAAAATAGTACAAGCATAAAGACTGCAGAAAGTGATAAGGCACCTTTAATGAACTAAGATTTATCTCTCTGCGTCTTCCATTTATGAGAACTAATAAATCTAGACACAGATGATAGTTACATCCATTAAATCAAGGAGGGATTCGCAAGGAGACTGTCATAACCTCTTGAGGGAGATTAGAGATGGCGCGGCACGGCCAAATAGAAGAGCATGCATGTACAGCAGGCCCTGCAAAACCTTGCAGTGCAATCGTTTGTTATTAAATTCATAGGCAATGCATAGAGAAAAGAAGCAGAATTCTTCCTCCTTGAATGCGACGCAATGATAAAATTTGGAGTTTGCAAACTGTTGCATTGCATTGCGTTGCGTCTTGCGTGTTTCTATGTGAATGCTTACATTAAATAATATGAGTCCAAACTCTTGCGCTTACATTGTGTCCCATCACTACTGCGCATTTAGTACGGGATAGTTATAAAAAGGGTAGTTGGCTCCTCCAGGAGGCCAAGCGTGACTTTATACCAAGATGGTAGCGGAGTATCCCGAGTATTGTACTTAGTTAAAGTTGTAAATATATTGATGGTAAAAAGTGTTTGTCTTTAAATTAGTAGATTAGTTAACTCATCCACTGTAATTTACTGTATTATATAGAATATTTCTCCTGTGGTCTCTGATAAAACACAGTTGCATCCTCATAAGCACGTCTAGCTGTAGTGAGAAGTATATCTTCCCCGGCGCATACCTCTATTGCCAAGCGTGTCCATATCATCACAAGGAATCGCTCAGTAAGTTGAATGGAAACTGGTAGCGCTTAGGATTAGGCAGTCAACGATTACCCAGCGTAAGGAACAAAGCTCCGTATAGCTTGAAAGAATGCGACTAAGTTTACGTTAAGAAAGAATGGCACTATGAAGAGTTGGGAAAAACTGTAGCAGGGTAACTAGTGGGGTATCAAGAGTATTCAATGAATGATAAACAAAATGCGACGGCCATTCAGAAAGTAATAGATGTAAGCATAACTAAATAATAAATTGATTTATAAAGTTACAGTACCTTACTCTATTTTATTGTCACGTGGTACCAGTTTTCAATGCCGATTATACTTTTCTACCGCCAAAAAGCTTATTCGTCTTTCTGAATGCACAAAATATTCACCAATCGAATTTTCAGGCAATAATGCGAATGTAAAATGATAATGCAATGAACGAGGCGCATAATGTACGAGTAATCAAGGAAGAACCAGTGTGTACAATAAAGACCGGAGTGAAGGTTTATCAATCTTATGGAGAAGTTGAAAGCAAATGTTGATAAAAGATATGATTTTGGATGGAAAACATATCCCAACCATGAAGAAAGACTTCGAAGTGACGGTTACATCTTGGCTGAAATCTTTAGCAGTGAAACAGTATAACATCTGCATTGAAAAACTGGTACCACGTGATAATAAATATCCGTTAGCAATGACGATTGCGTTGAGAAATAGAGTAAGATACTGTAATTTTGTAAATAAAGTTTTGTGTTGATATCTTTTGCTATTGTTTAGTTATGTCAAATCGTCTGTCACTTTCTAGATGGTCCTCGTAAAAGTGCAACTAAAAGTTCTCATCACATGCCTCTGTGATATTCCAAATCAGCTGACGAGCCTCACTCTGGACTACAAGACCATTTTAAAATGCTATTCTCTGATGTGCCCTCGGCCTTTGTACTTGGATCACTCACAGCAGAATACTCGGAAGCGACTGCACCAACAACAGACCGTAAAATGTGTGGCGCAAAAATTCTGGGATCGTGAACCTGACCGCCAACCCAGTTACCGAGCCTAGCTTAACGGAGTTTGTGATATAATGCTTTGCTTACTTAAAGTCACAGCGAGAAAACTTTGTACAGTCTGTATCGAAATTGTTCCGCATATGTTTGTATTCAAAATGGGCCGTAAATAGTGCTCATTTTGTTTAGTTTATTTTTTTAATCATGGCTCCTACGTTTTCAAAGTGGCAAGGTATTACTTAGTCAGAGCAGAGAAATAATCGAAAATGTCCTTGACTTCATGAAACAAGAGACAGAGATGCAAGTAGAAAATGTATGTTCCCCGAGTTCTTCAAAAGCCTGTAGAAAATGAATGAAAGAATAGCCAAGGCAACCGATATTTCACTGAGTTCCGTTTCCACGGTTCTCAAAGATAAGAAACAAAAGAAAACTTAATATATCACTTTTAAATCAAAACATGTGGAGCAGTTGTGTCGCCTGCGAATTGCAGAAATTGGCAGGCCACAATGGGAAAATGTATGTCAACCTGTTCAGAACATTGAAAATCATTAGAAAGAATTGTAGAAAATCAAAAAGAATTCTAATCCAGGACAATGTGCTGAAAGTAGCGATAGCGTTGATGATGACAATGTCGTGAGCGAAGACGAAGGACTGTCAGGTGTGGAAGAATTGGAGGCAGACGATTGACATTGTTTATATAGTAGGCCATTTGTATAGAGGTTTTGTAGATATGAACATAATATGAAAACACGTGTTTATCAGTGCAGGTGCATAAGGGGTGACAGATATTTGACAATGACTGTGACATGCATGAATCGACTGGTGAACTGCTTATCTGAAAGTACAACTCGCTTCCTAGCTCTCATTAAGATCTGTTGCGCCAGTTATACACAAACCAGTTTCTTCCCGGATTAACTATTATCTGCACCTCGCAAGCACTTGAACCTTGCGGTACAACAGTGCCGGTGTTAGAAATCTCTTATCTCTCTAATTCCCATGTTTCAACATAAGCCAGATGGGCTATTGCACGTAACTTATTTTTACTTTCTCCACACGTACTCTGTACATAGTGTATTGAGAAGGTATTGCACTATACCAAAAAATTCGATACAGAGATTTCACCGAAAATATATGTTTTAAGGTCCCCTGTAAAAACATTTTTTGTCCGTGTGACTGTGAACACAATAACTCAAAAACGAAAAGCCGGTAAAATATCAAACTTGGTATTTAGATTTAGTATCTTTCAAGGATGTGACAAGAAGATTTTCAGGAAAGTCCCCCCACCCTCAACTACCCTTTACATGGAACGTTTTTCGAAAATGTTGATTTTCTAAAAAATGGCTCTAACGATTTTGATTAAAATACTGTATATTATAGATATTTATATGACAAATAAAATGTACATTTTGAATTTTCTGGGAATATCCTCTAAAGACCTCTTTATTTTGAATGAATTTTCCTAAATTTTACTTAACTGGCAAACCGTAAGAGATAAATAAAAACTTACTTATAAAAAATATGTAGATCACATTGAAACACACAATTTATTTGATACATGCTTTTTTTCGTGGAATTGACCATTTCTGAGATATCCCTTGTTATTTGTTTCAGACTTTAACTTTTCTCACACGGAAAGCTGTAAACTCTTGGCTCAGCGTAGAAACGGATTGCAACCACATGGTAACCAGCTTTTAAAAGATTTGACTACCGTTTTAAACTAGTGAATACCCCATTTTTCTCCTACTTACGGAAGCAAAAATTAAAACATCTGCTAACGTTTATCTCAATTATCATAACGTAGATAAAAGAATCTGCCTGTAGCAATAATTTGTTACAGCAATGTCGAGAATGTCATATGAATGAACACATCAGATTTTTAGCGTAACGTAGCATTCGCGTATTAATATATTTCTATACAAATGTAATAAGTGTATTCTGCAGAACGAGTAAGAACTTCAAAAATACAGATGAAGTTGGATATTTTCACTTCTGAGTTTCTGCAAACATAGATACTATTTTTTCGAAGAATAATTAATAATAAAAATACTTCAGTAAAAATAGTATTAATTACTGCCAGCTGATTCAAAAGCAACATGAACCGCGACCGCGCTAGCATCTGCCAACTGGTGATTAATCGATTGTTCTCGCTGGTAGTTTTAACCCGGTCAACAAATGATGGCGATATGGCTGCTTGCGTGAACTGAATCGGTAAAGTTCAGCCATCAAATATATTACTTTTCCACAACAGCAAAGAAACATATTACTGGTTGGAGGATTTAACATTTTATTAATACCTTCATCAAATAGCAAAACGCACAGAGCGCAGGAATTTAAACTTTACACGCATGATAGTACCAGGGTCGGTTGACAAGTCCTAGGCCTCTCAAAAGAAAAACAGCATTTAAAAACATTTTCTTTTTTATGCTTTATTTCTCAACATAATCTCCAGAAAGGCTAACACATTTGTCATATCGGTGTTTTCTAATTTAATTAAACCATCTCTGTAGTGCGATTTATCAAGGTCCTCAAAATAACTGTTTACCGCATCAATGACCTCCTCGTTCCTGTGAAATCTTCGTTCTCCAAGACATTTGTTGAGGTTTGGGAACAGGTGGTAGTCACTGGGTGCTAGATCTGGCGAATAGGGTGGATGTTCAAGCACATGTTTCCCATTGCAATGACTGAACTGAGCACTGTCGTGATAAAACAAGTTTTTTTTTTTTTTTTTTTTTTTTATTTTGTTTGCCAAGTGAAGTCTGTTTCTTTTCACCTCATCACTCAAACACTGCAGTAAGGCTGCATAGTAGTCACAAGTGATACTTTTACACGTTTCCAAGTAATTAATAAAAATAATTCCCTGTGCATCCCAGAAAACATTCGCCATAATCTTGTTAGCTGACAAAATTGATTTTGCTTTTTTTGGAGTTGGTTCACCTGGCGCAGTCCACCGTTTTGACTGTGATTTACTTTCTGGAGTGTAGTGATGTATCCATGTTTCATCCATGGTGATTCACTGGGATTTTTACGGTAGAGCTCCACATTCTTAACAGAAACAGTTTTTCGTTGAACTTTTGATCAGGTGTCAACAAACGTGGCACTCATCTTGCACAGGCTTTGTGAAAGTCCAAAGCATTATTCAAAATATTGTACTAAATGATGAATTTGTTCAATGATCTCTGGAGTTGTCACTTCTGCAGGGCGTCCAGAGCGAGGCTCATCACTAGTGCTCGTACGTCCCATTTTAAACTCCGCAACCCACCTTTTAATCATTGAATATAAAGGGACAGAGTCTTTCAAAGTATTGTCCATTTCCTTCTTGATTTCTTTAGGCGTTAAGCTTTTCAAATGGAAGTATTTAATCACTGCTCGTTTTGCTAAATCCTCCATTTTCGTGAAAACTCTAAAGTTGTCGTGTTTAAAATGCTGTCATTCAAAAACTAAACCTGTAACTATGGGTACAAGTTTATCTAGATGCTACCGTCTAACTGGCCTAGTGGCACCACATCTGTATGAGGCCCGGGACTTATCTGCCGACCCTCGTGTGACCAAGAAATGGATAAAAAGAGCACTTTTGTATGGACTGCAAAGCTTACGAAAATTACATTAGAAAAAGCTCATGTAATCATAAGAACCTGAGTATCCACAGAATTTCAGGGACCCCTTAGTGTCATTTTTGAGAGAACCGGCTCTAAGTTTATTCCCAAAGTTAAAAAAATCTTCTGTGGAAAAATATCTACATATTTTTAAAAAACAAGAAAGAGAAAACACTATGGATAGGACAGAGAATACTCGTACGTGTGAGCCCTCAATTTCTTGAATTATAAAAGAATGTTCTTTATAGTTCCCAATTTCGCGTTAATATCTTGGTATTGTTGTATATCCAAGGGCGGAGGAAGATGGAATTTTTCGAGCGTAAAAATCCTTAGTATGGCTTCCTTCGGAAGGGAAGTAAAGCTATTGTTCCCGTATCGTAGATTTAAGGCATGTAAAATATCCTCAAGCTTGATAGAGAGGTCTCTGAGCAAAATTAAGTAGTCTTTCACGCCCAGCATAGAATGGGACGCTGAAAACCACAGCAGTTAAAGAGCGTCCATAAACAAAACTCCATTTCCATATCCTTATTTTCATTTCTATGTCTCAATAATTTCATTAACAATTTCAATATAAAAAGTCTGATGTGTTCCATTCACATGACTTTCTCTACATCTCTACAACAAATTATTGTTAAAAAGCTTATTCTTCTATTTACTTCATGCTAATCAAGATAAACATTAGCAGAAATCGTGTTATTCCTTGCTTCCTGTAAGTAGGAGGGAAATAAGGGAGTACCATAGGCTATTGTGACAGTGCTATGTGACTAAAGTTTTTTTGTTTGAGTTGACAAATTCCTGTATGAGAAAAGTGTAAGATTTTTATTGCTGAAACCAAGAAATATCTCAAAAACGATCAACTCCATGGTAAAATATATATAACATAAATTGTATGTTTTAACGTAATCTACATTTTTTGTGGGGCAAGCTTCTGCCAAACTCTTAAGGTTTTCTAGTTACTCAAAATTCAGCAAAATTTATTCAGAATAGAGGCTATTCCCAGTAATTTAAGATATACATTTTATTTGTCAAGTAAATATCTTTAATATATGATATTTTAATCAAAATCGTTAAAGCCATTTTTGAAAAAGTTAAAATTTTCGAAATTTTGTATATGAAAAAGGGTACTTTGGGATGGGGGGATCTTTCTCGAAATCTTCGCATCCCTGGAAGATACTAAACTTAAATACCAAGTTTGATATTTTACCGACTTTTCGTGTTTTAGCTATCGTGTTCACAGTCAGACGGACACACGCACACACACCCCACACGGGCCTTTTTCTGAAAATACTTTTTTTTTTTAGGAGAGCCTAAAGCGTGTATTTCCGGTGAAATCTTGGTCGAATTTTTGGGTGGAATGCATATACCTTCTCTATACACTGTGTACATAGTACGTTTAGAGAAAGTAATTTTTTTTAAAAATGAGGTTAATTACTATTTCGATTTAGTGAAGCTTTTCCTAATTGGTTATTAAGTGTTTTATTGATGATTTCTGTTTTAACAAATCAGATTTAGGAGCTAATTTTGAATAGTATTCATATAAGATTATTGATGTGCCAACTTTAAGAAATAATTAATATCATAATCAGTTTAGTAACTTCGGAATTAAACGTCGTTGCTAAAAACAAAACTTGGTTTAAATTGTCTGCTGTCATTTGTTTTGAGTACAGCGACAGGTGAACTGACGGATGGGTCTTGCTTGCCGGCAGTCTGGCCTTCGAAAATTAGCTGGTGTACTGCAATTTCTGGAGAAGTCCTATAATCACATCTATTCACTGGCACGAACTGGCAACAACAACAGCAGGTGAACGGGCGTTCCTTCAATGACCTTGAACAATCTTTATGCAGTTTGAGTGGGAGAGGAAAACCTAATGACTAAAGATTGCTATATACCACTCTCCCGCGCAAACGTGACCAGGTCGCGACACTTAGACGCCATGTTGCGGTTACGCCGACGTTGCGCCACTAAATGGAGGACAAATAAATAAAACACAATCGGAGTCATGAGCGCAGACCACAACTGAAACGAATCCGGTATTTTAGACTTGGACGCCGATTTTACTAACCACGCCCCTTTATAAAGCAGAACAGTAAAAAATTTGATCTGCAACAAATTATTGTTAAAAAGTTTACTTCATGTTAATCGAGAAAAAAATTAGTTTCCTTGTAAGTAGAAGCGAAATAAGGGAGTACCATAGGTTAAAGTGATAGTCAAAAGCTGGTTGCTATGTGACTGAAGTTCATTTGTTTGTATGGGCACGAGTTGACAAATTCCTGTGAGAAAAGTAAGTTTTTTAAAGCGTAAACCAAAAACAAGGGATATCTAAAAAACGACCAACACCACGAGAAAAATGTACATAACATAAATTATATGTTTTAACGTGCTCTACATTTTGTTTAGTAAGTTTTTGTCCATCTCTTGCGGTTTAGAAGCTATGCAAAATTCCGTAACATTCATCAAGAATAAAGAGGTCTTTAGAGGCTATTCACAGAAAAGTCCAGATATAGAGTTTATTTGCAATATAAATATCTTTAGTATACGATATTTTAATCAAAATCGTTAGAGCCAGTTTTTAGAAAATCAAAATTTTCGAAAAAAGTTCCTGAAAAGAGTAGTTGGGGTGGGGGATGTTCTTGAAAATCTTCGTGTCGCAACCTTGGAAGATATTGAAGTTATATACAAAGTTTTGTATTTAAAGGACTTTTAGTTTTTGAGCTATGCTGCCCACAGACACACACATAGACCTTTTTGTAAAAATGCTATACACTATGTACATAGTACGTGTAGAGAAAGTAAAAAAAAATCCGAAAATTCAAGATACCCAACTCAAATGAGGATTCAGTTGTACGAAAGAAAGTCTGGGATGTTTGCAGCTGTTATTTTGATAAGACACTGCCACGGATACTCACATGTTCCGCTTGAACAACAACAAACAACCTGCAATTCTTACAATACTTCTGATTTTAAATATAAGCTGCTGGTGAATCTTTGATCCTCAGAGCTGCCTCGTCTGCTAGGTAGCGGTCGGCTGAGAGGGCTAATTGGCCTCGGAATTGGTGCCATGTTGTACGCATTAGGAATCCTTGCCAGCGCACATCGTCAAACGGATCTAGTAAGTCTTGGAGCTCTCCTCTTCATACCTTCCTCCCAGAAGTCACGTTGGAAGTACAAAGTAGCAGCTATGGCGAGTGCGGTGCTGCATTGTAGTTGATAAACAAGAAGAAAAATCTTATGTGTTCCATTCACATTACTTTCTCTACATCTCTGCTACAAATTATTATTAAAAAGCTTATGCTTCCATTTGCTCCATGCTAATCTAGAAAAAATTAGCAGAAATAGTCTTATTACTTGCTTCCTTGTAAGTAGAAGCGAAACAAGGGAGAACCATAGGTTAAAGTGATAATCAAAAGCTCGTCGCTATGTGACTGTAGTTCCTTTATTTGTATGGGCAGGAGTTGACAGATTTCTGTATGAGAAAAGTATTTTCAAAGTTTTTCAAAGCTGAAACCAAAAACAAGGAATATCTAAAAAACGACCAGCTCCACGAAAAAAATGTATATAACATAAATTGTGTGTTTTAACGTGCTCTACATTTTTGTGTGATAAGTTTCTGTCCATCTCTCACAGTTTAGCAGTTATGCAAAATTCCGTAAAATTCATCCAGAATAAAGTAGTCTTCAGAGGCTATTCCCAGAAAATTCAAGATATACTTTTTATTTGTCAGGTAAATATCTTTAATATACGATATTTTAATTAAAATCGTTAGAACCATTTTTAAGAAGATAAAATTTTTCGAAAAAAGTTCCACGCAAAGCGTAGTTGGGGTTAGGGGGATTTTTTTTCAGTTTTGAGTTATGGTGCCCACAGACACACACACGGACCTTTTTTCCAAAAAATGTTTCTTTTGGATTTAGGAGAACCAAAACATGTATTTCAGGTGAAATCTCGGTATCGAATTTTTGGGTGGAATGCAATACCTTCTCTACACACTATATACATAGTACGTATAGAGAAAGTAAAAAGGATTGATATGTTAATCAGTTATCGATTTTGTTTAGTATTAGCACAGTGAACAGGAAGGTGAAGACTAATATTGAGGGAGTAATGTGCAATTCCAGATTAACCATTTTTGCCTTGATCAAAGATACACTCCTGTGCAAAGTTTAGTCGGAATCGGTGCCACGGCGTGGTTGTGTACCCAGTACAAACTAGTGGTGGAAAAAGTTGTTCTTTTTGCGAAGCAGTTTAATCTGTTTCTGTTGCAACCACGAAACAGTTTCGAAATAACAGTTTCCTGCAATAGAAATTCCCTGTTTCGCGGCATTGATCAGCTGTTGCAGACTAGTTGTGTAGACAGTCCATCGATAAAATTACAATGAACCAAATGCAACCACTCACTAGGTACACTGAAGAGGAAAACGGAAGCAAAGCATTGTAGCGCGTTAACGAGAGGGAACGAATTAGATTAGTACATTCGAATTTCGTGGATTATATCAGACTGTAAATAGGGGATACAGCGCCGGAGTCCTGACCAGACTCCGGTACTGTTTAAAAAAAAAAAGATAAGGTGATTGAATGCCATACTTGATTGTCAAATTCCGCACCTTCCGGTTTTCAGGAAAATCTAGCAACCCCAACAATTAAATGGAAAAATGTTCGAAATACTTTTTTTTTTTTTTTAAATATGACTCTAACTATTAAGATATATCCATGACAAATGAAACTAACATCTTGAATATTCTAGGAATAGCTTCCGAAGGCCTCTTCATTCAGGATGGCTTTTGTATAACTGGTAAACGGTAAGAGATACACAAAAACTTACTACACAAGAAATGTAGATCTCGTTAAATCACACAGCTTATGGCATATATATTTTTGGTCGAGTTAACCATTTCGGAGATATTTCTTGTTATTTGTTTAAATTTTAAAACACTTAGAGCTTTCCTCATACGGGAATTTGTCATTACTGTTTTTTTTTTTTTTCGTTTTACTCCTGGCCGTTTTAGGCGAACCGCATTTCAATGGCATAGCGATAGCTTTTAAAAAACTTGCTTTTGTAAGTATACTTTGTTACAGAATAGACTGAGAAACTCATGTGAATGAAACACTTAGATGCTTTAAAACTTTGATCTGCATTAGGCAATTTAAATTTCAGCCCTTTTAATAAATTGTGTTGTTAAAGTCTCATAAAAATTGCGTAACGAGAGCTTTATACATATGGAGCTTAAAGTTACTTGACAATCGTCTTCTGAGGACAAGGTAGAACCCCGAAAAAAACACTATCTGGGAAACTCACCCTAAGGTAGAATCGAACTCACGGCCTTTTGAATATGAAGCAGACACGCTACCACCACACTACCCAGGCGAGTTCTGATTTCTTCATCTACACTGGCCATTGTTTGCTAGATATATTTGCGTGCTTTCTTCCTGGTATTCTTAAGGATAATTATGCAGAACTTTAACCGCTCTAAAAATCGAATAAAACTAAGTGTGATTGATTTACTTTGTATATCTGATGACGATTTAAAGGGTTTTATTTATAGGAAGAGCTTGATTTTTTAATTATAGAAAAATTCGTGTGCATGCTGGAAGGTTGGTATTTTGCGTATATGACGGATATTTACCAAATAATTATATATTAACGAGTATTATATAAATAATAAATAGTTTTTTAATGTTCAGAGACACATTTCTCCGCCAAGTGCTACCCTAATAGAATATTAGAAACATAAATTTATATACACACACACTATCCTTAACGATTCGAACCTAACCTCGCGCTAATTATGAAAACCACAGTGGTTTCGCCTACAGAAACAGATTAAAAAAATAACTCACAGAAACATACCCCTCCAGCAAGCACTATAGTCACACTAACCGGTGAATTATTCCTACGGGTTTTCAAGACGTTGATATTGCCAAGAGCGACATATGACGTTCTTGCGTACCAATAGTTACAGAGTCTTCCGCTTACAAAGAAAGCAAGCTTTTTCATAATAAATCCAGTATTTCAGCATATACTGAAATATTATATAAAACTATTTATTATTCATATAACATAATTAGTTGGTAAATATCCGTCATCTATTCAAAATACCAGCCGTTCCAGCATGCATACGAATTCATCTATAATAAAAATCTGATGTGTTACACTCACATGACCTTAGCTGCTCTACATACCTCCTACAAAAGATTATTCTTCTTTGCACACAATGCTAATCGAGATAAATGTTAGCAGAATGTTATTACCTAGTTCCTTATATGTAGAAGGGAACAAGGGAATGCACTATGCTGAAGTGATTGTCAAATGTTTTAAAAGCTGTCGTTATGCGATTGTCATAGTAAATCACTTCTGTGCTTGGCCAGGAGTAGAACAAAAGAAAAACAGACACTTCCTGTGTGAGAAAAGTTTAAGTACTTCACAATTGAAACCAGTAACAAGGAATACCTCGAAAACGGTTACCTCCACAACAAAAACGTTAAGGACAAAAATTGTGTGTTTTGTCATGAGGTACATTTTTTGTGTAGCACGGTTTTTCTATCTCTTATGTTTAGCAGTTAAGCAAAATTCAGGAAAATTCATCCAGAATAAAGAGGTCTTCAGAGGCTATTCCCAAAAAGTTTGAGATATACATTTTATTTTGGACATAAATAGTTTTAATACATGGGATTGTAATCAAAATCGTTAGAGCCATTTTTAAGAAAATCAAAATGTTCGAAATTTGTTCCATGTAAAGGGTAGTTTTTAGTAGGGGGATTTTTTTTTTAAACTCTTCGTGTCGCATCCTTGGAAGATACTAAACCTAAATACCAAGTTTGGTATTTAACGGTCTTCTGGGGGGGGGGCTATGCTGTCCACAGACACACACACACACACGCACACACACATACACACGGACCTTTTTTTAAAAATGCTTTTTTCGGACTCAGGAGACCCCAAAACAAATATTTCCGGTGAAATCTCCGTATCGAATTTTGGGGTGCATTACAATACCTTCTCTCTATCCCTATGTATATTCCGACAAATAAAACCTTTGAAATCGTTATCAGAAATACAAAGTCAATCAATCACACTTAGTTTCATTCGATTTTTAGAGCGGCCAAAGTTCTGCATAATTACCTTCTTAAGAAGCACTTGTATCATAGTTTCAATATGTGCGGAGAACAGGGACATATTGTAGTTAAAGAGAAATCTCTCACCCTAGCCGGGAATCGAACCCGGAACTTGTTGACCACTCGACAGCCATTCAACACGTTCTGATTTCTCGCAAAGTAAGAATTTAGGTTACTCCTGAAACCTGTTTCACACCTGCCCTCCTGTTCTGAGCATGTTCATTAAGAATGGCAGGCTTGATTAGACTATGTTAAAATCTGGTAATAAATTTCTGTGCAGTATATGTGGGGACGGCAGATTCTTCGCGTCATCGTTACAGCGAGATGGAGAAGCCTGAAGCGCACAATATTTTACAAGTTATATGAGTAATGAGAGGCCAAATTTCTCTTTTAATTAGATCAGGAAAATTATTACCCCAAAGCAGGATAATTTGTTATTTACCTTGTGCTACTCCTCTTGCTGTGAATTCTTGAATTATGGACATCTTAAGATTCCGGTTTTGTTTTTCATTTACTTTACTTTCTTCTTACCTACCTATTTTAAGAATGGTAGCTAAAAGTTTATTTTTAAATAAATTCAAGACTATCTCTGTTTTATTCACTTTATAAAGGATATCAGAAGACAGCATTGCAGTATCAGACAAGTACTAAATTCTTAGGTGTATATATTGACAACCAATTATCGTGAATCACCTATATTGAATATTCAAAGAAGAGACTGGCATTATTTTTACTTTCTCTACACGTACTATGTATATAGTGCATAGAGAAGGTATTGCCCTCCACCTAAAATTTCGATTCCAAGATTTTACCGAAAATATGTTTTAGGGCCCCCTCTATCGAAAAAAAAGCATTTTCAGAAACAGGTCCATGTGCCTCTGAACACGATCTCAAAATCGAAAAGTCGGTAAAATACCAAACTTGGTATTTAAGTTTAGTATCTTTCAGGGATGTGACACGAAGATTTAGAGTAAAATCCCCCTACCCCAAACTACCCTTACCATGGAACTTTTTTCGAAAATTTTGATTTTCTCAAAAATGCCGAAAACGATTTTGATTAAAATATCGTATATTAAAGATATTTTCCTGACAAATAAAATGTATATCTTGAAATTTCTGGGAATAGCCCCTGAAGATTACTTTATTCTGGATGAATTTTACGGAATTGTGCATAACTGCTAAACCTAAGAGATGGGCAAAAACTTAACACACAAAAAATGTAGAACACGTTAAAACACAAAATTTAAGTTATATACATTTTTTCGTGGAGTTGAGCGTTTTTGAGATATTGCTTGTTTTGGGTTTCAGCTTTAAAAAAATTATACTCTTCTCATACAGGAATTTGTCAACTCGTGTCCATACAAAAGGAACTTCAGTCACATAGCAACCAGCTTTTGGCTTTACTTTAACCTATGGTACTCCCTTATTTTGCTTCTACTTACAAGGAAGCACGTAATAAGGCTATTTCTGCTAATTTTTCTCGATTAGCACGAAGTAAATAGAAGCATTAGCTTTTAAACAATAATTTGTTGCAGAGATGTAGAGAAAGTCATGTGAATGGAACACATCGGATTTTTTTCTTCAAAAGAAAATTATTAGGTTAATTAAAACCGCATGCAAGCCTCTATTTATTGAGCTAGGCATTTTATCTATTAAAAAACATTTATTCCAATAAATTGTGCCTTTTAACAAGAAGTACATTATTTATGTAGCAAGTGTTTGTTTATCTGTTACGGTTTACCAATTATGCAAAATTCAGCAGAATTCATCCATAATAAAGAGGTCTTTAGAGGCTATTACCAGAAAATTCAAGATATACATTTTATTTGTCATGTAAATGTATTTAATATACGATAATTTAATCAAAAGAGCCATTTATGAGAAAAGCAAAATTTTCGAAATTTTTTCCATATAAAGGGTAGTTTGCGGTGGGGAGGTTTTTCTCAAAATCTTTGTGTCGCATCCCTGGAAGATACTGAACCAAGTTTGGTATTCTTCCATCTTTTCTTTTTTGAGTTATCGTGTTCAGAGACACACGGACACACGGACCCTTTTTCAAAAATACTTTTTTTGGATACAGGGGATCCTAAGACGTATACTTCCGGTGAAATCTCAGTATCGAATTTTTGGGTGGAATGCAATACCTTCTCTATATACTGTCTACATAGTACGTATAGAGAAAGTAATAAAATATCAGTTTAGTTTAAGAACAATAGCGACGTTTTACAAATAATTGACTAGAGCTGTTGATTTGGCCCCTGCGTATACAACAGATATTTAAAATTAAGCGAGAATTCGAAATGTTTGTTCTGTATACATTGCTGAGTATTTGGTTTAACGTGTATCCTCGAGAATCATAATTGGGAAAAATCTATATTGGGCAGAAACATTGAGTTTGTCATTTATACAGTACTGCTATAATACATTGATTTTGGTTTGCGCTTTGTCAAATATCAACTAGATTTTCTATCATTACAATTAGCGTTGACTAACTGGTACGGACGAATGTAAGGAATTGATGTTTTTTATTAGGTACAGAATTGCTAAACAATACTCAAGATCTAGCAAGAAACACCTTCGGCATATCTTTGGCAGTAATGATTGCCAGGCGACTGTGCAATGCCAAAAATGTCTATTGAGGAAGTGAAGGATTGGCGCATAAACACAGGTGGAGACAATGTAGGCTGAGGGAATTGACGTCACAGCTTTGACAGTGGATCTGGTTTCTGGTTACACATAGGTCACATGGTTGGTGACCCATAAAACCCACACTAACGCCCTCACCGTTGTAAGGTGACCACATCAAGTCCATTGTGATGTCATCTTGATGAAGCATCATCATCTTACGTCATTTTAGAGGTGTTAATTGTTATTCCGGAGGCGTGTGCGGTCGGTAACTTTCTTCCTAGTCATGTCTTATGAGAAAATCGCTTCTCTTGACCTTTACCTCTGAGAATTTTTAAATCATTTGTATCTGCCAACCATGTTTCCAGAGACTGCTTTTGCATGGATGAGGATTGATGTAGGAAGTAAGAGTTGGAAAATGGTCCTTTTTGTGGAATGATTTCGACTTTTCCGTTTAGCTTAGGGCAACATAAATGTTGGGATAATGAATAGCAAAGTAATGAGGTGCCAAAATTATCATTCTAGTTGTCTGTACAGATTTATAAATGGGAGTATCTTGTTGAACTTTGTATGTAGTTTGTCACCATGTAGTTGTATCGTAGTTTATCACCATGAATGGAACACATCAGATGTTTTTAATTAATTTATTGGCATTTAGAAATTATCCATACTGCCAAAGATAATAACCATAAAATCTGTACCATCTACATAACTTTCTCTACAGCTCTGCAACAAATTATTTTTAAAAAGCTTATGCCTCTATTTACTTCATGCTAATGGAGAAAAAATTGGTTGAAAAAGTCCTATTACTTACTTCCTTGTAAGTAGAAGCGAAATAAGGGAGTACCGTAGGTTAAAGTGACAGTCAAAAGCTGGTTGCTATGTGACTGAAGTTCCTTTGTTTGTACAGACAGGACTTGACAAATTTCTGTATGAGAAAAGTAACTTTTCTAAAGGTGGAACCAAAAAAACAAGGAATACCTTTAAACGACCAACTCCAATACACCATAAATTGTGTGTTTTAACGTGCTCTACATTTTTTATTTGGTAAGTTTTTGTCCATCTCTTACGATTAGCACTTGTACAAAATTCCGTAAAATTCATCCAGAATAAAGTAGTCTTCAGAGGTTATTCCCAGAAATTTCAAGATATAGGAACATCTTATTTGTCAGCTAAGTATCTTTAATATACGATATTTTAATTAAAATCGTTAGAGCCATTTTTTGAAAATAAAAAGTTTCGAAAATAGTTCCATGTAAAGGGTAGTTTGGGGTGGAGGAATTTTTCTCAAAATCTTCGTGTCGCATCCCTGGAGTATACTAAAGTTAAATACTTTTTTTGGTTACAGGGGACCCTAAAACATATATTTCGGGTGAAATCTCGGTATGGAATTTTCGGGCGGAGAGCATTACCTTCTCTATATACTATGTAGAGAAAGTAAAAGTGCTCTCATAGAACTATATACATCAACATTTTGATTTGCAAGTAATTGAGCAACAATGCATGCAAGATGTTGTTCCAAGATTCCTTGACTTTATTTTTAACCAAGGGAATCAGATCACCTGCAAATGTATGTGGATACGATTGGCCTAATATAGTTGCTAAATTGTCTGCAATTATATTTCCATTTATTCCTGAGTGAACTTTAAAGATAACGTTCTATGTTTGTGAAGAGCATTATCCAAAAACAAAAAGTCCGTTAAACACCAAACTTGAAAAAGATCTCAAAAAAATCAACACACCCCAAAATACTCTTAACATGAGACATTTATCCAAAAATTTTTCAAAAACGGTTGTAACGATTTTCATTAAAGTAATGCATGCTTAGGATATGTTCACATGGCTTCCATTCACATGATTCTCTCTACATCTCTGCAACAAATTATTGTTAAAAAGCTTATGCTTCCATTTACTTCACGCTAATCGACAAAAAATTAGCAGAACTAGTCTTATTACTTGCTTCCTTGTAAGAAGAAGCGAAATAAGGGAATGCCATAGGTTAAAGTGATAGTCAAAATCTGGTTGCTATGTGACTGAAGTTCCTTTGTTTGTATGGACAGGGGTCGACAAATTCCTGTATGAGAAAAGTATAAGCTTTTCAAAGCTGAAACCAAAAACAAAGAATGTCTCAAAAACGATCAGCTCCACGAAAAAAAAAAAAAAATGTATATAAAATAAATTGTGTATTTTAAAGTGCTCTAAATATTTTGTGTGGTAAGCTTTTGTCCATCTCTTGCGGTTTAGCAATTATGCAAAATTCTGTAAAAATTAAACCAGAATAAAGTAGTCTTCAGAGGCTACTCCCGGAAAGTTCAAGATATACACTTTATTTGTCAGGTGAATATCTTTAATATACGATATTTTAATCAAAATCATTAGAGCCAATTTTGAGAAAATCAATACTTTCGATAAAAGTTCCATGTAAAGGCTAGTTGAGGGGGGGGGGATTTTCTTGAAAATCTTCAAGTCGCATCCTTGGAATATACCAAACTTAAATACCATATTTGGTATTCAACGGTGTTTTCGTTTTTGACCTATGCTGTCCACAGACACACACACACAGACCATTTTCCAAATATGTTTTTTTTTTGGATTCAAGGGGACCCACATTACTTTCTCTACACGTACTATGTACATAGTGTATAGAGAAGGTTGTAGTGCACTAAAGAATGCAATATCGATATTTCGCCGGAAATACATGTTTTAGTACACCCTGAATACAAAAAAATCATTTTTAGAAAAATGTCTGTGTGTGTCTGTGGGCAGCATAGCTCAAAAAGGAAAAGGCCGTTAAATACTAATCCTGGTATTTAGTTTTGGTATCTTCCTAGGATGCGACACGAAGATTTTCAAGAACATTCCCCCACCCCAAACTACATGTTACATAGAAAAAATTGTGAAAATGTTGATTTTCTCAAAAATGGCTCTAACGATTTTGATTAAAATATCGTATATTAAAGATATTTACCTGACAAATAAAATGTATATCTTGAATTTTCTGGATGAATTTTACGGAATTGTACATGACTGCTAAATGGTAAGAGATGGACAAAAACTTACTGCACGAAACATGTAGAGCATGTTATAACACAAAATTATGTTATGTAAATTTTTTTTCGTGGAATTTATCGTTTTTGAGATATTACATGTTTCTGATTTCAGCTTTAAAAACATACTTTTCGCATACAGGAATTTGTCAACTTCTGTCCATACAAACAAAGGAACTTCATTCACATAGCAATCAGCTTTTAACCTATGATACTCCCTTATTTCGCATCTACTTACAAGGAAGCAAATAATAAGACTATATCTGTTAATTTTTTCTCCTTTATCATGAAGAAATAGAAGCATAAGCTTTCTAACAAGAATTTGTTGCAGAGATGTAGAGAAAGTCATTTGAATGGAACACATTAAATTTTTTTTTAGTATGGTTTGTCAGTTATACAAAATTCAGCAAAATTCATTGAGAATAAAGAGGTCTTTAGAGCCTATTTCCAGAAAATTCAAGATATGCATTTTATTTGCCATAGGTTGTTTGGGGTGGGAGAATTTTTCTTAAAATCTATGTGTCGCATCCTTGGAAGATACTAAACTTAAATACCAAATTTTGTAGTTTATCGACTTTTCGTGTTTCTAATCGTGTTCGCAGACACATGAACTTTTTTCTGAAAATGCTTTTTTGGAACCAAGGGACCTTAAAACGCGTATTTCCAGTGAAATCTCGGTATCGAATTTTTCGGTGGAATGCAATACCTTCTCTTTAACTATGTACATAGTACGTGTAGAAAAAGTAAAAAAGAAAGGGGGGGAAAACGATATAATTAAGTAACCCAGTTGCAAAACGTATGCCATATATTTTTTCTAATAGAATTTTAGTGTCAAAGTTTTCTGAAACGCACACACAGGATTCACTTTATCTTACCTAAGAGGCTGTGAAGTCCTGGGACTGCAGTAGAACGTTATGTCCAAGACTTGTTCTGTAATTGCAAAACTGCAGCAACAGGCGTTATGTTCATTTATAATATATGTTTAATCATTAGGAATTGCTTCAAGATTCTTTTTGCTTTTTCGTTAATACTGTTTTTTGATTCGTGTAGTTCTATTTTAATTCGTTTAGGATAAATTTAAAACAGATTGATTTCAAGAGTTTAGTTTGGGTATCCAATAAAAGGTTCTCTCTGCTTCACTTTCTCCAAAATAAACACAAAAAAGAAAAATAAAAGCTTTCAGTTTTCACAATTATTTTGAAAAAAAAAAAAAAAAAGTGGTAATGAATAGGCTGAAAGAGAATCCCTGCTATTTTGCACAAGGTTGTATAAGAGCAAATATCCCTGGTTGAGGTCATGGATTGTCATTCAGACGTGGGAAATTTCATGGAAGAGAGGGAAATACTAAGGGGAGAAGTTTTGGTCGAAGTTGTAACTGTATTTTTACTTTCTCTACACGTACTATGTACATATGTATAGACAAGGTATTGCATTCCACCCAAACATTTGATACCGAGATTTCATTGGAAATATACGTTTTAAAGTCCCCTGTATCCAAAAAGAGTATTTTCAGAAAAAGATCAGTGTGTGTGTCCGTGTGTCTGTGAACTCGATAACTCGAAAACGAAAAGTCGGTGAAATACCAAACTTGGTACTTAAATTTAGTATCTTTCAGGTATATGAACGAAGATTTTGAGAAACTACCCTTTACTGGGAACTTTTTTCGAACATTTTGATTTTCTCAAAAATACCTCAAACGTTTTTGATTCAAATATAATATATTAAAGATATTTACCTGACAAATAAAATGCATATCTTGAATTCTCTGGGAATAGCCTCTGAAGACTACTTTATTCTGGATGATTTTTATGGAATTTTGCATAACTGCTAAATAGTAAGAGATGGACAAACATATAGAGAATGTTAAAACACAGAATTTATGTTATGTAATTTTTTTTCGTGGAGTTGATCGTTTTTGAGATATTCCTTATTTTTGGTTTCAGCTTTAAAAAACATACTTTTCTAACACAGGAATTTGTCAACTCCTGTCCATACAAACAAAGGATGTTTTGTGATGCACCTAATAATTGCCATTTTAAAGCAAAAATTGCCACTAAATAACTCAATTGTAGCACCTTTAATTCTTAAGTTCACAATTCGCTACTGCATAATAGAGGTGAAGCTTTTCTACCCACGTCCAGGTCACCTAGTTAACCACTTTGGAAACGAAGCATAATCTACAACCTCGAGAAAAATAAGCATCCGAGCTGTTAATTATTTATAATTGTAGTTGGGCACAATTTTATCTCTCTATACAAAGCAAAACTTTCATATTTGAGAGTTATTAATATATGTTTGGCTTCGTAGATACGATTTTCATTTTGTTTTTTCTGTCTCTTAGTTTATACAGGGTGTTTCAAAAATACGGGGCATAATTTCAGGTATGTATTTCCCACATGTAGACAATCAAATTAGTTCATTATAGCAAGTGTCCGGAAATGCTTCATTTCCGAGTTATGGCCTTCACAACATTGAAATTCACTGGAACGTTTTTCTTTCCGCAGGTTGTTGTCATTAGAGAAGATGTTCAAAATGTCCACCTCCTGCTTGAATACAGACCTCACATCGATGTCTCATTGACCTGCGAACACGATCCCAAACTCCAGGAGTATTGCGTATGTCCTCACAACTTGCCACAATTCGATTCCGAAGGAATTCCAAATCCGGCACCGGAGACGAATAAACCAATGATTTTAAATGGCCCCACAAGTAAAAATCGAGAGGGTTCAGATAAGGTGAGCGTGGAGGCCAAGCAATTGGGCCACCTCTACCTATCCATCGATCAGGAAACCTTCGATCCAAGTACCGGCGAGCCGTAAGACTGAAGTGTGCAGGAGCGCCATCATGCAAGAAGTGAATGTGTTGATGATTGATCAGTGGAGTGTCTTCGAAAACGTCAGGTATGGTGTTTTCCAGGAAGTTTGTGTACGCCTGCCCGGTAAGTCTGTTTACAAGTACATGGGGTCCAACTAATCGATCACCAATGATACCGGTCCACATGTTGAGGGAGAACCGCACCTAGTGATAAGATACAACAGTTGCACGTGGGTTTTCATGCGACCATACATGCTGATTGTGGAAATTTGTTATGCCATCTCTTGTGAACTGTGCTTCATCTGTAAATAATAGGACGGCAGAAAAGTTCGGATTTACACCACACTGCTGCAAGAACCACTGACAGAACCTAACTCGTGCAGGGTAATCTGCTGGTGACAGGGCCTGTACACGTTGCAAATGATAAGGATACAATTGATACTCGTTCAACAGTCTCCAGACAGTCGTATGAGGAACATTGACTTGCAACGCTAACCGTCGTGTGCTGATAGAAGGAGTCCTGTCCACAGCCTCCAGAATCTCCTCCTGCACTTCTGGAGTTGTAGATCTTGGTCATCCCCTTCCCAAACCAGGAGAGGTGAATGTTCCATACTCGCACAGACGGGAATGGAGACGTACAAATGTCTGCCGATCTGGACATTGTCGCTGTGGGTACCTCTCCTGGTACAAACGACGAGCCAGCGCAGCATTGCCGTCCGCCTTACCGTACATGAAGTGTATCTCTGCCAGCTCTTGATTTGAATACATGTCGCACAGTCTTAACGCCTAAAGAACACTGAATGTAACCTTACTCAGAATGAACTACCAGAGCGCCCTCCTAATGTCTCCTTTGACGGCAAAGACCTGCGGAAAGAAAAACGTTCCAGTGAATTCCAATGTTGTGAAGGCCATAACTCGGAAATGAAGCATTTCCGGACAAGAACTATTTTGATTGTCTTCAGGTGGGACTTTCAATGTTGTAAAGGCCATAACTCGGAAATGAAGCATTTCCGGACACATGTTATAATGAACTATTTTGATTGTCTTCATGTGGGAAATACATACCTGAAATTATGCCCAGTATTTTTGAAACACCTGTATATCGTGATTATCAACATATTTGCTTTTCTGAAATGAAATATCTCTGTCATTTGTCTTTTTTTGCAAATTGTTGCGAGTAACAGACAACAATTTACTACTCTATGGTACTCTCAGCTGAAAGTCAGTGTTCTTTGCATACGTAATCTTTTAATAACTTCAATATGGTCGTATTCAAGTACAAGGGTTTTATACATGCTTCCAAACTTTTAGTGATTCATGAAATGAAATTAGGTGTTTTATAAATAATGTCCTTCTGAAAAATCTTATGGTGAATGGATAATTATAAACTACGGCTTAGAGGTGTTTACGATTATCTTACATACACACATAGAAATACAAAATTTCTCTATTTATAATATTGGTAATTATAGATATTGCATTTCATCATAAAGTTGCATGATTTAATTTTAAGAAATCCCACACATATTTTATTTCTCTACACGTACTTTGTGGATAGTGCATTTACCTTCTCTATACGCACCAAGTACATAGTGTAAAGAGAAGGTATTGCAATGCACCCAAAAATTCGATACCGAAATTTCACCGGAAATACATGTTTTGGGTCCTCCTGAATCCAAAAAAATCACTTTTAGAAAAATGTCCGTGTGTGTATCTACTTGTCTGTGTGTGTATGTGTGTGTGTCTGTGTGTTTGTGGACAGCATAGCTCAAAATCGAAAAGACCATTAAATAACAAACTTGGTATTTAAGTTTGGTATTTTCCAAGGATGCGAAACGAAGATTTTCAAGAAAATCCCCCACCCACAACTACATATTACATGGAACTTTTTTTCGAAAATTGTTATTTTCTCTAAAATGACTAACAATTTTGATTAAAAATCGTATACTAAAGATATTTACCTGACAAATAGTATGTACATCTTGAATTTTCTGAAGACTACTTTATTCTGGAGGAATTTTGCATAACTGCTAAACCGTAAGAGATGGACAAAAACTTACCACACAAAAAACGTAGAGCACATTAAAACACACAATTTATGTTATATAATTTTTTTTCGAGGAGCTGATCGTTTTTGAGATATTCCTTGTTTTTGGTTTCAGCTTTGAAAAACGTACTTTTCTCATACAGGAATTAGTGAAATCGTCTCCATACAAACAAAGGAACTTCAGTCACCTAGTAACCAACTTTTGACTTCACTTTAACCTATGATACTCCCATATTTCGCTTCTACTTACAAGGAAGCAAGTAATAAGACTATTTCTGCTAATTTTTTCTCGATTAGCTAGAAGTACATAGAAGAATAAGCTTACTAACAATAATTTGTTACACAGAAGTAGAGAAAGGCATGTGAATGGAACACATCAGATTTTTGTTTGTTTGTTAATTTAACGTCCTTTAACCTGGTTAATCATATCGGACGATGAATGAAATTGGTGAAATGATGTTCAAATGATCTCAGGGTCCATGGAGCTTAAAGTTACTTGAGTAACTCACCCTAAGCGAGAATCGAACTCAAGACCTGTTGAATGTGAGGCAGACACGCTACCACCACATACCCAGGCGGGTAGAGAAGATGTTGTATTGCACCCTAAAATTCGATACTGAGAATTAACCGGAAATACATTCTTTGAGACGCCCTGTATCCAAAAAAAAAAAAAGTCAGAAAAATGTCCGTGTGGCTTGGGCAGCATAACTCAAAAACGAAAAGACCGTTAAATTACCAAACTTGGTATTTAAGTTTGTTATCTTCTATGGATGCGACACGAAGGCTTTTAAAAAGTCTCCCCACCTCTACATGTACATTTTTCGAAAATTTTGATTTTCTCAAAAATGGTTCAAGGATTCTTAAATCTTCAATTTTTTGGGAATAGCCTCTGAAGACATATTTATTCTGGATGAATTTTGCGGAATTTTGCATAACTGGTTAACCATGAGAGATAGACAAAAACGTACCACACAAAAATGTAAAGCTCATTAGAATACGCAATTTATATTGTACACATTTTTTTTTTTTTTTTTTTGTGGAGTTGACCGTTTTTGAGATATTCCTTGTTATTTATTAGTTTAAGCTTTAAAATACTTACACTTTTCTCATAGGGGAATTTTTCAACTACCGTTCATACAAACAAAGGAACGTCAGTCACATAGCAACCAGCTTTCGACTGTCACTTTAACTTATGGTATTCAGTTATTTCGCTTTTATTTACAAGGAAGCAAGTAATAAGGCTATTTCTGCTAATTTTTTAACAATAATTTATTACAGAGATGTTGAGAAAGTCATGTGAGTGGAACACATAAGATTTTTTACTGAAGTAATGAGACAAGCATGCTTAGGAATGGCATGACCAAGGTTCTACCAGATGATTGCTATAAAATGTGACTTTATGGCAGCAGTCTAAGAGACGTAGGTACCGACTGACTTTTGAACATGCTACCTGTGACATGCTAAGAAACAGTGCTTGATTTTATGGCTGTTCTGCTTTTCACCACACCGTAAACCTTTCCTATAGCACAATAGCCAGTCAATAGGAATATGGCAAAGCTAAGAGCTCGGAGATGTAATAATAGATTACACGTTTTTCTTTTCTACAGGATTGTTTGAGCGTACTGCCATAACAATAAGAAAGTAACATATTTTATGGTTATTTTAAAGCTTCCTGTCTGGCGTGGTTATGTCGTTCAAAGTGTAGAACTAAAATAACCTCTCGCTACGGACAGGTAACGTATGCCTTTTCACAAACACTCACAGCTCCTTCTGGATGAACACGTGCTTTATTACATTCCATAAATACCTGCCAAAGCCGATGTCCCACGGTCAAAATTTGGTCCAAAATTTCTTATACAACGTGAACGTTGTGTACAATTTCTCCGTATCATTCCAACGGGAGTGTGTATTGGTCCAAATGTTTCTCGCATGCACATGAACAGCTGATAGAAAATGGTGGAGGTTGCTGATCCACAATTATTTACGTTCGCTGCACCAAACTTAGTTTGTGTATCCATTGCAAGAGCATGTTATAATAGAAAGAAAAAATCAATAAAGAGGAGTTGGTGGACTAGACCATGACTGGAACGTAGGAATGCAGGCCAAGGAAGAGGTGTACTGCATGTGCTGCAAAATGAACTCGTTTCTGACCCTGTAAATTATTTTAACTTCCTTAGAATGCACGAAAATATGTTTGGAAAGTTGCTGTCCTTAGTTGAGGCAAAAATCACTCGTCAAGACACAAATATGAAGCAGTGCATATCAGCAAATCAAAAGTAGCGTTTTTATATTTTGTTGAGAAAAGAAGGTTAGGTGCAAATGGATCCGATAAAATACATTTGCAGGGGTTATAAATACCCGAGTCATTATTTCATAAATCTCTGCCGCACAAAAAAAAAAAAAAAAAAAAAAAAAAAAACGTGTATTTCAACCATTGCTCAACTACTATAACCCTATTATTTAGGGCAAAGTCTACAAGATACAGCCAAGTATCACACAAACAATCACGTGAGCGGGAAGGAAGACCCAGCGCTATCTGCCATCTTATTACGTCATTACCACCAGGTCGCTCATTGGCTGATTTCATACGTTCGGACCAAAAATCAGAAACCGCTGATCCTGTTGTAGCAAAGTGTAATTGGGCCAAAAAATTGTATACAATGAAAATATCCGATATCCCACGAGCCAATTTGTAGTTTGAAGAGTATGGGACCAAAATATTTTCCCGTGGGACATCGGCTTGAGTCTATTTTACATCTACAACGCCAGGCTGTAAAACTAATCACTTTTGCGTGACAGTTTATTACGTGAGAAATGCTTTAATGGTATCTCACTCAGGGTGAGTTACCCGGATAAGGCTTTTTTCGGGTTTTTCCCTTATACTGTGACGTGATAAAACCCGACAGATATGAAACATGAAAAGAAGCGAAAGAAGTATAACAAATTAAATAAATGAAAAAGAAAAATAACGTAAATAAACACAGGGGATTTAAGGAAATAAATAAAGTAATAAATAGAATGCAATTACGAATAAAAACAGAATGAAAACCACTTAAATAAAGCTAGTTATCTTTAAAGGGTAACAGACAGTTGAAATAAAATCGCTTAAAAGCACGAAAGCTCATGAGTTCAGCGAGAGAAACGCCAGGACGGGTCGTTAGCGAACAATAGTGTTTCAAAGCCTAGAAGTTCAGAGCTGCAGACAATAAGTGGAAATACCCAAGCGAGATTCACGCTGCACCAAACACGAATGTGTAATCAGGCGTGTTAAAATGTTAATTGCCGTAAGAACATAGCGTGGCGTCTAAAATTGTGAGATCCAATGGAAACGCGACAAAATATAAAAATGCAACATTATTCTCAGCCAATAAAATTGGTGAAAGTAACCGAAATAGCAGAAGTCTAGGCACATCCTGGAAAATAGGCGGCGATTACTCTTGTCGAGCCGAAGGAGCTCCGAAAAAGACAGAGTTCACACTTTTTTTTTTTTTTTTTTAAATACAGTTCCGGAGTCTGATCGGGACTCCGGCGCTGTATACCCTACTTTATATTTACCTAATTTGTTTACTGTATTTCTGTTTTACTTTTTACACACACATACACAAACATATAACACCCATGCCTAAGGCGGGACTCGAACCCACAATCCCCTGCGCTGCGAAACACCAAAGCAAGACGCTTTGGCGAACGCGGCCATCGGGTCCGGTGCACTTGAACGTCACACACCATATGGTGAACCCGCGTCGCGTTATAGCTCGTGGCATAACGACAGTTTACAAGTCCGCGATGTGAAGAATTTCATTCACAAGGAAAGGAAATTGAGAGGGAGGTCAGCGTGACGGGAAAGGTGAAAAAGTTAACTTTATTTGTGAACGGTTTTGGCGAGGCTCGACCCTGAAACAAATTCTTGGAACTTGGACGGCCAGGGGGACGTATGAAGTATCAAGCGCGGGACAATAAAGGGCATAAAATCAACCCTGAGATCATAAAACCATTTCCTAAGCTAGCCGGCAACCCAACTTCCTCCTCCCCTTCCATAACCGCCATACCTCAGAAGACGAATGTCAAGTAACTTTAAGCTCCATAGAACCCCAAGATCTTTGGAGCATCATTTCATCGATTTACGATTCATTAATTTCACCAACTAGGTTAAAGGACGTTAGGTACCAAAAAGATAAATAAATAAATAAATAAAACAAAATAAATAAATAAAAAAAATCGCACTAATGAGATAGACTAAAGCTGTTAGTTCATGTACACTATTTAAAATCTGATGTGTTCCATTCACATGACTTTCTCTACATCTTTGTAACAAATTATTGTTAAAAAGCTTATACTTCTATTTACTTCATGCTAATCGAGAAAATATTAGCAGAAATAGTCCTATTACTTGCTTCCTTGTAAGTAGAAGCGAAGTAAGGGAATAACGTAGGTTAAAGTGACAGTCAAAAGCTGGTTACTATGTTACTGAAGTTCCTTTGTTTGTATGTACACGAGTTGACTAATTCCTGTATGAGAAACGTATATTTTTCAAACTGAAACCAAAAACAAGGAATATCGAAAAAACGATCAACTCCACGAAAAAAATGTATATTACATAAATTGTGTTTTTAATGTGCCCTACATTTTTTGTGCGGTAAGTTTTTGTTCATCTCTTACGGTTTAGCAGTTATGCAATATTCCGTAAAATTCATCCAGAATAAAGTAGTTTTCAGAGGCTATTCCCAGAAAATTCAAGATATACATTTTTGTTTGTCACGTAAATAACTTAAATATACGTTATTTTAATAAAAATAGTTAGTCATTTTAAGAAAATAAACATTTTAGAAAAAAGTTCCATGTAAAAGATAGTTGGGGGTGGGGGGATTTTCTTGAAATTCTTCGTGTCGCATCCTTTGAAGATATCAAACTTAAATACCAATTTTGGTATTCAACGATCCTTTCGTTTTTGAGCTATACCATCCACAGACACACAGATACTCACATACCCACTTTTTTCTAAAAATGTTTTTTTTTTGTTTCAGGGGGACCCAAAACATGTATTTCCGGTGAAATCTCGGTATCAAATTGTTTAGTGGAATGCAATACCTTTACTATATACTATGTAAATAGTACGTGTAGAGAAAGTAAAAATAGACAATGGTGTGTACAAATTGTTTTTCGGTGTACCTTCTGCTAAATATGATAAATATTGCCGGATAGATTTTACAAACATTTTATCGTAGGTACAAAGAAGCACATGGAATACTACGGTTACTTCAAACATTTGTAAAATCATTTCTAAAAGTGAGCTGTTAAAATACGGGGAAATTCAACTAAAGGATGTATACCATAAATGGCTAAATCTGACAAAATTTAATTTTAACGCTTTCTGTAGTAAGTTTGTGGCTATCTCTTAATATTTGCTACGTATACAAAATTCCCAAACCTCCAACATGAATTAATGCCTTCATTTCCCAGGAAATTTCAAAATATATTGTATTTGTTGTATCAATAAAGTGTAATTTTTTTTTCAAAGCGTTAGAGAAAAGAAAGAGAGAAAGAGAGAAAAAAATAGGTACGAACTTTTATCCATAAGGAATAGTTTTTAGTGAGGAACTTTTTTAAAAATTATTGTATTTTATTGATGAAATATGCTAATCTTATGAAATTTAATATTCATGCGACTTTTCGCTTTTGAGCTACACCTTTCACATCGCATGAAAGCGGTGCTTTTTCTAATAATGCTCATTTTAGGTTCTGAAACCCCCAAAACATGCATTTTGATTGAAATATGTTTCCTAATTTTTAAGCACAATACAGTACTTCCTATGGTAGATAAGCATTTCATGGCTGTACAACGGAAGTATCTCGCCACTTAGAATATAGTTTGACCAAAGCCTTAACATCGCTTCCGCATCCCACATCTGTCGTCACTTTAAATTAGGGTAGCCTACCTGACCTTTCCTTAAACCTGCCTCAGAAACCTGTAAAACGGGTAATTCTGTTGTATTCGCCAGTGGAAGGATTGGAATGAAATGGGTAAATAAAGTTTTCCTTCTTGGGATAAAGTTTCTTAAGATTCCGTACAGAGAGTATAAAGATATTGCGACTACCATCCCCCAGCAGGAAGAGATGAAATGAAAGAAACACAAGAGGCTATAGGCCGGAGGCAGACCACAGAGTCGCGCGGAATCCCTAACAGTTCCAGACTCGAAGACTAGTTCCTCTTCTGGAGCTGCCAAGAGACGGTGACCAATGACTAGGTAGCCCTCTAGCGTCGTACTCTTTCCTTTGAGAAGCTTCCGCGCCAACTACCACAAAACCTTACGCCACAAAACCTAGAGGCCACCTTAAAGATGAGAAGAATCGAAATGAGGGGGAAAGAATGGTAGATAATAAATTCGCCTTATCACCCAGGAAAAAACTTGGGACAGAATGGACGGTCATGGTGATCGAACCCGAAACTCCCGAATGTGAGTAATGCTACATTCACAATGAAATGGAAGCGCAGACGCAACGTAAGCGCAAGAGTTTGGACTCATATTATTTAATGAAAGCATTCACATAGAAACATGCAAGACGCAACGCAAGAGTTTGCAAACCACAAACTTTATCCTTGCGTTGCATTCAAAGAGGAGGCATTCCTCTATACATTTCCTATAAAATCCAATAACAAAGATTGCACTGCGAGACTTTTCAGGGCCTGCTGTACATGCATGCTCTTCTATTTGGCCGTGCCGCGCTATCTCTAATCTCCCTCAAGAGGTTATGACAGTCTCCTTGCGAATCTTTCTTTGATTTAATGGATGTAACTATCATCTGTGTCAAGATTTCTTGGTTCTCATAAATCGAAGACGCAGAGAGATAATTCTTAGTTCATTAAATGTGTAGCTTTATCACTTTCTGAAGTCTCTATGCTTGTACCATTTTCAATAATTTTGAATGAGCAATTATTGTGACGTCATTGCCGCGAGCGTCAGTTGTTAATATGTAATTTTATAACATATTTATTTGTAAAAGATTGAGTAAATTTGTTTATGTGGTATTGTTGGTTATGTTATTCAGTTTGTAACTTGCGGAGCGCTTGGAAGATATTCACTTGTCTTACAGATCTAGATCTACAACTTCTTATGTTGCGCTTACGATTACATTGTGAATGGTGTCTCCTTGCGTTTGCGTTTATGCTACGTTACGTCTGCGCTTGCAGCTCATTGTGAATTGCACACGTTACTGGCTCGGAAGATAGGGATCTTAATAAATGATAAATCATTTGAAAATTGAGAATAACCTTTTCTAAAGTGACAAAGATTAAATAATAAACGCACACTTTGTAAAGGCTTACACATTATACACATGTTAAAGACTAAGAAAACATAATTAGAAGCAAATAACCGTGCTATTACAGAAAACGAAAACGACTATGTGAACACTAACATTGATGCTTTACCAACAGAAGAAAACATTTAGTTGTTAAGGCGGTTTCGGTGGTGGCTTTGGAAGGGTAGGAGAAGTAAGTTGGATTGATTTGGAACCTTAATGAAACACTATCACCCGTTTGCATTTGTTCCTGAATGCCCTTTATTATCCAGCACTTGATACTTCACACGTCCCCCTGGCCGTCTAAGCTCCAAGAATTTGTTTCAGGGTCGAGCCTCGCCAAAACCGTTCACAAGTAAAGATAACTATTTCACCTTTCAACGCTAATCTCCCTCTTAATTCCCTTCCATCGTGAATCAAATTCTTCACATCGCGGACTTGTAAACTGCCGTTATGCCACGAGCTATAACGCGACGCGGGTTCACTATAGGGTGTCTGACTTTCAAGTGTCGATGTGAACTCCGTATTTTTCAGAGCTACGACGGCTGGCTGAGAATATGTTGCATTTCTATGTTTTGTCGCGTTTTCATTGGATCTCACAATGTTAGACGCCACGCTAAGTTCTTACAGCTATTAACATTTTAACATGCCTGTTTACACATTCAGAGTTTGGTAGAGCGTGAATTTCGGCTGGGTATTTCCACTTATTGTCTGCAATACTGAGCTTCTAGGCTTTGAAACACCAGTCTCTATTGTTCGCTAACGACCCGTCCTGGCCTTCTCGCGCTTGACTAATGAGCTTTCGTACTTTAAAGCAATTTTATTTCAACTGTCCGTTTCCCTTTTAACATAGCTAGCTTTATTTAGGTAGTTTTGATTTTGTTTTTATTCGTGATTGCATTGTATTTATTGCTTTATTTATTTCCTTAAATCCCCTCTGTTTATTTACGCTATTTTTCCTTCTTATTTATTTAATTTGTTATATTTCTTTCGTTTCTTTTCATGTTTTATTATTAAGTTACTCTTACTTATCTGTCGCGTTTTATCACTCCATTGTTTAGTAACATTGCGAAGCATCAAATCCGTAACAACCCTTGATACTTGTACCTATAGTTTGTATATTATCTCAATCTTTGCTTGTTGGTAATCAATTTCCTGAGAATAATATTTGTATTTATGTATCCGTTTTTGTTATTTTCGAGGATAACAGACAGCATGCTCTATACTGGTGGAAGGTGATGATATCCATATATTAACAGAAAGTTCCATATAAAGGGTGGACAAATGGTTCCAATATAGTGTTTGTCCATAAAGAGGGTTCAGGGATTCCATTGTTTGTAGTGATGCAGTTTGTTAAAGTATCAATAAATTATTGACTTTATACTAACTGGTGCATAAATGAGAGCTGGAAAAATTTGGCTTGTAAGTTTGTCCACTTGTAAGTAGGGATATTATTCCACCCAAAAGTACTTCACTAGCAACCCTGAACCCATAAAAAGTCTCCTGCATGTATCTCTGTGTATGCATGTATGTGAGTGAGTGTATATGCATGTATGTGGATATGTCTGTCTATGAACAGCATAAATCAAAGACAAAAGAGGGTTAAATACTGCACTTAGTATTTAAGTTCAGTATCTTCCAAAGATGCAACGCGAAGATGTCTTAAACTAAAGGTAAATGTAAAGGCTAGTCAACGGCGGGGACACCTCACCCACTAAGATCTAGATAGATCTATTGTGCGCTAATACACGGCCACAGGCAATAGAGCCAAGAGGAAGTATTAAATAATTTTGGTTGACAGTTCCTCTCGGCACAGTCCAGTAACCGCCAACACCACGGGTTCTGGGTGTCGGGAAGGCAAACTGTCGCGGTCAACGCGAGGACAGCGGTAGTGCTGGGAAAAGTTGTTCCTTTTGCGAAACAGTTTAATCTGTTCCTGTTGCAGCCACAAAACAGTTTCGAAATAACAGTTTCCTGCAACAGAAATTCCCTAAACTGTTTCGCGGCATTGATCAGCTGTTGCACACAAGTTGTGTAGCACAAATACTTTAAGATAAATACAATCCATTGATAAAATCATAACGCACCAAATGCAACTGCTCACTAGGAGCACTGAAGAGGAAATTACCAAATTGCGGAAGCAAAGCATTGTTGCTCTTTAACGAGAGGGAATGAGTTTGTTTAGTACTTTCGAATTTCGCGATAATATGAGACCGCGCGCTACAAGGTAAACTTTGGAAGCAATGACAAAATATTTACGTTATGGAAAACAACAACCGCAGCGTAGGAACTGTTGCAATAAGTGAAACAACTATTCAGGCGTTGCTGTTATTGTTGCTTGGGTCTGTTGCGGGGAAGCGATGCATGAAAGAACAACACAGTTTCCAGAAGTGTTTTATGAAACAGTTTTTGTGCTGAAACTGTTTCACATAGTTGTTTTGTTAATGAAACTGTTTCAAAATAGCTGTTGTGTTATTTTTGTTCCATCACTAGACAAGAGCCCCAACGCCGCCCCAATGCCGAGAACAATGTTCACCAAGATCATGTATCCGCGCGCCACATGCCAGCACTGCCACACAACACGAGCGCGGAGGTGCGCACGCATACACATGGAAGATGAGAAAGAAAGCACAAGAAGGGAAATGATGGAAAGGAAATCCTGGAGAAGAGGCATCCCTGAACTGGCTTAAATGACAAGGGGGAACCGCGAGAAGCGCCAAGCCAGTGCACAGGGAATGGGCTCATGGCCTTCCGAATGCGAGTCGCAATTGTTACCGCTGCGCCACTTCGCTAGATCGTTCCAACTACCCTTTACATGGAATATTTTTTTCAAAATGGTTGATATTCTAAAAATGACTTTAATGATTTTACTTAATATGCCAAATGTTTTGTAAATGTTTTCATAACAATTGAAATGCATATCTTGAATTCTCTGCAGATCTTTGAAGTTCTTCATTCTGAAAGACTTTGCATTACGTAAACTATAAGTTAGAAATAAAGACTTACTACACAAAATGTGTAATCTTGTTTAAGCACACAATTTTTTAACCTTTTTTTATAAAAGTTCGCTATTTTTTTTTCTCCTTTTTCTTTCTGTATTTGTTTCACACGTACGTATTGCTTACTAGGCATTTTTTCGATGACAAGAATGAACAACATAAATACTAACGGTGAAATACAAAAAGCTGTTCAAAAGCAGTATCACAGTCAACTGCGCAAGCGTATGAGAACTGATGATCGCTTGGTTATGTCTGGATGGTTGACGTAACAAAGAGTAATATTTTAATCTGTATGAAATAAATCACAAAAAGGTTAAGGAAAAAAAAAAAAAGTAAAGACGGTAAGATTTAAATAGCAAAATACAATTATCAAATACCAGCAATTCTGCAATGATAAATATTCACATCAGAGTTGGAAAATAATAAATAGCCTTTATTAACGTCTGCGCTAAAAATGCAAATGCCAGCAATGCAGGAATTACACCTTCACATGCTTGACTACATTAGCTGGAAAAGGATTTAAAAATTCTGATACTTAGAATTCACATGACTTTTTCTACCTATTCTTTTATATATGTACTATTATTACAGAAGCTTATTTTTCTATCTACTTCGAGCTATATATTTTCTTGTAGATACAGTGAGATGATGGAATGCTTAGACTTAAGCAATAGTCAAATCTTTTAAGAGCACCTCGCTATAAATGGTTTCTACTACTTATTATTTTACAAATCCTTTTTCTAAACCTAGAATCTGCAATAGCTATAATTCAATCATTTGTTTTTGCAGTCCTACGAACATTATATTCTAGGATGTACGAAAATAATAATAATAATAATAATAATAATAATAATAATAATATAATAATAATAATAATAATAATAATTATTATTACTAATACCATTTCCAATTTGAGCAAAATATTGAATATTGGAATATTTAAGCAATAACAAGGAATATCTAACATAAATTGTCTGCTTTACCGGTATCTACATGTTTTGTGCAGTAAGAGTTTGTCTCTCTGTTGCAGTTTACCAAAAGCAATCCAGAATGCGGAGTACTTCACAGCCTATTCTCAGAAAATTCAAGATATGCGCTTTATTTTTCAAGAACATAATATTTTGATCAAAATCGTTGAGAAAGTCGAAAATTTCGAAAAACCTTCTATTTAAACGGTAGTTTGAGGTGGGGGGATTGTGTTGAAAATCTTCGTGTCACATCTTTGGGAGATACTGAATTAAAATACCAACTTTGATGTTTAACCGATGTTTACTTTCTCTACACATACTATGTACATAGTGAATAGAGAAGGTATTGTAATGCACCCAAAAATTCGATACCAAGATTTCACCGGAAATACACATTTTGCATCCCCCTGAATGCAAACAAAGCATTTCTGGAAAAAGGTCCGTGTGTGTGTGGTGCGTGTGTGCGTATGTGCGTGTGTGTGTGTTTGTGTGTGTGTGTGTCTGTGGACAGTATAGCTCAAAAACGAAAATAGCTCAAACTAGGTATTTAAATTTGGTATCTCCCAAGGATGCGACACGAAGATTTTCAAGAAAATCCTCACCCCCAACTACACTTTATATAGAATTTTTTTCCAAAATGTTTATTTTCTCAAAAAACATCTATTAAATATATTTACATGACAAATGAAATACATATGATGAATTTTCTGGGAATAGCCTCTGAAGATTATTTTATTCTGGATGAATTTTTCGGAATTTTGTATAATTTCCAAAACGTATGAGATACCACACAAAAAATGTGGAGCATGTTAAAACACAAAATCTATGTAATGTAACTTTTTTGCGTGGAGTTGGTCGTTTTTGAGATATTTCTTGTTTTTGGTTTCAGCTTTAAAAAACTTACTTTTCTTATACGGGAATTTGTCAACTCCTGTCCATACAAACAAAGAAACTTCAGTCACATAGCAACCAGCTTTTGACTATCACTTTAACCTATGGTACTCCCTTATTTCGCTTCTACTTACAAGGAAGCAAGTAATAAGACTATTGCTGCTAATTTTTTCTCGATTAAGACGAAGTAAATAGAAGCATAAGCTTTTTAACAATAATTTGTTGCAGAGATGTAGAGAAAGTCATGTGAATGGAACACATCAGATTTTTGAGTTATGTTGTTCACAGACAAACACGCAGACAAACCACGCAAGGAACTTTTCTTGAGTTCAGAGGGCGTTAAAACATTTATTTTCCTGAGAAATTTTGAATAAAATACTTACCATACTTTACATGTAGTACAGTAAGTAAAAAACTTGACTTAAACTCACATATCAATGGATTTTTCCCAACATAATACAGTTTGATTTAATGTAATTTAAGATAGTGCCGTAAATATAGTGGGTTCATGAACATGTGGGCATTTCGTCTTATAAGAATGCACGCTATTGTTTGAGATTTTTTGAAAATATAATGCGCTTTGTAACGGTGAATTATTTCCATGTTTACAGCAAGTACACACCCTTCAGTATTGTTTTCATAGACACGCCACGCCATTGTCGTCCCTAATTCGCAGGCCTGTAAGAGCGAAACTTGTCTGCACTGTTTTCATTAAGAGCATGTATTAACGTACCACGCCCTCGTGGGTGTTCCTATCCGTCCTTACAAAGGCGACTGAACTTGAAATAAAATTAGAGATCTGCAAAGTTTGCCAAAAACGCATAACAGCATTTTTAGAAAAAATGTGATGTGTTCCATTCACATGACTTTCTCTACATCTCTACAACAAATTATTGTTAAAACGCTTTTGCTTCTATTTTCTTCATGCTAATCGAGAAAAAATTAGCAGAAATGGTCTTATTACTTGCTTCCTTGTAAGTGGAGGCGAAATAAGGGAGTGCATTGGTTAAAGTGATAGTCAAAAGCTGGTTGCAATGTGACTGAAGTTCCTTTATGGGAAAAGTATGTCTTTTAAAGCTGAAAACAAAAACATGGAAGATCTCAAAAGTGACTAACTCCAAGAAAAAAAAAAGGCATATAACATAAATTGTGGTTTTAACGTGCTCTACAGTTTTTGTGTGGTAAATTTTTGTCCATCTCTTACGGTTTAGCAGTTATGCAAAATTCCGTAAAATTCATCTAGAATAAAGTAGTCTTCACAAGCTATTTCCAGAATATTCAAGTTATACATTCTATTTCTCAGGTAAATATCTTTAATATGCGATGTTTTAATCAGAATCATTAGTCATTCTTGAGAAAATAAAAATTTTCGAAAAAAATCCATGTTAAGGGTAGTTTGTGGCGGGGGGATTTTCTTGAAAATCTTTGTGTCGCGCCCTTAAAAGATACCAAACTTAAATAACAAGTTTGATTTTTAATGGACTTTTCGTTTTTGAGCTATGCTGCCCACAGGTATACAGGCAGACACACACGGGCATTTTTCTAAAAATGCTCTTTATTTTTATTCACGGAGTCTCAAAACATGTATTTCCGGTATCGAATTTTGGGTGCATTACAATACACTATGCACATAGTACGTGTAGAGAAAGTATAAACCTGATGTACTCCATTCACATGACTTTATCTACATAGCTGAACTAATTACAGTTAAAAACATAATCGTCTACCAAATTGATGGTAATCATGATACAAATTGGCAGAAATGGTCTTAAATACTTGCTTTCCTGTAAGTAGAAGGAAAATAAGGGAATACACTAGGCTAAAACTATAGTCAAATCTTTTAAAAGCTGGTTGCCATGTAGTTGAAATACGTTTCTATGCAGGGCCAGGAGTTCACAACCTTCCGTGTGAGAAAAGTTTAAGTTTTTTAAACCTGAAACAAATAACAAGGAATATCTGAGAAACGGTCAATTCCACACAAAAAAAACGTATATAACGTAATTTGTGTGTTTTGACATGAACTACATGTTTTATTTAGTAAGTGTTTGTCTATCTCTTACTGTTTACCAGTTCCACAAAATTCAACAAAATTCATTCAGAGTCTTAAGAGGATATCCCCAGAAAATTCCAAGAACACATTTTATTTGCCATATACATGTATTTAATATACAGTATTTTAATCAAAATCGTTAGAGCTATTTTTTAGAAAATCAAAATATTCAAAATGTTTTCCATGCAAAGGGTAGTTTGGGGGGGGGGCCTTTCTTCAAAATCTTTGTGTCGCATCATTTGAAGATACTAAACTTAAATACCAAGTTCTTCACAGACACACGGACACATTTTTTTTGTTTTGTTTCAGATAAGTATTTTTTTTTTATTAATATTTCATATTATACATAATAATACGTAAGAAATAGTTACAGTAATCAATATGGTAATCATAGCTTGTAGTTCAGAATAACTAAGGTGGATGTGTGTTTTATATATATATATATATATATATATATATATATATATATATATATATATAAATGAAGATCTGGAAGTCTGGTAGCTGTGCCGCGTCTCCAACCAGCAGAGTCCAATAGTATGTGGCAAATATGATCCAGGTCAGGGTATCTGACAGCTGCCTGTTTGCCTGTTTGAATTCCAAGTTTAAATAGAGTTCACGTTTTTCTTGTGCCCTACTGCAGATGACACAGATTCTGCCATATGCCCAGTCCCAAATAGAGCGTATGATAGCGCAGTCCACTACTTTATGGTGCAGTGTCTTCACCTCATTACAGCAGAGATTAGAAGTTGATCTGCCATGCCGCCACAATTTGTCTGCTAGGTATAACATCATTGAGAGCAAGATATGCTCTAGCCTTCCAGTTTGTGGGGATCTTCGGGTTCGCAATTTTCTTCCAGATGATACTCGACGCCGCCGATCGTTCCGTTGCGCCCTGGGTAGAACACGAGTTGAAGCCATAAGGTGTCTATAAAAGTAAGCTGACTGTTTAAAGAGGATCTGTTTGCGGTAGTGTTGTAAAAGTCTGCCACCAGCGTCGAAATGCGCTGAGGCGCCTATCTGGGTGACGTAAATGTGCTGTCCAGAGAGATTGCTGAAACGGAAGGCCTTCACCCTCCAAAACAAGCAGTAGAGACTTCCCAAGAAGTGCCAAACATTTCGCATCCACTGCTATCAAGCCACAACCACCTTTAGTAGTGGGAAGACGCAGTTCCTCCCTTGCAATCCGATATGCAGCCCCGACCACAAAAAATAGCCAATGAGATATTCAATCCTTTGAGAAAACTGCCTAGAAATGGGTAACACTTGGGCAATGTACCAAATCCTACTGAGTGCATAAGTGTGCACATACCAAACACGTTGAAACAGGGTTAGTGTCCGCGACCGCTACTCGGCTAAGAGAACCCGCGACTTCATAAATTTTGCAGTCCAATTGAATGTCATAGTCTCATGCAAGCAGCATGTAAACACAACACCCAAAGTCTTCGTTTGGTGGACACTCCTCATACTTAAAAGATGGAGGGGCTCTTGCCAATGACCAAACTGCAGAACTTCAGATTTGGGAGATTCAATCTGGCCTCAGAAACGGCGCTATATTCTCGAAGACACCGATGTAAGGTTTGCATATCAGCATTACTGGCCAGGAATACCGTCACATCATCAGCATATGCTGTAAGCTTGAGTCGGTGGCCATAGAGTTCCAGACCGCCCAAGGATAACTGCAGTTGTCGCAGAAGGGGATCGAGGCTCAAAGCGAACAGACCAATTGACAAGGGACAACCCTGTCGGACTGACCGTCCTATGTGGAATCTTGGAGAAAGATGGCCGTTGCAGAGTATCCTGGAAGTTGCAGCAGCGTGGAGGTTTCTTAAGAAGACAACAAATCGTCCCGTAACCCCCAAATTTTGCATAATAGTCCAGAGATAACAATGAGTTCAAAAGCCTTTTCAAAGCCGCTGGAAGCTTCTCGGTTTCAGCATGATAAATAATGTCTCTCCACAAGCCAACATTCTGTATGACGTTCCTGCCACTCGACACGGCAGTCTGGGCTTTGCAGAGGATTGTCTCATAAACCAAATTGAGCCGTGAAGATAACGCTTTAGTCAACAATTTATAGCAATGACATTCCAGAATATAGAATAGTAAGCATAAGGAATACCATCTGGCCCAGGAGCAGTGTTCTGTTTTACGCTTTTCAGACCTGCAGAAAGTTCCTCGGTGATAAGAGGGCACAAAAGAGAAGAGCCGAGTTGCGAAGATACCCCAACAGGCAGTGGAGACAAGGCGGTATTGCTGTCAACACGTTTGGAAAAAGAGTCCCTAGAAAACTGTCATGAAAACAGTTCAGGATGGCAGAGGTCCCAGAAAGCACATGGCCATTGTCACAAAGTTCTGGTATAAAGCGTTGACTGCATTATTTGCGATCGCCGGCAAGGTGGAAGACTGAGAATTTTTCTTCTGCTGCCATTTGGCGACGATGGGACACAACACGAAGGGGAAGCATTTCCAATTGTTTGAGGGAGATTTGTTCCTTGATGGCATGAAGCTGGCGTGAGACGTCGCGATCGGCCGTTTGCAGATTGGCGAGATCCTGTAAAACAGTATAATAGAAGTAGAGAAGTTCACGGCGTTCTCTAGCCCGTTGGAAAGCTATCTGTTTGAAGAAGAAAATAACTGCTGGCTTACCCTTATAAAGCCACCAAGAGAGTTTGCTGTGGGAGATAAAAGACACAGGAATCCCCCAATAACCTCTCCCAGGAGTGGGAATATGCTCAACTAGCTTGATTGAAACTACAACTGCATTTATTTTTTGGTAGCCCGCTTTTACTGTTCTGGCATCGCAGGCGATGACACTGATGATACATGAAGATGGAGCCCCGGTGGAATGAGATGGCGGGGGAAACCGGAGAACCCGGAGAAATCCCGCCCCTGTGCCGCTTTGTCCACCAAAAATCTCACATGCGGTCGCTTAGGATCGAGGTGAGATGCGAATGGTCTGACCACTCGGCCACGGCGCGGCCCTACAACTGCATGATGGTCACTAAAAGCAAGAGGGAGAACTCGTACATGATGGGCAGTGGAAACAGAAACACGAGAAAAATAAAATCTGTCAATCGTAAAAGCCGACAAACCACAGAAAAAGTAAAGTCCCCTCGAGAACCATGTTTGGATTCACAAGCATCCACAAGATCAAATTGCGTCGTAATCTGCCTGAGCATAGGACTAATATTGGGCATCCCTCGTTGATCTTTGGCGCCAACAGTACAGTTAAAATCTCCCCCGATGAGAATTTTGAACCCTTAGAAAAGGGCCGTAAGAAGAGGTGTTTTGAAGAAAGATTCACGTTCACATCTACGTTGCGATCCAGAAGGTGCGTATAAGTTCACTAAGACTATATCGGTATACATCGCGGAGATGAGACGCCCTGAAGGGTGGAGGTAGACATTAGTTATGTGCATCCCTTTCCTGTAAATCAACGCCGTTCCGCGGCCGTCTGGGCCAAGATTCACAATGTTCTCATAATTATACAGAAAATCAAGAGTAGGCACATTAATTTCTTGCAAAAATCCCACGTCGACGTCATGGAGCTGTAAAAACTGTGCGAGTAGACTCTGAGTCACTGCATTTCGAATGCCGTTAACATTAATAGCGACAAGGACATGAAGAGGTATCATTCGAAAACACGTGAAGAAGGGAGACTTCTGAAATAGGTGTAGAAGGGAGAATGTGCAGAAGGGAGAATAAATAGAAGGAAGTAAGACGTATAGGCTCTATATCAGCAGACCGGAAAAAGTTTAAATGGTTCCACCGCTGTCCTGGCTGGGAGTGTTCCGTGGAGCCGTCGGTAATGCATACGAACGCACTCTGTGTTGTTGCTAAACGCTATCTATTTGCTGATCAGTCATATCATAATCATCATCCGGGGTAATTGCAGTTAACAGAGACACGTCGGAAGAATCCATATGTTGAACCACTAACGGCAAGGAAATGATCCACTTCCTCTGTCCAGGGGGGAGGATCTTCGTCGTCTTCAAGGTGCGAAGGTTCCATTCTACGAAGTCTGGGATCCCGCGACTGCTGTTCTTTCTCTAGTGGCACTTTCTGATGTACGGATTCAACGCGCGGTGACTGGAAGTTCTCCCCTTTTAACTTCTTGGAGTCTGGTTCTCCTTCCGGACGACTGCTCTATAAGGAGTCTGAGGCAGCACCGTCGGACGAGGTAGAAGGGGTCGCCGCGATGTCAATATTGGCATTTTTCGAGGTTGCCGATGTCGATACTGCAATATCCAAATTGGAAGATGAATCAGTAGTAAACTCGGACACATCCTGTTGCGCGTCTACTACAGTAGACCCTTCATCACTTGTCACACCGTCAGTGGCGGTCACTGGCTTAAACAGATCACTCAGAAGCCTCCACTGAAGTCGGAACTGAGAAGAAACAGGTGCTCGTAGCCAGAGTTGAGGACAATCTGCTTTCAGACGCTTGTTATCTTTGCAGATGAAGCAAACTTGTTCCTGTCCACTGCAAGTGATGTAGGCCTCAAAACCTGCAATCTTTAACACTGAAGAAATCGGCTTGCCAAGCTGGACATGCAGCAGGCGTATTCCAGTGTAAACTGGAAATCTAAAACGACCAGACCAACCGTCAATATTGGTGTTCAGAATTTTGCCATATTGTTGAAGCTCGTATACAACCCGGTCAGTGCTGATTTCCGGTGGTACATTGTAGACGCGAACCAAGGTATACTCTTTGTCTGCGGCCGTAATTTGAGCATTTGTCACTTCACCGGACATTAGAGAAAACTGAAAGACTCCCTCATGCGTACGTAAGATGTCTTCATAAACACTGCACTGGTGGAACTTTATATAGACAGCGTTTTCTTTACCTACCAACTGAATTGTATGTACCTGTTCTGGGAGGAGTTCCAGTGTACTATGCATCCATTCGTGTATTTCAAAAGCCGCACACTCTTACTAAACTGCACGTTTATGGTATTTTTGCGTTCTGCTTTCTGTTACTCCATTTCACTGCCGGCACAATATACACAAAGCACATGAAAACCCAGGGGCCACTAAAACACCGGCTCTCTCCAGTTCACGCGACTTGTACGGACCAAGAGCCAGGCCGCGACTGACACATTGACACACGGACCTTTTTTTAAAAATGCTTTTTTAGTAGGGGACCCAAAACAGGTATTTCCGGTATCGAATTTTTGGGTGCATTACAATACCTTCTCTATATGTATATAGTACGTGTAGAGAAAGTAAAAAAGGAGTCCTTACTGGCAGGTATTCCAACACTCAGCACCACAGTGACACACGATGATGCTGAACACTATACTAACAAGGACTGTAAATTTACATGAACTATGTTTATTTACAGCTTGATATAGCCTAACCACTTATGCTGTTACACTGCCTTAATATGGAGAGTAACTATAGGCCAGACGTAGAGAAAATTCGTTTTTACTTTCTCTACACGTATTATGTACATAGTTGATAGAGAAGGTATTGCACTCCACCCAAAAATTTGATACCCAGATTTCACCGGAAATATATGTTTTAAGGTCCCTTGTATAAAAAAAAAGCATTTTCACAAAAAGGGCCGTGGTATTTAAGTTTAGAGAATGCGACCCTTTACATGGAATTTTTTTCGAAAATTTTGATTTTCTCAAAAATGGCTAACAATTTTGATTAAAATGTCATAATATTAACGATATTTACCTGACAAATAAAATGTATATATCGAATTTTCTAGGAATAGCCTCTGAAGACTACTTTATTCTAGATGAACTTTACGGAATTTTGCATAACTGCTAAACCGTCAGAGTTAGGCAAAAACTTACCACACAAAAATGTAGAGGACTTTAAAACACACAATTTATATTTACATACATTTTTTTGTGGAGTTGGTCGTTTTTGAAATATTCCTTGTTATTGATTTCAGCTTTAAAAAACTTACTTTCCTCATATAGGAATTTGTCAACTCCTGTCCATACAAACAAAGGAACTTCAGTCACATAGCAACCAGCTTTTGACTATCACTTTAACCTACGGTACTCGCTTATTTCGCTTCTACTTACAAGGAAACAGGTAATAAGACTATTTCTGCTAGTTTTTTCTCGATTAGCATGACGTAAATAGACTCATAAGCTTTTTAACCATAATTTGTTAAAGGGATGTAGAGAAAGTCATGTGAATGGAACACACCAGATGTTTTTAATCTAACGCAATTTGTGTCTATACTATTCACTGGATTCTGTGTTTAGATTAATCATTGTTTGTCTATGACAGGCGCACAAGAAAATGGGAGGGCGTTGTGTTAAGCCATGTGTCTAAGAAGAACTTGAAGCAGTGCAAGCACATTGCTTACGTCATTCCAAATTACGTGATGGATCTCAAACCTTTTATGTACACTTCAACCTTGAGCCTTGGCAGACAAATCTCTTGGGCCAACTCCCAGAGGTATATTAAAAACAAAAAATCTTATGTGTTACACTCACACGACGTTTTCAAGCTACTCTACAAACAAACCTCTTACAGAAGATTATTCTTCTTCCTAAACAATGCTAATCGAGATAAAAAATTAGCAGAACGTTCTTATTACTTAGTTCCTTATAAGGAGAAGGAAACTAAAGGAAAATGATAGTTAAATGTTTTAAAAGCTGTCGTTATGCGATTGTCATTGCAAATCGCTTCTTTGCTTGGCCAGGAGGAGAACAAAAGAGAAACGGACACTTCCTGTTTGAGAAAAGTATAAGTACTTTGCAATTGAAACTAATAACAAGCAATATATAAAAAGCGGTAAATTCCACGAAAAAATGTTCAAAACATAAACTGTGAATTTTAACGAGATCTATATTTTTTGTGTAGTAAGTTTTTGTCTATCGCTTAAGGTTTACTAGTTACGCAAATTTTGGTAAATTCATCCAGAATAAGGAGGTCTTCAGAGACTTTCCCAGAAAATTCAAGATACACATTTATTTACCAGGTATATATATCTTTAATATATGATATTTTAATCAAAATTTTTAGAGCCATTTTTGAGAAAATCAAAATTTTCGTAAACAAGTTCCATGTAAAGGGTAATTAGGGGTGGGGGATTTTCTTGAAAATCTTCGTGTCACATCCTTGGAAGATACAAAACTTAAATACCAAATTTTCTATTTAACGGTCTTTTCGTTTTTGAGCTATGCTGTCCACAGACGCACACGCACGCACACGGACCTTTTTCCAGAAATGCTTTTTTCCTTGATTCAGGGGGACACGCGGCATATATTTCCAGTGAAATCTTGGTATTGAATTTGTGGGTGCGTTAGAATACCTTCTCTATACACTATGCACATAGTACGTGTAGAGAAAATACGTTACTATCTTAATATAGCTGTGTTAATGTTTGGGACACTAAGTAGACACTTCCTTTCGGATAGCAAATATATTTACTCACGTTTTAAAAATAATTTCAGTAAAAATACAAATTAAATTAAATACAAACACGTTGAAAATATATAATAACTAATTTACAATTAATATCCCCCCAAGCCATAAAAAACAAAATAAAAATAAATAAAGAATATGCTGTACATTTAATATGAAAATCGTTGCTCTTGTGCAGAGAACTCTAGCAAAATATAATGTTCTGTATAACGTATTTTACTTTCTCTACACGTACTATATACATAGTGTATAGAGAAGGTATTGTAATGCACCCAAAAATTCGATACCGGGATTTTACCGGAAATACATGTTTTGGGGTACCCTATATCCAAAAAAACATTTTCAGAAAAAGGTCCGTGTATGTGTGTGTCCGTGTGTCTGTTAACACGATAACTCAAAAACGAAAAGTTGGTAAAATACCAAACTTGGTATTTAAGTTTAGTATCTTCCAGGGATGCGACACGAAGATTTGGAGAAAAATCCCCCCACCCCCAACTACCCTTTACATGGAACATTTTTCAAAAATTTTGTTTTTCTAAAAAATGGCTCTAACGATTTTGATTAAAATATCGTATATTAAAGATATTTACCTGAAAAATAAAATGTATATTCTGAATTTTCTGGGAATAGCCTCTGAAGACTACTTTATTATGGATGAATTTTTCATAACTACTAAACCGTAAGAGATGGACAAAAACTTAACCCACAAAAAATGTAGAGCACGTAAAAACACACAATTTATGTTATATACATTTTTTTTCGTGGAGTTGGTCGTTTTTGAGATATTCTTTTTCTTGGTTTCAGCTTTGAAAAACTTATACTTTTCTCTCATGCAGGAATTTGTCAACTCCTGTCCATACAAACAAAGGAACATCAGTCACATAGCAACGAGCTTTTGGCTTTCACTTTAACCTATGGTACTGCCTTATTTCGCTTCTACTTACAATAAATCAAGAAATAAGACTATTTCTGCTAATTTTTCTCGATTAGCATGAAATAAATAAAAGATAAGCTTATTAACAATAATAATTTACAGAGATATAGAGAAACTCATGTAAATGGAACACATCAGATTCTTCAACTCCTGTCCATACAAACAAAGGAATTTCAAACACATAGCAACCAGCTGTTGACTATCACTTTAACGTATGTTAATCAGTTATTTGGCTTCTACTTACAAGGAAGCAAGTAATAAGATAATTTCTGCTAATTTTTTCTCGATTAGCATTAAGCAAATAGAAGCATAAGCTTTTTAACAATAATTTGTTGCAGACATGTAGAGAAAGACATGTGAATGGAACACATCCAATTTTTACCTGGGAAATCGTCTTTCGTATTTCTTTTACACCATGTAAAGGGAACCCAATTTCAATGTGATCACAAACGACTAGCTTTTAAAAGATTTGACTATCGATTTATGTATTTTTATTCCCCTTGTACTTACAAGAAACTTATATTAAAACCATTTTTACTTGTTTATCTCGAATTGCACGGAATAGATTTAAGAGTTAATGTTTATAAGAATAATTTTTCCTCATCTGGGAGATCTGGTCCGGGATGCACTCAGCCACCTGAGGTACCTGGAGAGCCAATTCAAGAGGTACTTGATGGAGAAGTAGCGGTTCCAGGTCTATAGGACCGTATTAACCGGCCGGGGGGTTCGAGGCGCTGACCACGTCTCACTCCATACTGCACTCCATCCATGACGGCTGTCATGGACCGTGATGGGGGACGCTGCGGCTGGGCGGTAGGCCAAAGTTCCTTATGAGCTGTGTTGCTATGGAGTTATATGATTATTATTTATATACAAAAATGCTGAATAGTTGTGTTGAGATTCTTTTTCTTTAAATGGAGTAGGAAAACTTTTTTTCGGCCTCAGCTCACCACCTGGCTCTTGGTCGACAAACATCTCTTTTCCCTTGAGGTTTATAGATCAGAGCCTGACTGTTTATTGGAGTTGTCCTTACTGATTCTAGTCAGGTGTTATCAATGAGTCCTGTGCACGTTCATCTTCTGTATAACTGGGATTAGGTCTAGTTCATTCCTTCAATACGTCTTCCTTTTAGATTCTATCTAGTCTTGTGGATCCTCATATCTTTCCGCTGACTGGTTAATCCTTACATTGTTACTTTCTCTAGCCCCATATGTACTACGTACATAGGGATAGAGAACGTATTATAATGCACCCAAAATTCGATACCGAGATATCACCGAAAATACATGTTTTGGGGTCCCCTGAGTCCGAAAAAAGAATTTTTAAAAAAGGTCCCTCTGTATTTATGTGTGTGTGTGTGTGTGCACCTGTGGACAGCATAGCCTCAAAACGTAAAGACCGTTAACCAAACTTGGTATTTAGGTTTAGTATCTTCCAAGGATGCGACACGAAGAATTAAAAAAAAAAATCCCCCCACCACAAACTACCCTTTACATGGAAAAAATTTCGAAATTTTTGATTTTCTTAAAAAATGGTTCTAACGATTTTGATTAAAATCCTTTATATTAAAACTACTTTATCCGAAATAAAAAAAAAAAAATATATATATATATATATATATATATATATATCGAATTTTCTGGGATTAGCCTCTGAAGACCTCTTTATTCTGGGTGAATTTTGACGAATTTTGCTTAACTGCTAAAGCGTAAGAGATAGACAAAAACTCACCACACAAAAAATATACATCACGTCAAAACACACAATTTATGTCCTTTTCATTTTATTTGTGGAGGTAACCGTTTCCGAGCTATTCCTTGTTATTGGTTTCAATTGTGAGGTACTTAAACTTTTCTCAGGCAGGACATGTCCGTTCTGACCAAGCAAAGAAGCGATTTGCAATTACAATCGCAAGCGATAACTTTTAAAATATTTGACTGTCACTTTAGCCTAGCGCATAACCTTAGTACCCTTTTACTTATAAGCACTAGGTAATAAGAGCATTCTGCTAGTGTTTATTTCGATTAGCATTGTGTAGAAAGAAGAATAATCTCTTAGAGCAGCTAGAGAAAGTCATGTGAGTATAACACATCAGATTGTTTTTCTTTACGGTCCATGATTCGCACACGTATAGCAAAATTGGCCTAGTAATCGTCTTATAAAACTTGTTTTATTTGAAAGCCGGTTCCTCATTATTTATTGTTAAAGCAGAAAATTGATGATTTATGTAATATAGCGTTCATACAAGGCGACTTTACGTAATGCCAGTCTAACAACCTGCACATGCAAGTTCATAGAAATACTCACATATTACTTTCTCTACACGTACTATGTACATAGTGCATAGAGAAGGTATTGTAATGCACCTAAAAATTCGATACCGAGATTTCACCGGAAATTCATGCAACCTCTAATTTTCATTTTAACTTGCTGTATCGCATAGGTGGTGCACTAATTGCATTCGACCCAAAAGTTCTGAGAGAAATTTCACTAGAAATACAGGTATGAGTTAAAACCTGCCAAATTTATGAGGAATATTTATTTGTGTGAACATCCTAAACTCAAAAATTAAAACTCGAAAAAATACCAAACAGCCCTATTTCAAAAACATGTTGTTTGCATCTCAAAAACATATCTTAATGTTCTTATTAAAACTCTATGTGTTTTAAAAATTATACTAAATAAAATATATATCATTGACCATTCTCCGTGGTGTAATGGTTACCATGCTAACTTCACGTAACCAAAGTCGTGGGTTCAAACCCGGCGGAGGACGATGGATTTGTTCGGGTGCAAAAACCTTAGCATGTGTTCCTTCGGAAGGGAAGTAAAGCCGTTGGTCCCGTGTTGTAGATTTACGGCGGGTAAAAGAACCTCAAGCCTGATAGAGAGGTCTCTGAGCAAAATTAAGCGGTCTTTCACGCCCAATTTAGAATGGGACGCCGAGAACCACAGTAGTTAAAGAGCGTCCATAAATAACACGCCATTTACATTTTTTGGCCTTTCTATAAACATTTGGGAAGTTTCATTGGTTTATATAAAAGAAAATTTATTTCAAATATAACTGGGGAGCCGTAAGGAAATAACCTGTATGTCCTCTCCAATGAGAAGTGATTTGTGTAATTGTGAACATTTGCCAAACCATAAGAGATAAAGAAAACCATAGATATCCATAAAACATACAATCTATTTGACATTTTTTTGTATGTGACATCATATTTTTTCGATTATTTTACTTTCTCTACACGTACTTTGTACATAGTGTATAGAGAAGGTATTGTAATACACCCAAAAATTCGATACCGAGATTTCACCGGAAATACATGTTTTAGGACTCCCTGAATCAAAAAAAAAAAAAAAGCAGTTTCAGAAAAAGGTCCGTGTGTATGTGTGTGTGTGTGTGTGTCTGTGTGTATGTGTGTCTGTGGACAGCATAGCTCAAAAACGAAAAGACCGTTAAATACTAAACTTGGTATTTAGGTTTGGTATCTTCCAAGGATGCGACACGAAGATTTTCAAGAAAATCCTCCCACCCCCAACTACCCTTTACATGGAAAAATTTTCGAAACTTGATTTTCTAAAAAATGGCTCTAACGATTTTGATTAAAATCCAGTATATTAAAGATATTTACATACCAAATAAAATGTATATCTTGAATTTTCTGGGGTTGCCTCTGAAGAGGTTTTTATTCTGGATGAATTTTGCTAAATGTTGCTCAACTGCTAAGCGGTAAGAGATAGACAAAAACTTACTGCACAGAAAATGTTGATCTGATCAAAACACACAATATATGTCCTTTACAGTTTTGTTGTGGAGGTAATCGTTTCCGAGATATTCCTTGTTTTTGGTTTCAGTTGTGAGTATACTTTTCTCAGAGAGGAAGTGTCCGTTTTTCTTTTGTTCTACTCGTGGCCAAGCAAAGAAGCGATTTGCAATGACAATTGAATAACGGCAGATTTTAAAACATTTGACTATCGGTTTAGCTGATTTAGTTTGATTATCTCGATTAGCAAGGTTTGTAGAAGAGCTAGTGAAAGTCATGTGAGTGTAACACATCAGATTTTTTCTAATAATATGTCATGTTTATCTAGGACGAGAGCATGATCTGCAACGGAGATTGGTCTGTATGGCCGAGGCGGCGGTACGTTTCGTTGTGCCGATGTAAGTTTGGCCACATGTGCAAGGTATTTTGTAAACACCGGCGGTAGAGAGCGGGTCCAGTGGGTTTTTAGCTGATTTGTGAATTTGTTTTAATTTTCGTGCTGGAAGATATATTGTTCTAATTTTCTGTTTATTTAGTAGTTTTCCTATTCTGTCAGTGACGCCTTTTATGTATGGCAGAAAGACTTCAGCTCTATTTGAATTTGATTTAGTGTTTTCCTTTTGACATTTATTATGGTGATTGACACGTGTAAAATCTTTTTTAGAATAGCCATTATGGGCGAAAACTTGTTCCAGGCGTTTAAGTTCATTATTTAAATACTGCGGCTCACAACTTTTTTTGGCACGTTCAACTAAGGTTTTAATGACACCACTTTTCTGTTGTGGATGGTGGTTGGAGTCCTTGTGCAAGTATTGATAGCAGCTAACTGGTTTTTTGTAAATAGAATGACCGAGTCTGCCTTTTGTAAGTTTTAATTATTTTAATAGTTTTAATATTCGACCACGGCCTACAAGCCCGGACATGTTATATTTTACCATACCATGGATAGTTTGTGAATAATGGGAAGATAAATGCTTATGAATGTGACACATGTGCTTTTATTTAATAATTACTTTGGATTTAGTGCATGTACTTCAAAATGTTGAATAGGATACTTTGAAATTCAGCACTATTGTAAAACCAAAAATTTAAATTCGTTGTTCACTGTAATACGCACAGCAATTCTTATTCCATTTGACACTTAACAAGGTATAATATCTAGTTAAAAGTCTAACTTGTTATTATTATTATTGTTATTATTATTATTATTATTATTATTTGCAGTAGCTTTTAAGCTCTTCAAAATTGTGGGAATGAACTTAGCGTTTTAATACTGTGGAATAACAACTATACCAATATCAGGTTCTGTATATTTTTACTTTCTCTGCAAGTACTATGTAATAGTTTAATTTGTCGCCCTCCGTGATGTAAAAGTTACTATGCTTACTTCATACAACCAAGGACGCGGGTTCAAACCCAGTGGAGGGCGATGGATTTTATCGGGCATAAAAACCCTTCGGAAGGGAAGTAAAGCCGTTGGTCGCGTGTCGCAGATTTACGTCACGTAAAAGAACCTCAAGCCTGATAGAGAGGCCTCTGAGCAAAATTAAGCGGTCTGTCACGCCCGGTATAAAATGGGACGCTGAGAACTACAGCAGTTAAAGAGCGTCTATAAATAAAACAAAACAAACATGGAAAAATGTTCAAAAATATTGATTTTCTCAAAAATGACTAACGATTTTGATTAAAATATCGTAGATTTAAGATATTTATCTGAAAAATAAAACATATATCTTGAATTTTCTGGGAATAGCCTCTGAAGGCTACTTTGCTCTGGATGAATTTTACGGAACTTTGTATAACTAGCAAATCGTAAGAGATAGACAAAAACTTAACTAAAAGAAAATGTAGAGCTTGTTAAAACACACAATTTATGTTATATACATATTTTTCTTGGACTGGATTGTTTTTTTTTTTTTTGTTTTTTGTTTTATATTTCTTGTTATTGGTTTCAGCTTTAAAAACCTATACTTTTCTCATACGCGTATTTGTCAACTCCTGACCATTCAATCACAGGATCTTCAGTCATATAGCATCCAGCTAATACTTTGGCCTATGCTACTCCCTTGTTTCTCTTCTACTTCTATAGTAGAAGGTAATAAGACTATTTCTGCTAATTTGTTGTCGATTAGTATGAAGCAAAAAGAAGCATAAGCTTTTTAACGATAATTTGTTGCAGAGATGTAGAGAAAATCATGTGAATGGAACTCGTGAGATTTTCCCAATCAACTTAACAGCTATAAAAAGTCAAAGAAGAATATAGCGCTATTGTCACATTGGGGAGGCTTTCCTGTAGCACATTTCCAGGGCTTAGGTACCTTTTGGAGGAATTTTATTGTAGTTGAAGCAAGTCAAGGAGCATAGTTCCTAGGGTGTGGTTTTCCACATAGAAGATAATACGTTTGGCCCTTAATATCACCAGCACTAGAACAATCAATTTTTCATAATTATCTTAATCTCACTGGTTGGCGTATGATATTAAATAATAACGCGTATGCAGATTATAATTTAACATTACTGTTTAGATCCTAATCTAAACCAGTTCTGAGAAAGATGATGTTTGGCCAGTGGGAAATCTACATGTAAAAGTATTTCGATCTTGCAAAGTGACCATTGCCATCAATTCAAATTATCTTAACCTATTAAAGAAGAAAAAATCATTTTCGTTATTAAGTGGTTATAAAATAAACAATTACATACTTCATCAGATTAAAAAAAATCTGATGTGTCCCATTCACATGCCTTTCTCAACATCGCTGTAACAAATTATTGTAAGAAGCATATTCTTCTATTTACTTTATGATAATCGAGATAAATATTATAGAAATTGCTTGCTCCCTTGTAAACAGAAGGAAAATAAGAGAATACACTAGGCTAAAACGCTAGCCAAAGCTGGTTGGCATGTGGTTGAAATCTGTTTCTTTGCAAGGCCAGGGGTTTACAACTTTCCGTTGTAAGAAAAGTTTAAGTGTTTTAAGTCTGAAACAAATAACAAGGAATGTCTCAGAAATGGTCAATTCCTCGAAAAAAACGTATATTACACAAATTGTGTGTTTTGACGTGATCTAGGTTTGTTTATTTGTTTGTTTTTTGTAGTAAGCTTTTGTCTATCTATTAACGTTTATCAAAATTCATCAATATTCACTCAGAATAAAGAGATCTTTAGAGGCTATTCCCACAAAATTCAAGATACACATTTTAACTGCCACATAATATGCGGTATTTCAATCAAAATCGTTAAGACCCATTTTTGAGAAAATACAATTTTTCGATATTTTTTCCATGTAAAGAATATTTGGAGTGGGGGGATTTTTATCAAAATCTTCGTGTCGTATCCCTGAAAGATACTAAACTTAAATACCAAGTTTGGTATTTATCGATTTTGATATTTTACCGACACACGCATACACACTCACACACGGGCCTTTTTCTAAAAATAAGTACCTTTTTTGGATACAGGAGACCCTAGAACGTGTATTTCCGGTGGAATCTCGGTATCGAATTTTTGGGTGTATTACAATACCTTCTCTATACACTATGTACATAGTATGTGTAGAGAAAGTAATAACATTAATGTTCACTTACATTAATTATATGACAATTGTTCTTATGTATTAATAATTTGTTGCATTATCAAATCTTACATATTAACGAAAATTATATCCTCTAGTTTCTAAGGGAACTTTTATATACATATTATAAGTTCACCCTCTTATTATTAAAAACTGTTCCGAAGCTGAGTGGTCAGCGTTCCAGACTATCGAGAGCAGAGGTACTTGGTTGCGATCCCTGGGAAGGCCAAGGTATTTTCCAGAGCAATAAAACTTCCGAGGCTGGTTGTAGATTGAGTTTGTGCAATGACTAATGGAATATCACTTGGCTGTTTGGCCCTTCTATGATACATGGTTGCCACCCACAATTTAGTTTGAGATGATCGGTCCTGCCTCTGTTCTTGATCTTCAAATTATCATCACCATCGACGTGGTTATAGTTGTGTTCTGAGCTCGTTGGCCCTGCAGGATGAGTTGGGAGGAGAGGGGAAAGCGATATCTGGTTACCCGGTGAGCTGTTATGCAGTAATCATTCCTACACATATGTTACCTAGCGTAGCCTACTTAGCATAATAAAGTGCAGAAGTAGTTCAATGCTGAAGAGTTTTTCTTTTTTTTTTATTCTTTTTACCATGTCTGAAGTTAAGAAATGTACGGTAGTGCATTCAGAAGGGCGTGAAATTATAATTAACGTTATAGATAAATATGATGAAGAAGCTGTGAATAAACAGTATTTATATCCAGTGCTCACAACCAGTTGAATATTATACTGGTGTTTCCGTGTCAACGATAAAGGGAATTCGTAAGGAGAAGAAAGAGCTGCAGTCAAGAGGAGAAAATAGTGAATTGAGCACTCCCGAGAAAAGAAGAAAATTTAGACCTGAACATAACTGTTGCGCAAATCAATGTCTTTAGTAGTCCAGTGTACGAAGAATAATACGGTTAACTCGTTTTATATTTATTTAAAAAATGTCTCTGTCATAAAGTGTGTGTTTTAATGAAATCTATATGTTTTGTGCAGTGAGTTTCTTTCTCTTTAAAAATTCGTCCAAAATGAAGAAGTCTTTAGAGGCTATTCCCAGAAAGTTCAAGGTGTATATTACATTTGCCAGGAAATATTTGAAACATATTGTATTTTAATAAAAAAATATTGCACGTACAGAGTAAGTGGGGGATTTTGTTGAAAATGTTTGTGGGGCATCCTTGGATGGTTTTGAGCTTAAATACCACACACACATACACACACAACTATTCTTCTTGGGAAAATGAAAACAACGTGTTCAGAATTGGACACGGAATTGGCACGACCACTAACTAACCTATTAAGGTAGACTGCATGTTATTCTTCAACACTGCGTCTATCTCCCAGTGTCACCGTATCTGTACTCACGTGTGTGTTATGTACGATTCCTTTCAGGGTCTACGAGCTGGGAACACAGCTATAGTTGCCAAAACTATTCAATACAGTTTTAGTGTTCTACGAGGTTGTTGATTTCAGGTTTAAACTGAACTTGTTGGGATATACGGGGTGGGAGGTGAATAACTGCATATATTTAGAAAAGAACAATGCATATAACTCATCAGTATATCTCATTTTACCCCATTACTATTAGCATTGTCATGAATGAAGCACAAATGTCAGAGTCTACGGTGTTTTAACGGCGCTGAGTATGTATCTCCTGTGTTTACATACATCACACCACCTATAGTTGGAGCAGAGGGCAGAGGAGGGTCGACCTAGGGAATAATATCTGTCCTAAAAACATGTGTAATAAATATTACTTTACAAAATAGCAAAAAATAATGGCTCATCACATCTTCCTCAAACGCCGATACAAATATTTTCACTTATTCACCTCCCACTATGTATTTAAATGTAATGTATTGTAGATGATTTTCTTTGCTCTCCTTTATTTATTTATTATTATTATTATTATTATTATTATTTAATTTCTCTACTGCTTATCTTCAGACACCAAACAAGTTGGCTCAGTAACACAAGCGAGTAAAATAAAGAAAAAACAATTCACTTTCATTAATATTCTTTAAACTATATACACAAAACCAGTTTATGCTAATTAATAAGTTAATAAAATAACATATAGAAAATATTATTGAGAGGGCAGATAATATCAAAATTATGTTTAGTAACAGTAACTGGTGACGTGTTACATGCATTAGTTTTGAAATATAAAGCGTCGTGGTCAGAAACAATGGTAGGGACGACTTTAGATGTATATTTGTCGACATGAATATTAGTCACTATGTTAAAAAGCCATCGCCCTCCGCCGGGTTTGAACCCGCGACCTTGGGTATATGAAGTTAGCATGGTAACCATTACACCACGGAGGACGAAGGAATATTTCAGAAATTTGACAAAAAAATCTGATGTGTTCCATTCACTTCACTTTTTCCACATCTCTGTAAAATTATTGTTGAAAAGCTTCTTTTTACTTCATGCTAATCCAGAAAAAAGTAGCAGAAATAGTCTTATTACTTGTTTCCTTGTAAGTAGAAGCGAAATAAGGGAGTACTAAGGTTAAAATGATGTTTAATATCTTTATATACGGTGTTTTAATCAAAATCGTCACAGCCATTCTTGAGAATCAAAATGTTCGAACATTGTTCCATGAAAAGGGTAGTTGAGGGTAGTTCTTGAAAATCTTCGTGTCGCATCCTTGGAAGATGCTTAAACTTAAATACCAAGTTTGGTATTTTACGTATTTTCGTTTTTGAGCTATGCTGTCCACAGACACACACGGACCTTTTTCCAAAAATACTATGTAGATAGTCCCTGTAGAGGAAGTAAAAATTCCATACATGAATGTTTTAACGAGATCTACATTGTGTGTGACCAAGTGGTTAGACCGCGCGCCTCCCAGCAAGCTGGCCGGAGTTCAATCCCCAGCGGCCGCACGTGGGATTTTGTTTTTCCTTAGTTGCCCTATTAATGTTTAACGTTTACATATGCGCATTTACAAATACACAAGTACCCATGCCGAAGGCAGGACTTGAACCCAGGATCCCGTGCGCCGCGAAGCACCAAAACGAGGTAATTTAGAGAGCGCGGCAACAGCGACTGGCCTCTGTTGGGCGAAGCGACGTCTGGAAGGGTTTTCTCCAAGTTCTCCGGTTTCACCCGCCACTCATTCCACAGATTGCTCCATCATCACCTTTCCTATCATCCATTTCGCTTGCATTTCATATCATACGCTTCCTCACACTTACCTACTCCAGGTTCGCCATTCTGTGGTTCGTGACATTGGCTCCCCGATAGGCTTATGACCCTAGGGGGGCATCAGTCGGTGAGGGTAAGCCGTGTAGAACGAACGAAGATTTTGACTACTTTATACAGCTTACCAACTAACAACAGCCATCCAAAACTTCAGAGGCTATTTCTGGAAAATCTAACACATACATTTTGTTTACCTATCATGGAAGGATCTTTATTATTTTATTTAAACGTGTTAGAGAATATTTTCAGGAAATTAAACTTTTCCAAAAAATTTCCGTCAAAATGATAATTTGAGGTGGGAGTATTTTCTTCAAAATCTTCGTGTGGCGCAGATGAAAGATGTAGCACTTAAATACCAAGTTTGGTATTTGCAGAATTATCGAGTATTCCTGTTCACACATACACATACTCTCAAAAAAAGTTTGTCTAGATTCAGGGGAGCATATACAAACATATTTCTGGTGCAATGTCGATATCAAATTTTTGGATAGGATGCAATAACTTCTCTACCTACTATGAGAAAAGTACGTGGCAGAAAACTATAAAACGATATTAAATAGTGAAGGTCGTGTGAATGTAAGACCAGCCATTTGTAAATTTGTGGTGATATTCATTGGAGTAAGACTATGTGCCTACTTGGAACCAAATAAGTCATAAATAAAAACACTTTTTAGATTCACAATATATAATGATTTATATACTTAAATCCATACTAAAAATATGAAATGAGTATAATAATTTGTTATTCAATGACTTTTTCTACTCACTCTCCTATAAACTTTTCTTACAAAATGTACTTCTACTCTCTATAATACTTCTTGCTTATCGAGATAAACTTATTAAACATTTTGTTAAATGTAGATATACATATACAAAGTATAAATAGATTATATTTATTTTTTAAAAAGCTGATCGCTATGTGATGACTTCGAAATTCTATGTTCTTTGCATGATCACAAGAAAAACAAATATTGACTTGCCATTTGAAAAAAAACATGTAAGTATTTGAAAATGCAAACCAATAACAAAGAACATCTCGAAGGAGGTTAACAACACAAAAAGTAATAATAATAATAATAATAATAATGATATTAAAACGGACGTCTTCCATTCACATGACTTTCTCTAAATCTCTGTAACAAATTGTTGTTAATAAGCTTATTCTTCTATTTGTTTAGTGCTAAAACACTAACAGAAACAGTAGGAGGGAAATAAGGGAACACACTACACCACACAATCAACTGTTTTAAAATGTGACTGCTATCCGTTTCTTTGCGTGGCCAGCGGATGACAAGTTCCCGTATGAGAAAAGTATTTTAAAACTGAAATCAATTACACGGAATATCTCGAAAACGACCAACTCAACAAAAAAGAGTATTTAACATAAATTCTGTGTTTTATCGTCATATACATGTGTTGGGTTTTAAGTTTTAGTCTATCTCTTACGGTTTACCAGTTATGCAAAATTCAATAAAATTCATCTAGAATAAAGAGATCTTTAGAGGATATTCCCAGAAAATTCAATACATACATTTTATTTGTCAGGTAAATATCTTTAATGTATGATATTTTAATCAAGATGGATAGAGCCATTTTTGAGAAAATCAACATTTTCGAAAAAAGTTCCATGTAAAGGGTAGTTGTGGATGGGGAAATTTTCTTGAAAATCTTCGTGTCACATCCTGGGAGTTACCAAACTTAAATACCAATTTTGGTATTTAATTGTCTAATTGTTTATGAGTTATACTGTTCACAGACTGACACAGACAGACACACACACACACGGACCTTTTTTTAAAAATGCTTTTTTTGGATTCAGGGGGACGCAAAACATGCATTTCCGGTGAAATCTCGGTATCAAGTTTTTGGGTGGAATACAATACCTTCTCTATATACATAGTACGTATAGAGAAAATAATAAAGAAACTAAAAACAAAAGCATATCAATTTATCAGTTAATTTATGCATGCAATTCGCAGTTAATCTCGAAGGGAGCAAGAACTATAAAATGGACGGTCAAGGTGAAGCGCGTATATCATTCTGATTTCTTGACTAGACCACTCATCGTTAATACTTTGATTATGAATTTAAAACGGATCATTAGTTCCTGAAGTAATCAAGATTCTTGCTGAGTCCAGCCATGATACTTAGAAATTCAAATATGCACATTCCTATATTTATGTATTTAAGAAGTTTAATTTTAATGAACGCAGCAGTCGTATCAATGGCGGATCCAGGATTTGAAGTACAAAAATCTGATGTATTCCATTCACATGACTTTTTCTACGTCTCTGCAACAAATTATTGTTAGAAAGCTTATGCTTCTATTTACTTCATGCTAATCGAAAAAATATTAGCAGAAATAGTCTTATTACTTGCTTCCTTGTAAGAAGAAGCGAAATAAGCGAGTACAATAGGTTAAAGTGATAGTTAAAAGTTGGTTGCTATGTGATTGAAGTTCCTTTGTTTGCATGGACACGAGTTGACAAATTCCTGTATGAGAAAAGTTTTTTCTTTAAAGCTGAAACCGAAAACAAGGAATATTCAAAAATGATCAACCCCAGACAAAAAAATGCATACCACATAAATTGTGTACTTTAACGTGCTCTATATTTTTTGTATGCTAATTTTTTGTCCATTTCTTACGTTCAGCAGTTATGCAAAATTCCCAATAATTCATCCAGAATAAAGAGGATTTCTTAGGCTATTCCCAGAAAATTCAAGATATACATTTAATTTGTCAGATAAATACCTTTAACATAAGACATTTTAATCAAAATCTTTGAACCATTTTTGAGAAAATCAAAATTTTCGATGGGGGTGGGGGTATTTTCTTGAAAATCATCGTGTCGCAACCTTGGAAGATATCATACTTAAGAACCAAGTTTGGTATTCTACGGTCTTATCGTTTTTGAACTGTGTTGTCCACAGGCACACATACGCACACACGGACCTTTTTCTAAATTTTTTTCAGAGGGACCCAAAACATGTATTTCCGGTGAAATCTCGGTATCAAATTTTTGGGTGGAATGCAGTACCTTTTCTATATACAATGTACATAGTACGTGTAGAGAAAGTAAAAATATGATGCGTTCCGTTCACTTTTTCTACCTATTCTGTAACAAACTATTCTTCAAAAAGCGCATCCTTCTATATACTTCTTGCTAATGAAGGCGAACATTAGAAGAAACGGCCTTATTAGTTAGTTCCTTGTAAGTTAGGGGAACAAGGGAATACACCAAGCTAAATCCATAGAATAATCCTTTAAAAGCTGTTACTATGTTCAATTCTTTTAGCATAGGTCAGGAGTAAAATAAAAGAGCTGAAACGAAAGATAACTTCCCGTTTGATCAAAATTTAAGTAGTTGGAAATTGAAAAAATAACAAGGGAAACAGCCAACTCTACCAACAAAAAAAAATCTGATGTGTTCCATTCACATGAGTTTCTCTACTTCTGTGTAACAAATTATTGCTAATAAGCTTATTTACTTCAAGCTAATCGAGAACAAATTACCAGAAATAGTCTTATTACTTGCTTCCTTGTAAGTAGAAGCGAAATATGGAAGTATCATAGGCTAAAATGAAGTCAAAAGCTGGTTAATAGGTGACTGATTTTAATTTGTTTGTATGGACACGAGTTGTCACATTCCTGTATGAGAAAAAGTACAAGTTTTTCAAAGCTGAAACCAAAAACAAGGAATACCTCAAAAACGATCAACTACTCGAAAAAAATGTATGTAACATAACTTGTACGTTTTAGTGTGTTCTACATTTTTTGTGTGCTAAGTTTTTGTCCATCTCTTACGGTTTAGCAGTTATGCAAAATTCCGTAAAATTCACCCAGAATAAAGTAGTCTTCGGAGGCTATTCCCAGAAAATTCAACATATACATTTTATTTGTCAGAGAAATATTTTATTATGCGATATTTTAATCAAAATCGTTAGAGCCATTTTTTATAAAATCAAAATTTTCGTAAAAAGTTCCATGTAAAGGGTAGTTGGGGTGGGGGGATTTTCTTGAAATTCTTCGTGTCGCATCCTGAAAGATACCTAACCTAAATATCAAGTTTGATATTTAAAGGTCTTTTCGTTTTTAGCTATGCTGCCCACAAACACACACACACATACACAGACAGACAGACATACAGACAGACAGAGAGACACACACACGGACATGTTTCTAAAAATACTTTTTTTTGGATTCAGAGACCCAAAACATGTATTTTTGGTGAAAACTCGGCATCGAATTTTTGGGCGCATAGCAATACCTTGGTATTTAAGTTTAGAATCCTCTAGGGATGCGACACAAACATTTTGAGAAAAATCCTCACACCCTAAACTACCCTTTACATGGAACTTTTTTCGAAAAGTTTGATTTTCTCAAAACTGACTCTAACGATTTTGTTTAAAATATCGTATATTAAAGATATTTACCTGACAAACAAACTGTATATCTTGAATTTTCTGGGAATAGCCTCTGAAGACTACTTTATCCTGGATGAATTTTGCGGAATTTACATAACTACTAAACCGTAATAGATGTGCAAAAACTTATTATACAAAAAACGTAGAGCACGTTAAAACACACAATTTATGTTATATACATTTTGTTCGGGGAGATGATCGTTTTTTAGATATTCCTTGTTACTATTTATGCAAATTTGTTCTGAATTAGGATTAAATAAATAGAAGCATAAGTTTTTTAACAATAATTTGTTGCAGAGATGTAGAGAAAGTCATGTGAATGGAGTGCATAAGATTTTTTTACTTTTAAAACATTATTGTGGGGGGGGCTGAGTTTGACTGCATGGTTATTAAGACAAATGCCAAAGTCAAGACATATATTAAAAAAAAAAAAAAAAAACCGGACCTGAACGAAATCCCACTGTACTTTTGTAGCAGATCCTTGCATGCATAATTAACATGTGAAAGATACTGGCCAAAACGCATTAGTTACAAAGTAATTTACAAATAAAATGAACAAGAAAGTATTTACTGCTCAGCTGAAGGTGTTTTATTGATTAACGAACTGCTTGCAAAACCTGTCCTGTTATTTGTACGTAAATGCATTCTTACTTTGTATTTGAAATGTCTTCCTGCAGCATATTAACATTGCAACATTAACAGTAATAACTTGGGCTTAAATAAATCAGACAGTTTATCAAGATGGCTTTTAGGTGCGTTCGTTGCAGCAAGATATATTAGTACAGGTAGAGTTGGAACTGTGGAACCGGACTGAAAAATCTTGTTACACTCACATTAATTCTCTTACATAAACTGATTATTCTCTCTGCTTTTTATTAATCCGAATAAACTTTTAATAATAGAAATTATTCCCATTTATATATTTCATTGTACAGTACAGAAAAATATCCACGAGTATTCGTACGCGCGCGCGTGTGGGTGTGACTATCTCTCTGTGAACAGAATAACTAAAAATCTGATGTGTACCATTCACATGACTTTCTCCATATCCCTGCAACAACTTATTCTTAAAAAGCTTATACTTCTATTTACTTTATGCTAATCAGAAAAAAATAGCAGAAATAGTCTAATTACTCGCTTCCTTGCAAGTAGAAGCGAAATAAGGGACAACCGTAGGTTAAAGTGATAGTCAAAAGCTGGTTGCTATGTCAAATAAGTTCCTTTGTTTATATGAATAGGAGTTGACAAGTTCCTGTATGAGAAAAGTATACGTTTTTCATTGCAGAAACCAAAAATAAGGAATGTCACAAAAACGACGAAGTCCACGAAAAAAATATATATAACATAAATTGTGTGCTTTAATCTGCTCTACATTTTTTGTGCAGTAAGTTTTTGTCCATCTCTTACGGTTTAGCAGTTATTCAAAATTTAGTAAAATTCATTCAGAATAAACTACTCTTCAGAGGCTATTCCCAGAAAATTCAAGATATACATTTTATTATTCAGGTAAATATGTTTAATATACGAAATTTTAATCAAAATCGTTAGAGCCATTTTTGAGAAAATCAAAATTTTTGAAATAGTTCCATGTAAAGGGTAGTTGGGGTGGGGGGATTTTTCTCAAAATCTTCGTGTCGCATCCCTGGAAGATACTAAACTTAAATACCAAGTTTGGTATTTTACCGACTTTTCGTTTTTGAGTTATCGTGTTTACAGACACACGGACACACACACACACACACACACACACACACACACACACGGACCTTTTTGTGAAAATGCTTTTTTTGGATATTGGGGACCCTAAAACATATATTTCCGGTGAAATCTCGGTATCGAATATTTGGGTGGAGTGCAATACTTTCTCTATACACTATATACATAGTGCACGTGGAGAAAGTAAAAACCGAGAAGACGGTAAAGTGATATTTACAATTTTATAATTATATTAAAAAGCTTTTGAGGATCCGTATCAACAAAATACTCCACCCCTTAAATTACCATTTAGATGGAATTTTTTTTAATTGTATTTTCTCCAAAATGGCTCTAAGAATTTTCATTATTTTATCATATGTTTAAATTATATTTATGACAACTAAAATGTATATGTAGAATTTTCTGGAGATAAACTCTCAAATCCTCTTTATTCTGGATGACTTGCATAACTGATAAACCTAAAGCGGTAGACAAGACAAAAAACGCAGATCTTGCTAAAGCAGACAGGTTATGTCAGATATAATTTTTTAAGGAGTTACCAAAGCATTTCCGAGATATTCCTTGTTATTGGTTTAAATTTTCCAGTACTTATACTTTTCTAGTTATTCGTTTTTCTTTCTTTCTTTAATCCTGCTCAAGTAATGAGAGGTGATTTTCAATGTCATCAAATTGATCCCACCTCTTAAAGGATTTGAATATCACTTTAGCATAGTAATATTCCCCTTACTTCAAGGAGAGTTTAAATAAATCTATTTCTACTAATGTTTAGTATGGAGTGTGGGGGGATTTTTTTTTGGAAATTTTCGTGTCGCATCCTTGAAAGTTACCAAATTTAAATACCAAGTTTGGTATTTAACGGTCTTTTAGTTTTTGAGCTATGCTGTCCACACACACACACACACACACACACACACACACACACACACGGGGATCTTTTTCCAAAAATGTTTTTTTTTTTTTTTTGGATTCAGGGATACCCAAAACGTGTATTTCCGGTGAAATCTCGGTATCTAATTTTTGGGTGGAACACAATACCTTCTCTATACACTATGTACATAGTTCGTGTAGAGAAAGTAAAAGAAAAGCGTAAACAGATTTACGTGTAACTATATTTAAGATTGTACTCGTTTGGGTAAGCCGATGCAGTTTTTATGTTATAGCAAAAGCAGCATGCAATGAAATCTTGGGATACATTTAGTCATATCCGAGATAATCATAAAAGCCACTTTTGAAACCAAAATCAAATAAGCAGTATATTATTTATCAGTATTGAGGATTTATCTCTCATGAAGATGTATTAGCTTAACCCTTTGTTGTCTGTCGGCACCTATAAGTTCCGCTTGTTTTAAGCGGAAGAAAGGGTTGTACTCTAGCATTAATTTCATGTTATACTAACCTTCAACCATAACCACTAGTAAACAAGACTGTTTTATATTGCACAAAGATATACAATTTTCGCCCTAAAATGCAGTGATTTTCTTAAATAAATAAAAGAGTAAATCCGACAGAACTACAGCCAAATGTAATCCCATTATCTTCCAAGCATCACACCGATTATTTTACTTGGGCTCTCCCCATCCTTTACCACATTCACTGAAATTTGAACTTGCAACATTTGGCTTTGAATGAATAACTAGTCCATTATCTATCAGCTAACGTCACATGGTCATTTGAACCACATTTTTGGTAGTGCCTTTGGCAGGATTAGAAGAATTTAAACATTTAATTGGGAAGAAAAAGATTAGTAAAGGATCTACATATATCTTCATTTCTTTTTTCTCTTTTATTTTATATAACAATTTTATAAGTTTATTTCCAAATATTTTTACTAGAACTCCAATTTTAAACTTGAATTAAGGGAAAAACGGCATATGTACTATACTAACGCAGGTAACTAAGGGTTTATACTACCTACATGCATAATATTACCACAAAATAGCAAATAAGGTTACATTAATTTTGATATCAACTCTCGAATTTTGGCACATAAATTAAAGTGCATCTATAGACTTTAAAAAGGCAACATTTTTGTAATATTTATATACCGCCTTAACATCTACCAGCAGGTCATACCGACAGATTTTCCATTAACTGTGGTAAAAACCACTGAAATAATTCAATTGTAAGGTACAACAAAGAAAATTCTGATGTGTTCCATTCATATGCCTTTCTCTACATCGCTGCATAAAATTATTGTTAAAAAACTTATGCATCTATTTACTTCATGCTAATCGAGAAAAAATTAGCAGAAATAGTTTTATTACTTGCTTCCTTGTAATAAGAAGCGAAAAAAGGAAGTACTATAGGTTAAAGTGATAGTCAAAAGCTGGTTGCTATGTGACTGAAGTTCCTTTGTTTTTATGGACAGGAGTTGAAAAATTCCTGTATGAGAAAAGTATAAGTTCTTCACAACTGAAACAAAAAACAAGGAATATCTCAAAAATGATCAACTCCACGAAAAAGCATTATATGACATAAATTGTGTTTGTAATGTGCTGTTCATTTTTGTGTGGTAAGTTTTTGACCATCTCTTACAGTTAAGCAGTTATGCAAAATTTCGTAAAATTCATCCAGAATAAAGTAGTCTTCAGAGGATATTCCCAGAAAATTCAAGATATACATTTTATTTGTCAGGTAAATATCTTTAGTATACGATATTTTAATCAAAATCGTTAGAGCCATTGTTTACAAAAATCAAAGTTTTCGAAAAAAGTTCCATGTAAAGGGTAGTTGGGGGTTGGGAGATTTTTCTCGAAATCTTCGTGTCGCATCCCTGGAAGATACTAAACTTAAATACCAAGTTTGGTACTTTACGGACTTTTCGTTTTTGAGTTATCGTGTTCACAGTTACACGGAGACACACACATGGACCTTTTTCTGAAAATGTTTTTTTTTTGTATACATGGAACCCTAAAACATACATTTCCGGGGAAATCTCGGTATTGAATTTTGGGTGGAGTGCAATACCTTCTCTATACACTATGTCCTTAGTACGCATAGAGAAAATAAAAAAGAATAATACCGAAAAGATGGATCTACACAGGGATAAAGACACTGTACTTTGTAAAAGTTAAAGTCAAAATCCGAATTCAACAGATTTGCTTAATAAATGAACACAATATTAAAATTTAAATGCAGAGTCTTATTTCTAAATGCTAAAAATATCAAGACAGCACAGCTTTTGAATAATAAATGCTTGTATAGAATTACAAAAAAATGAATCTATATTGCCATTAGCTGTTTGTGGTCGATTAACACCATTGACGTTTCTCTGACTGTAAGCAAGGTTACACATTTAACCAAGTTAAATGCATGATGCATAAGGAAAGTTAAAAATCTGATGTGCGACACTCATGACTTTCTCTAGCTGCTCTACAACCTTCTTACAAATGATTATTCTTCTTTCTACACAATTCTAATCGAACTAAACATTAGCAGAATGTTCTTATTACTTAGTTCCTTATAAGTTGAAGGGAACTAAAGGAATGCACTGGGCTAAAGTGATAATCAAATGTTTTAAAAGCTATTGTTATGCGATTGCCATTGCAAATCACTTCTTTGCTTGGTCAGGAGTAGAACAAAAGAAAAACGGATGCTTCATGTCTGATAAAAGTGTAAGTACTTGAAACCAGTAACAAGGAATATCTTGGAAACAACAAAAATGAAAATAACATAAATTGTGTTTTTACGAGATATACATTTTTTGTGCAGTAAGTTTTTGTCTATCTCTTTCGGTTAAGCAGTTAAGCAAAATTCGGCGTAATTCATCCAGAATATGGAGGTCTTCAGAGCCTATTCCCAGAAAATTCAAGATATAGATTTTATTTGGGATGTAAATAGCTAATATATACGGGATTTTAATCAAAATCGCTACAACCATTTTTAAGAAAATCAAAATTTTCGATAAATTTTGCATGTTAAGGGTAGTTTGTGGTGTTGAGATTTTCTTGAAAATCTTCGTGACGCATCCTTGGAAGATTCCAAGTTTGTTATTTAACGATCATTTCGTTTTTGAGCTATGTTGTCCACAGAAACACACACCTACACACACGGACCTGTTTTCTAAAATGCTTTTTCCAGACTCAGGGGATCCCAAACATATTTCCGGTGAAATCTTGTCATCGAATTTTTGGGTGGAATATAATACTTCTCTATCCCTATGTACTTTGTAAATACGGGGTAAGAGAATGTAAACAAAAAAAACAAAAAACAAAAAAAAAAAAAAACCTGATGTGTTCCATTCACATGACTTTCTCTACATATCTGCAAAAAAAATATTATTAAAAAGCTTATGCTTATATTTAGTTCATGCTAATCGAGAAAAAAATAGCAGAAATAGTCTTATTACTCGCTTCCTTGTATGTAGAAGCGAAATAAGGGAGTATCATTGGTTAAAGTGGTTGCTATGTGACAGAAGTCCCTTTGTTTGTATGTATGGACAGGAGTCGACAAATTCCTGTATGAGAAAAGTATACTTTTTTCAAAGCTGAAATCAATAACAAGGAATATCTAAAAAAACGATCAGCTCCACGAAAAAAATGTATATTGCATAAATTGTATGTTTTAATGTGCTCCAACGGTCCATCTCTTACGGTTTAGCAGTTACGTAAAATTCCGTAAAATTCATCCAGAATAAAGTAGTCTTCAGATACTATTTCCAGAAATATCAAGATATACATTTTATTTGTCAGGTAAATATCTCTCATATACGGTATTTTATTCAAAATCGTTAGTGCCATTTTTGAGAGAAAAAAAATTTTCGAGAAAAGTTCCCTGTGTAGGATAGTTGGGGGATGGTGGGATTTTCTTGGAAGATACCAAGTTTTGTATTTAACGGTCATTTCGTTTTTTAGCTATGTAGTCAGAGACACACACGGACCTTTTTCTAAAAATGTTTTTTTGAGACTCAGGGGACTCCAAAACATATATTTCCGCTGAAATCTCGACATCGAATTTTTGGGTGGAATACAATACTTCTCTATCCCAATGTACATTGTAAATACGGGGCTAGAGAAAGTTAAAAAAAAATTAGAGTAGCAGAAATATGTCCGCACTAGACTTACGGGACACCTGTGCTTCTGCCCTAGACGTCGACCCTTACCTTCCTCCTGGAAGACTGAAGTGAATGCACACCATAAGGCAGAAGCACATTTTTGTGTCCAGCCGCCATATTGATAACCAGAACCTTTTGGCATTTTTTGTTCTCCCGGTCTCTAGAACACTAGAAGTTCTGTGGAAAACCCCAATATCAGGGAACATTCTCGCGAGCGAGGCAATGAATGCCTTTTTGGTGCGACAATATTTTTACTTTCTCTAGCCCAATAGGTACAATATACATAGGGATAGAGAAGGTATTGTAATGGACCCAAAAATTCGATACCGAGATTTCACCGGAAATATATGTTTTGGGGTCCCCTGAGTCCGAAAAAAATATTTTTAAAAAAAGGTCCGTGTGTGTGTGTCTGTCTGCCTGCCTGTCTGTCTGTCTGTCTGTCTGTCTGTGTGTCTGTGGACAGCATAGCCCCAAAACGAAAGGACCGTTAACTACCAAACTTAGTATTTAGGTTTAGTATCTTCCAAGGATGCGATACGAATATTTTCACAAACATCCCCCTACCACAAACTACCCTTTACATGGAAAAAATTTCGAAAATGTTGATTTTCTTAAAAATGGCCCTAACGATTTTGATTAAAATCCCGTATATTAAAGCTATTTATATCAGAAATAAAATGTATATCTCGAATGTTTGGGGAATAGCCTCTGAAGAGCCCTTTAATCTGGATGAATTTTGCTTAACTGCTAAACCGTAAGAGATAGAAAAAAAAAACTCATTACACAAAAAATGTAAATCACGTCAAAGCACACAATTTATGTCCTTTACTTTTTTGTTGTGGAGGTAACCGTTTTCGAGGTATTCCTTGTTGCTGGTTTCAATTGTGAAGTACTTAAACTTTTCTCAGACAGGAAGTGTCCGTTTTTCTTTTGTTCTACTCCTGGCCAAGCAAAGAAGTGATTTGCAATGACAATCGCATAGCGATAGCTTTTAAAACATTTGACAATCACTTTAGCATAGCGCATTCCGTTATTCGCTCCTACTTATAAGGAACTAAATAATAATAACACTCTCCTAATATTTATCTCGATTAGCATTGTGTACAAAGAAGAATAATATTTTGTAGGAGGTTTGTAGAGCAGCTAGAGAAAGTTATGTGAGTGTAACACATCAGATTTTTTTGTTCTTGGAGTGAAGTTGCGACTATAGTTATGAATGCTGCTATTGCAAGAGATTAGAGCGGACTTGTGTTCGACTCCTAAGTAGTGAGTATACAGAGGAAGAGGTTTATTCATTTCAATCCGCCGCTACGTCACGAGGAAGGAGAAGTGACAGTGACAACCTGGTAAGGTGTCGTGAAAACTGCGCTCTCTGTCTCCCTCCCTCTCTCTATCTCTCACGCATATCCATACCTTCTTACACACAAGAAGGAAGTTATATAAATGATTTAACTTCAAATCGTCATATCAGAAGAAGCTCACCGCAGAGGTGACCATTAAAACTATATAATTGGCAGCCTCCTCGGGAAGAAGTGATTGCGTGAGACACACATAGAGATGATAGTTGAAAAGGAAGAGGAAGATGGAAACGTGTATATAGATACACCATATGATACATGTCTAGAAATATAGCTACTTCTTCTACAATAAATCATTTTCATCGCTTTTAATTTATTTTTATTTACCCGGGAGCTCATAGCGCTGATCTGTACAATTATTATCTCATATAGCCTTCTCTTTACATTCTTAAAGTTCTTAAATAATGCATTCTATGGTACATGGGAATTTTTCCCGAACAGGATTCTTCCCTGCTGTTTCCCAGTTCTCGGTGTTGTGTCTCTTCACCATTAGCAAAGCACCGCGGTATCATTCTGCCTAGTCGCCGCGGTCGGGTTGCGGTCTCTCCAATGATTCCGTCTTAGTTCCAAACAAGCTTCAGACTGTTTACCGTCATAATCATCAAACAAATATTAAAGAAATTTATACAATCATTTATTCATTTCAATAAGTTAAGACAAAAGGTATTTTTACTTTCTCTGCACGTACTATGTGCATAGTATATAGAGAAGATATTGAATTCCACCCAAAAATTCGATACCGAGATTTCATCGGAAATACATGTTTTGGGTTCCATGAATAAAAAAAAAATCTGAAAAACGTTTCGCACGCGCGTGTGAGTATGTCTGTGGACAGCATCGCCCAAAAATTTTGAAAATTTTGATTTTCTCAAAATTGGCTCTTGAAGGTTGTGATTAAAATCTCTTATATTTAAGATATTTATATGCCAAATAAAATGTATATTTTGAATTTTCTGGGAATAGCCTCAAAAGGCTTCTTTATTCTGGATGATTCATATTGAATTTCGCATAACTGGCAAACCGTAAGAGATATACAAAAACTTACTACATAAAACTGTAGATCACGATAAAACACATAGTTTATGTCATTTACATTTTTTCGTGAAATAGATCGTTTTTTTAGATATTCCTTGTTATTGGTTTCAGCTTTAAAAAGCTTATACTTTTCTCACACGGGAATTTGTCAATTACTGTCCATACAAACAAAAGAACTTCAGTCACATAGCAACCAGCTTTTGACTATCATTTTCACTTATTGTATTCCCTTATTTAGCTTCTACTTACGAAGAAGCAAGTAATAAAATTATTTCTGTTATTTTTCTCAATTAGCATGAAGTACTTAAGCTTTTTAAAAATAATTTGTTGCATAGATGTAGAGAAGGACATGTGAATGGAACACCAGATTTTTTTAATATGCGTTAATGAACATTTTAATTTTTTTCACAGTTAGTTACGGAAAATAATTTGAACTTCATTATTTATTTTTAACCAACGCACAAAATGTTGAACTTACAATTCTTGATAAGTTGATAACTTCAAGCTAATGAGTTATAAATATCGGTTCAAGGAGCATTTTCAAAAGTGAAAATACTGAAATGGGGGGAATTGATAAAAATAGATTTGAGTTCAAGGCAGTGCTTTACCAAAATGGTACAGGAGCGATTAATCAACCACTTTGGGTTTAAAATAGTGTTGAAGCATAATTGTGAAGCATTAATGCACAAGTTCAGGTATAAGGAAATGGAGAACAAAAATCTGATGTACTCCATTCATATGACTTTCTCTACATCTCTGTAACAAATTATTGTTAATAAGCGTATTCTTCTATTTATTTAATGTAGGGGAAACGGTCGTACTACTTAGTTCCCTTATAAGTAGAAGGGAATAAGAGAATACAGTAGACTAAACCGACAGTCAAATGTTTTAAAATGTGGTTGCTATGGGATTGAAATCCGTTTCTTGCCATGTCTAGGAGTTGACAAGTTCCCTTATGAGAACATTTTAAGTATTTTAAGGCTGAAATCAATAACAAGAAATATCTCTAAAACGACCAACTGCACGAAAAAAAATCTGATGTGTTCCATTCTCATGACTTTCTCTACATCTCTGCAACATATTGTAGTTAAAAACCTTATGCTTCTATTTACTTCATGCTAATCAAGAAAAAATCTGCAGAAATAGTCTTTTTACTTGCTTCCTTGAAGTCGAAGCGAAATGAGGGAGTACCATAGGATAAAGTGATAGTCAAAAGCTGGTTGCTATGTAACTGAAGTTCCTTTGTTTGTATGGACACTAGTTGACAAATCCCTGTATGAAAAAAGAATGTTTTTGAAAGTTGAAACGAAAAACCATGAATATCTTAAAAATGATCAATTCCACGAAAAAAATTGAGTATTTTATCGTAAGCTAAATTTTCTGTGTGGTAAGTTCTTGTCCATCTCTTAAGGTTTAGCAGTTATTAATAATTCCGTAAAATTCATCCAGAATAAAGTAGTCTTCAGAGGCCGTTCCCAGAAAATTCAAGTATACATTTTATTTGTCAGGTAAATATTTTTAATATACGATATTTTAATCAAAATTCTTATAGCCATTTTGAAGAAAATCAGAATTTTCCAAACTTTTTGCCTGTAAAGGGTAGTTTGGGGTAGGGTGATTTTCTTGAAAATCTTCGTGTCGCATCCTTGAAAGATACCAAACCTAAATACCAAGTTTGGGCTTTAACGGTCTTCACGTTTTTGAGATATGCTGTCCACAGACACACACACAGACAGACAGACAGACAGACACACACACACACACACGGACCTTTTTGTAAAAATGCTTTTTTAGGACTCAGGGGGTCCTAAAACATGTATATCCGGTGAAATCTCGGTGTCGAATTTTTGGGTGGAATACAATACTTCCTCTATACACTATGCACATAGTACGTATAGAGAAACTAAAAATCATTAAAGTCATTTTTGGGAAAATTAAAATGTTTGAAATTGTTTCCTTATAAAGGATAGTTTGGGGTGGGGGATTTTTTTGAAAATCTTGTGTCGTATCCCTGGAAGACACCAAACTTAAATACCAAGTTTGGTGTTTAGTGGTCTTTTCTTTTTTGAGCTATGCTATCCACAGACACTCAGACGCACGCAAGCACACACACACACACACACACACACACACACACACACGGAGTTTTTCTGTAAATACTTTTTTTTGGATTCAGGGGGGGCCCAAAACATGTATTTTCAGCGAAATCTCGGTATCGAAATTTTGGGTGGGTTGATATACCTTCTCTATACACTATGTACATAGTACGAGTAATAATAATAATAATAATAATAATAATAATAATAATTTAAAAATAATAACATACATAGACGAAAGGTGTTACAATTTTTAAATAAAATTTGAAAAATAAATTAAATTTATATATTTTATATTTTTAGGTGGTGATAGTGTAGGGATGTTGCAATGTAAGAGAAGAATTAGGTATATGTGAACCTGAAATTAATTTTGATATTCAAATGTTTATGTTTGTTGTGTATTTTAATGTATTATGTGACTTGTTTAGTTTTATGTATGTTTTAATTTATTTTTGTATTTTATTGGTTATTGATTTAGATAAGATTATGAAAGTGTAATAATTTAAAAGTTGAAATTTTTTTATAATTTTATTGTATTATTTTATCGGTATTTGTTATCATGTAGTTTATTATAATTTGTTTGGTTTATTATTATTATTATTATTATTATTATTATTATTATTATTATGCTACATATTTTATTTTTTAATTTATATTTATAATTAATCGGTTAATAATAAATGTATGTTGTATGCAAATAAATATATTTTTAAAAATATGACATATTAACCCTGTGTTTAGAAATTAGGTACCAGGATTCTATACAAATTTTCATTATTATTATTATTACGCGTAGAGAAACTAAAAGAAGTTGGACATATTTACCTGTTTTACTGAATTTCGTAGATACGATGTCTTTAGAATACAACTATTTTAAATATAGCATTAATTTTTACTTTCTCTACACGTACTATGTACATAGCGTATAGAGAAGGTACCTATTGTATTTCACCCAAAAATCCGATACCGAGATTTCACCGGAAATATATGTTTTAGGGTTCCCTGTATCCTAAAAAGGTATTTTCAGAAAAAATTCCGCGCGACGCGGGTGTGTGTGTGTGTGTGTGTGTGTGTGTGTGTGTGTGTGTGTGTGTGTGTGTCTGTGTGTGTGTGTGTGTCCGTGTGCCTGTGAAAACGATAACTCAAAAACGAAAAGTCTGTAAAATGCCAAACTTGGTATTTAAGTTTAGTATCTTCCAGGGATGCGACACGAAAATTTTGTGAAAGTCCCGCCACTTCAAACTACCCTTTACATCGAACTTTTTCGAAATTGTTGATTTTCTTAAAAATGGCTCTAGCGATTTTGATTAAGATATCGTATATCTTGAATTTTCTGGGAATAGCCTCTGAAGACTATTTTATTGGGGGTGAATTTTACGGAAATTTGCATAACTGCGAAACCGTAAGAGATGGACAAAAACTTACCACACAAAAAATGTACATTACGTTAAAACACCCAATTTAAGTTATATGCATTTTTTTCGTGGAGCTGATCATTTTTAGGATATTCCTTATTATTGGTTTCAGCTTTAAAAAACCTATATGGTACTCCCTTATTTCGCTTCTACTTACAAGGAAGCAAGTAATAAGACTATTTCTGCTATTTTTTTCTCGATGAGCATAAAGTAAATAGAAGCATAAGGTTTTTAACAATAATTTGTCGCAGGGATGTAGAGAAAGTCATGTGAATGGAACACAACAGATTTTTGTAAATCAACTGTAGTAAATTAGTGTTTATGGGACTCATTTGTATAATACGATTTGAGCTTTGTACAGTATTGCCGTCTTGTGAATGAAAGGTAAGTACCATTGCTTCCTGGTACAATAGAGAGGCACAAACAGCACGGAACCCAGTATAGCCTCAAGGGACCCACTTTGGTAAATTGCTTCTTTTATCTTTAGAAGTGAGAAATGCATCTTTTTTTTTTCTCCTTCTTTTTCATTGCTTATGTGAGAGTGGTTTCTATTTCAGTTTGTCTCACAAAGGCTGCTTTAAATGAACTCCTCATTTCCGGATAAAAATTAGCCCTCATACAATCTGGAAATGGTAAAGTGTGACTGAAAATGCTTATAACGAAAGAGAGACAGGATCTCTAGTAAACAAAAAATCTGATGTGTTCCATTCACATGACTTTCCCTACATCTCTGCAACAAATTATTGTTAGCAGACTTATGTTCTATTTACTTCTAGCTAATCGAGAAAAAATTAGCAGAAATAGTCTTATTACTTGCTTCCTTGTAAGTAGGAGCGAAATAAGGGAGTGCCATAGGTTAAAGTGATAGTCAAAAGTTGGTTGCTATGTGATTGAAGTTCCTTTGTTGTGTGGACAGAAGTTGACAAATTCCTGTTTGAGGAAAGTATTTAAAGCTGAAACTAAAAGCATCTCGGTATCGAATTTTGGGTGCAATACAATACCTTCTCTAGACTGCGTCCGTGGTCGAGTGGTCAGCGAGCTGACTTTTTCACCCGCAGGTCGCGGGTTCGATTCCCGGGTGGGGCGTGGAATTTTACTTTAGCCAGAATTATTCCCTATTATTCTGGAAGTATGTATGTCAGAGTGAATGTGCGTGTGTGTGTATTTGAGTAAAATAAAATGAATTTACCCTACAGACAACGGGTTGTTTAAAGTGCAAAGCCCCCGATATGACCTTAGATGTTAAAGGGGGCTATGTAAATGAAACAATATAAAAAAAAAAGTCTATGTACATAGTACGTATAGAGAAAGTAAAAAATATTTCAACTGTTTTTTTATTATTATCTTAAATAAGTAATCACCACTAGGACTAAAAGATTACTTTCCCAACTTAACATTCGTTGAAAAAGACCAGGTTTAGTTGTAAAACAACTAAATTGGCAACACTGGAAGCAGCTAACAGAACCTTAGCCGGAGATTGATATACAGAAATAGGACTTGCATGATTCTATTCTGTGGACACACGTAGTTAGTATGAGGCCGGACAGATGGCGTCGCCTAGAGTTGATATTCTCTATCATCTATTTGTGTCACATTTTCAATTTTATTTCTATATCCTTCATTCTGTGGGGAAAGTTTCAGTCGTGGCATTGAACAGTATTTACCTAGGGGATGAACGAAACTAGATGCAGACGCCCAGTAGAAGGGCTTGAGTTTGTGACCAGCCGCTGAAACAGGAGATCCTCTACATACGATTCTCAAATTTTCGTTTTATTACTTTTAGTTTTAAATTAGGAACCACTCAAATGCCGTTTGAGAATAATACTAATCAGAGAAAAATTCCTCCATGCAAGCTGGAGTGGAACTTAGATATCCATATGCTAGCGCCGTACTCTGCATTTAGTCTAAAGTGCATTTTAAGTAAAACAAAACATAGCTAAAATATTATTAGCTCCTCTGGACACAGATATTATTACTTTCTCTACACGTGCTACGTACATAGTGTATACAGAAAATAAATATTGCATTCCACCCAAAAATTCGATACTGAGATTTCACCGGGAATACCAGTTTTGGGTCCCCTTGAATCCCCCCCCAAAAAAACGCAGTTTTAGAAAATGGTCTGTGTGTGTGTGTCTGTTGACAGAATAGCTCAAATACGAAAAGACCGTTGAATTCCAAACTTGGTATTTACAAAAAATGTACAGCAGGTTAAAACACACTATTTATGTTATATAATTTTTAATTTCTTTATACGTGCTATGTACATAGTGTATAGAGAAGGTACACCCAAAAATTCGATACCGAGATTTCACTGGAAATACATGTTTTGAGACCTCCTGAATAAAAAAAAACATTTTTAGAAAAATGTCCGTGTGTGTGTGTGTGTGTGTGTTTCTGTGGACAGCATAGCTCAAAAACGAAAAGACCGTTAAATACCAAACTTGGTATTTAAGTTTGGTAGCTTCCAAGGATGCGACACGAAGATTTTCAAGAAAATCCCCCCACTCCCAACTACCCTTTACATGGAACTTTTTGCGAAAATTTTGATTTTCTAAAAAATGGCTCTAAGGTTTTTGATAAAAATATCGGATATTAAAGACCTGACAAATAAAATGTATATCTTGAATTTTCTGGGAATAGCCTCTGAAGACTACTTTATTCTGGATGAATTTTCATAGCTACATGGACAAAAACTTTACACACAAAAAATGTAGAGCAAGTTAAAACACACAATTTATGCTATATACATTTTTTTCGTGGAGTTGATCTTTTTGACATATTCCTTGCTTTTGGTTTCAGCTTTGAAAAACTCGTGTCCATACAAACAAACGAACTTCAGTCACATAGCAACCAGCTTTAACTTATGGTACTCCCTTATTTCGCTTCTATTTACAATAAAGCAAGAAATAAGACTATTTCTGCTACTTTTCTTCGATTGGCATTAAATAAATAAGAGAATAAGCTGATTGAGAATAATTTGTTACAGAGATATACATAAAGTCCTGTGAATGGAACACATCAGATTTTTTTTCGTGGAGTTGACCATTTTTTAGATTTTTCTTGTTATTGGTTTCAGTTTTAAAATACTTGAAAATTTTTACATGCGGGAATTTGTCAACTAGCTTTTAAAACATTTTACTATCGTTTTAGTCTAGTTTACTCCCTTATTTCCCTTCTATTTACAATAAAGTATTTCTGCTAATGTGTACTTCGAATAGCATGAAGTAGACAGAAGAATAAAATTTTTAACAATAATGTGTTATAGAGATGCAGAGAAAGTCATGCGAATGGAACACATCAGATTTTTAATACTCGTATATGGAGCTCTTTAATAACGTTAGAGCTCGCTTTCGGTAGATCGCACTTTGATCTTGAGGTTTTCGTGGTTTTCCCTAGTCGATAGGGGAATACTGGTGTTTTTTATCACGATTTTCTTTCTCTTTCATTCAATTTTCTTCTCACCTTATAAGTGCGCTCGGCGTGAGGTCTTAGACAGCCGGCGCGGATACTTGCTTTAAGGAAAGCGTATTCCCCGTGGATGCACAGGACTGCCTGATTGCAAATATCGCTCATAGCCGTCTATGGGCAACTCGAGTCTTCTAGCCAAGAAATGTTACGGACTTCTATGCATCTCTATAGCCTCCTGTGAGTTTTTTAGATCTATTCATGCCTTCTGGGCATGCCTTCTAGATATGTGTAGGTCTCAATGTGTGATATGTTTCCCGCCGTTGTATAACCTAAACTTAAATAAAGATATACAATATTATATATCTGTGTGTGTGTGTGTGTGTATGCAGGTATGTTTTACAATACCTGAGAAGGCGCACTATCAGCATCCAGGTGTAGAAAATCACTGCAGCCATATTGCTCTTCAAAAAGTGGTTAAATCTGATATGACTGTGATAAACATTTAATGCCAACCAACTGAGATTTGAAATTATATTTTACATAAGCTTTCACTCGTCCTAATATGTTTGGTATAAAGTAAATTTTTTGTAGAAGAATTACCGTATACTTTAATACCTACTTTAAACTTATTAACAATATTTATTTAATCCTATTTTGAAATAAAAACTATAAAAATCTGACTGTGTTCCATTCACGTGACTTTCTCTACATCTCTGCAGCAAATTATTGTTAACAAACTTATTCTTCTCTCTACTTCATGCTAATTGAGATAAATTAGCAGAAATAATCTTATTGTTTGCTCCTTGCTTCCAAGATTGCGACACGAAGATTTTCAAGAAAATCCCTGACACCCATAAATTTCCCTTTACATGAAACTTTTTTCGAAAATGTTTGATTTTATGAAAAATAGCTCTAACGATTTTGATTAAAATTTAACCTATTAAAGATAGTTACCTGACAAATAAGATGTATATCTTGAATTTTCTCCGAATAGTTTCTAAAGACTTCTTTATTCTGGATGATTTTCATTGAATTTTGTATACTATTAAACTTAACACACAACAAATGTAGAGCACGGTAAAACACACAGTTTATGTTATATACTTTTTTTCGTAGAGTTGATCATTTTTTAGATATTCCTTGTTATTAGTTTCAGCTTTAAAATACTTATACTTTTCTCATACAGGAATTTGTCAACCCTGTCCACACAAACAAAGGAACTTCTGTCACATAGCAACCAGCTTTTGACTATCGCTCTAGCCAATGGACTCCCCTTATTTCCCTTCGACTTAACTGGAAACAAGTAACAAAACCGTTTCTGATAATTTTTCTGAATTAGATGTATTAAATAGAAGCATAAGCTTTTTAACAATAACTTGATGCAGAGATGTAGAGGAAATCATGTGAATGGAACACATCATTCCTTTTTTTATTTTGTAAAGCATCTCTCAAACAACTAAGTGGCAATGTAGGAATATAGTGAGTATTTTAATGTAGCTTGAAGATCTTGTTTCAATATTTCCATAGATGGCGCACCCATGACAGGTCCTATAAAAGTAGTTTGGCCTTGGTAAAACAACAGAAGCCGGAAATAACCTTTACACTTTGTTTACTCCATCGAGATGCACTTGTTTCAAATTCACTTATTCCTAAACAGCAAAGGTATTAAATGAGGTAGTAAATATGGTTAATTACATAAAAGCAAGGTGAATAAAACAGAAGTATGGTCAGTGTGTTCAGCTGCTCATCCAAACAGAAGTGAGACTGTTGTCCAATGTCCAACGGTCGCTATAGTCAATGTTTTATGAACTAAAAGAACGATTTCTCCTATTCTTTATTGACGAAGAAAGTGAATACCCGATATACTTAATAAAGATTTTGGTGCAACAAAAGTGCTTTGTGAGGGATGGATTCCAAATAATATTGAACATTTGAAAATGAATTAACATAATATATTAAAAATCTGATCTGCTCTATTTACATGACTTTCTCTACATCTCTGCAACAAATTATTGTTAAAAAGCTTATGCTTCTATTTATTTCATGCTAATCGAGAAAAAATTATCAGAAACAGTCTTATTACCTGCTTCCTTGTAAGTAGAAACGAAATAAGGGAGTACCATAGGTTAAAGTGATAGGAAAAGCTGGTTGCTATATGACTGAAGTTTCTTTGTTTGTATAGTCAGGAGTTGATAAATTCCTGTATGAGAAAAGTATGTTTTTTAAAGCTGAAGTCAATAACAAGGAATATCTCAGAACCGATGAACATAAATCGTGTTTTAATGTGCTCTAAATACTTTGTCCATCTTTTACGGTTTAGCAATTATACAAAATTCCCTAAAATACATCCAGAGTAAAGTAGTCTTCAGGGGCTATCCCTAAAATATTCAAGATATACATTTTATTTGTCAGGTAAATATCTTTAATAAGCGATATTTTAATCAAAATCATTAGAGCCATTTTTGAGAAAATTAAATTTTTCGAGAAAAGTTCCATGTAAAGGGTAGTTGGGTGTAGAGGGATTTTCTTGAAAATCTTGGTGTCGCATCCTTGGAAGGTACCAAACTTAAATACCAAGTTTGGTATTTAACGGGGTTATCGTTTTTGAGCTATGCTGCCCACAGACACATACAAACACGCACACACACATACACACAGACACACACGGACATTTTTCTAAAAATGCTTTTTTTTGGATTCAGGTGGTCTCAAAACATATATTTCCAGTGAAATCTCGGTATCGAATTTTTGGGTGCAATACAATACCTTCTCTATACACTATGTACACAGTACGTATAGGGAAAGTAAAAATGTATTTACATAAATTGCGTGTTTTAATAAGCTCTACATCTTTTGTGTAGTAAGTTTTTGTATATCTCTTACGGTTTGCCAGTTAGACAAAAGTCATCCAGAGTGGACCGGTCTTCAGAGGCGATTTCCAGAAAATCCAAGATATACATGTTGGTTATCGTAGAAATAATCTTAAACATAGGGTATTTAAATCAAATTCGTTAGAGCCATTTTTGAGAACATCAACATTTTCGAAAAATGTTCCAATTAAAGATAAGTACTAAGTTTGGTATTTAACGTCATTTCGTTTTTGATCTATGCTGCCCACATGCACACACACACACACACACACACACACACACATATACACACAGCTCTCATAGAGACGAACACACACGCGCGCGGACATTTTTCTATAAATACTTCTTCTTTTGGATTCCCCGGTAAAAGCTGGGTATTGAATTTTTGGGTGCCTTCTCTATACATTATGTTCAGAGTGGTGTAGAGAAAATAAAGCTTGTAACATTTATCATCCATTGGAATAAATTCCAAAATAATTATACATACTTTGTTCGTTCTCTAATGATTTGCACTTACCCGATGGCTCTTACAAAATAGCAGTTTGAAATGTGTGTCGGTGTATGTCTGAAGCTAGCCTACAGTACTGTCCATTGCCACCAGATGTTGCTGCTTCCCATAGGTAGGTCACTGGAGCAGCGTCTCGCTTTGATGTTTCGCAGCGCAAGGGATCGTGGGTTCGAGTCCCGCCTTGGGCATGGGTGTTATATGTTTGTGTATGTGTGTGTAAAAGAGTAAAACAGAAATTCAGTAATCATACAGTAAACAAATGAGGTAAATTAAAAAAAAAGTATGATTTCTGTGAAGCGAAGAAGTGACTGCTTTAGACTTCCACAAAGGTTTAGTAGCCATATGTGTGAGGCGGCATCAATTCGCAGATCCTGTTTCGTTGAGTATACAAATTCAAAGACGGGCAGGGACTCTGCTGAAAAATGTGAAGGCTCTGGGCATTTATCAACTGCACGTACATCAAACAATGACTCCGTGGCTCAGCTTACTATTTTCTATTCACTCTGAGGTTGATCCCTGCCAAACAGATCCACGTGATCAGTGGGCCGCGGTACAACACAGTAGTAATGCGCGCAGTAATGTAATACCATGCTAATGATCTAAATGACAGAATTAATTTATTCTTATATGGTATAATATTGTATACAAATACCCACGAGTGTGACAAACGCCGATGTTAAACAGAACCATAAGACCCAACACGAGTCACCTGATTATTTCCGCAAATTGTTTACACAGTAACGGTTGCTAAGTGACACTGTTGTTATCAACCTTGGATTGGAAAGCAGCAGTACAAACAATTCAGACGACGGTCTGGAGGCAATAGAGCCGCTTCCAGAGAACGAATAATGCATGCATGTTATTTATTTTTTCGCACGAGTTTTTAGATGTAATTTATTTTGATACGACTATCAATTGTATCACCATTATACGTAACAGAATAATTTAGTTACCGTTTAAATTGTCGGAATAAGAGCTCTGTTCGTTTTACATTACAATATGCCGCATGTGCACGCCACGTGGTCGAGAAAGTATGACAGTATTTCTGGCGGAAGGCTACATTGCAACGGTGCACTGGTCGCCTGAGGTTGTTTTGATGAGGATCAACTTAAGGCTGAACTGGGTTTAAGAACCTTGGCCTAGCGCCCCCCCACTGCATCCCCCATCTCGGTCCAGTACAGACGTCATGGATGGGGTGCAGTATTGGGGGGGGGGGTGAGACGTGGTCTGCGCTTCGATCCCTTACGGCCAATTAATGCGGTCTTCACGACTTGGAGGTGGCACTTCTCCATCAAGTAGCTCCTCAATTGTCCCCCCCCCAGGGACCTCATGAGGCTGAGTGCACCCCGGTCCAGGTCTCCCAGCCGGGGAAATATCCCGACGCCGGTACTGGAAATCGAACCGAGGTCTCCCGCTTGGCAAGCAGCAACACTACCGCCGCGCTACGGAGAGCTTATAAATGACCTGATAATGAAGAACAGGCGAATGATGAATTAGTGGAGGCTACAGGTCTATCACGGGGAACCCATCCAAGATGAAGTGTGTGCCGCAATCCCTCACCAATTCGAAAAACCACAAGTGTTTGAAGACATCCCAATAGTAGGTGCAGATCTAGAGGAATTGTTTGAGGTCTGGTCACCGTCGATGAGTCATGGTGTTTTCCACGAGACTCCAGAAAATGAACACCAGTCAGTGGTGTGGGAAGCAACTGGGAGCTCTCGTCCCAAGAAGTCATGGCCGAGACTATTCCATCAACTATGTTCTGGAACCAGCAAGCGACGCTTCTGGTGGATTGGCTCCCTCCGAATTAGGCATGGGGCGATTCATGAACGAATTGTTCATATGAACGACTACAAGGAAAGAATCGTGTCAACCATAGCAGGTATCGTCGTTCAAAAAGATTCGCAGATTTGAAGAGTCGTGATTAGGTATTGGGGTTTGTTATTCTTTTGCATCCACCTTTCGAAGTACGAAGCCGATCTTCGACGAAAACTGCCGAGTGCGCACGATGATGTGTACAGATTTATAACCATTTATTTTATTGTGAGAAAATAAATAGTGCTGAGGCCATGAAGCTAAGTATATAAAATAAAAGCAAGCTTAGAAATCACAACTGTTTTATATATATATATTAATTTATTTATTTATTTTTGTAGTATGTTATATAATATATGCACAGCTAAATCATCCCTACATTAACAAGATATATAATTCTAGAAACAAAATTTTAAGACAAATAAAGCAATTATGCTTTAAACAAACTTTTTATGTTGTTGTTTTTTTCGAATTGAGGAAATTTTACGAAATATGTTTACAATAGATGGAAAATAGCAGGGCCTTTTTATATAAATGCTGTTTTTATGCTAAATGAGCTACCATATTACTTTCATCCCCGTGTATAATATAAATCAAACACAGAAAAGGCAATGCGACGATTAATGAACCGTGAACGAATCGTATGAATCAATTCATATTGGATGAACGAATCGTATGAATCGATTACTGAAAATGAATCGCTCGACCCAACTCTACTTCGAATAGGACCACCAAACAGCGATCGCTACTGCCGTTCACTGCACCAATTCCGCCGATACGTTCAACAACACCGCCACAGAAATGGGCGGTGGTGTTATCCAAGACAATGTGCGGCCAAATGCCAGAACTAAGGTATTACTGTGCTGCCACAACTTCCATATGCGAATGTACTTTCTCTCGCGACTCAATCTTTAACAAGTTCCGACGGGAAAATCTGAAAAAATGTAAATAGCGTGTTATTTATGGACGCTCTTTAACTACTGTGGTTCTCAGCGTCCTATTTTATATTGGGCGTGAAAGGCCGCTAAATTTTGCTCAGAGGCCTCTGTATCAGGCTTGTTTTTTTTGTGGTTTTTTTTTCGCCCTCCGTGGTGTAATGGTTACCATGCTGACTTCATATATCCAAGGTTGTGGGTTCAAACCTGGCGGAGGACGATGGATTTTTTCGGGTGTAAAACTCCTTAGTGTGGCTTCCTTCGGAAGGGAAGTAAAGCCGTTGGTCCCGTGTCGTAGATTTACGGCACGTAAAAGAACCTCAAACCTGATAGAGAGGCCCTCTGAGCAAAATTAAGCGGTCTTTCACGCCCAATTTAGAATGGGACGCTGAGAACCACAGCATTCAAAGAGCATCCATAAATAACACGTCATTTCAGCTGGGAAAAGCTCAATCCTCGGAATAATATGTTTTCACTTTTTAATACAACTGAACGGAAATTACCTAACGATCCCGCTGCAAATATTTGTGCGTATAAGATTCTACGCGAATACTTTAAATGCACACGTATTCTCGCTAATGACCTCCAAGTGACCTTTTACATGCTTCTGAAAAGCCTCTTTTTATAATAACTGGCTCTACAAGCAAGGTAAATCTAACTATGGTACTTATTGCTGAAAGAACAAAATCGCATAGAGAAAATCAGAACACTTACTCACGACGAAAGTACAAGGAATAATAAACATTAGCAATTTCACCTTCGGAATGCAACGGCACAAAAATACTTGAACATCAAATATTAAAAAAAATTTGATTGTGTTCCGTTTACATGAGTTTCTCTATATACCTGCAACAAACTTTGTTAGAAAACTTCTACTTCTATTTACTTCATGCTAACTGAGAAAAATTTGCCGAAATAATCTTATAACTTGCTTCCTTCTAAGTAGAAGGGAAATGAAGGAGTACCACAGGTTAAAGTGGTAGTCAAAAGTTGGTTGCTATGAGCCTGAAGTTCTTTTGTTTGCATGGACACGAGTTGACAAATCCCTGTATGAGAAAAGTATATTTTTTAAAGCTGAAACCAAAAACATGGAATATCTAAAAAAATGATCAACTCCACGAAAAACGTTTATATAACTTAAATTGTGTGTTTTAAAGTGATCTTCATTTTTTGTGTGGTAAGCTTTTGACCATCTCTTACGGTTTAGCAGTTATGCAAAATTTCGTAAAATTCATCCAGAATAGTTTTCAGAGGCTATTCCTAGAAACTTCAACCTATACACTTTATTTGTCAGATAAATATCTTTAATAAACGACATTTTAATCAAAATCGCTAGAGCCATTTTTGTGTAAATCAAAATGTTCGAAAAAAGTTACATGTAAAGGGTAGTTGGAGGTGGAGGCATTTTTTTGAAAATCTTCATATCGCATCCTTGGAAGATAGCAAACTTAAATACCAAGTTTGGTATTTAATGGTCTTTTCGTTTTTGAGCTATGCTGTCCGCAAACACACACACGCACACACGGACCTTTTTCCAAAAATCTGATGTGTTGCACTCACATGACTTTCTCTAGCTGCTCTACAAACCTCTTACAAAAGATTATTCTTCTTCGTACAAAATACTAATAGAGATAAATATTAGCAGAATGTTCTTATTACCTACTTAGTTCCTAATAAGTAGAAGAGAATAAGGGAATGCGCTATGCTAAAGTGATTGTCAAATGTTTTAAAAGCTATCGTTATGCGGACACTTTCTGTCTGAGAAAAGTTTAAGTACTTTACAATTGAAACAAGGAATATCTCAGAAACGGTCACCTCCATAACGAAAACGCAAAGGACATAAATTGTGTGTTTTGTCGTGATGTACATTTTTTGTGTGGTGAGTTTTCTTCTATCTCTTACGCTTTAGCAGTTAAGCAAAATTTACTCAGAATAAAGAGGCTATTCCCAAAAAATTCGAGATATACATTTTATTTCGGACATAAGTAACTTTAATATACCGGATTTAATCAAAATCGTTAGAGCCATTTTTAAGAAAATTAAAATTTTCGAAATTTGTTCCATGTAAAGGGTAGTTTTTAGTAGGGGGATTTTTTTTTTTCAAAATCAGCGTGTCGCATCCTTGGAAGATACTAAACCTAAATACCAAGTTTGGTATTTAACGGTGTTTTCGTTTTGGGGCTATGCTGTCCACAGACAAACACACACACACACATACACACACGGACCTTTTTTACTTTCTCTATACGCACTATGTATATAGTGAAATGAGAAAGTATTGCACTCCACCAAAAAATTCAATACCGAGATTTCACCGGAAATATGTTTTAGGGCCCCCTTTATCTAAAAAAAGCATTTTCACAAAAAGGTCCGTGTGTGTGTGTCCGTGTGTCCGTGTGTCTGTGAACACGATAACTCAAAAACGAAAAGTCGGTAAAATCCTAAACTTGGTATTTAAGTTTAGTATCTTCCAGGGATGCGCGACACGAAGATTTTTAGAAAAATCCCTCCACCCCAAACTACCCTTTACATGGAACCTTTTTCCGAAAATTTTTATTTTCTAAAAAATGGCTCTAACGATTTTGATTAAACGTCGTATATTAAAGATATTTACCTGACAAATAAAATGTATATTTTGAATTTCCTGGAGACTTTATCCTGGATGAATTTTCATAACTACTAAACCGTAAGAGATGGACAAAAACTTAACACACAAAAAATGTAGAGCACGTTAAAACACACAATTTATGTTATATACATTTTTTTCGTGGAGTTGATCATTTTTGAAATATTCCTTTTTGTTGGTTTCAGCTTTGAAAAACATACTTTTCTCATACAGGAATTTGTCAACTCCTGTCTACACAAACAAAGGAACATCAGTCACATAGCAGCCAGGTTTTGGCTTTCACGTTAACCTATGGTACTCCCTTATTTCGCTTGTATTTACAATAAAGCAAGGAATAAGACTATTTCTGCTAATTGTCCTCGATTAACATGAAATAAGTAAAAGATAAGCTTATTAACAACAATTTGTTACAGAGAGATAGAGAAAGTCATGTGATCAGAACACATCAGATTTTTTAAAAATGCTTTTTTCGGACTCAGGGACCCCAAAACATATATTTCCGGTGAAATCTCGGTATCGAATTTTTAGTGGAGTGCAATACCTTCTCTATATACTATGCACATGGTCCGTGTAGAGAAAGTAAACATGTTGTGAAACGCTGCGATAGAACATTAAGTTCGCCAACTGACTTCAGAGACAAACTTTAATGGCGTCTTTAATAATTAGTAGGTACATATCCTGTGCACTAGTTTAAACAAACTATTGGGTCAAGTTTCTGTATATTGTTTATGTTTTATTATATTAAAGACCTATTCGGCCCGAAAATTTCTTTGAAACTTCAATCAGCTGAAAAAAAGCAAATCTCGGCTATGGTATTGCATTTTTCAGTTGATTCGAACTTTTATTACATTCTCTACACTACTATGTACGTGTAGAGGCTATTCCAAAAAAAAAAAAAATTCAGATATACATTTTATTTGTCAGGTGATTATTTTTAATTTACGATATTTTAATCAAAATCGTTAGAGCCATCAAACTTTTCGAAAAACGTTGCATGCAAGGGGTAGTTGGGGGTGGAGAATTTTCTGAGAAAATCTTCGTGTCGCTTCCTTGGAAGATACCAAATTTAAATACCAAGTTTGCTATTCAACGGTTTTTTCGTTTTTGAGTTATGCTGACCACAGTCACACACGGACATTTTTCTGAAAATGCTTTTTTTTTTAATTTAGGGGTAGCCAAAACAAGTATTTCCTGTGAAATCTCGGTATCGAATTTTTGGGTGGAATGCAAAAGTGTATAGAGAAGGTATTGCACTCCACCCAAAAATTCGATACCGAGATTTCGCCGGAAATATATGTTTTAGTGTTCCCTATATCCAAAAAAGGAGTTTTCACAAAAAGGTCCGTGTGTGTATGTGTGTGTGTCCGTGTGTCTGTGAACACTATAACTTAAAAACGAAAAGTCGGTCAAATACCAAACTTGGTATTTAAGCTTAGTATCTTCAAAGGATGCGGCACGAAGATTTTGAGTAAAATCCCCCCACCCCAAACTACCCTTTACAAGGAACTTTTTTCAAAATTTTTCATATTCTTAAAACTGGCTCTAACGATTTTGATTAAAATATCGTATATTAAAATATTCACCTGAAAAATAATATGTATATTTTGAATGTTGTGGGAATAACCTCTGAAGACTACTTAATTCTGGATGAATTTTACGAAATTTTACATAACTCCTCAACTGTAAGAGATGGACAAAAACCTACCACACAAAAATGTAGAGCACTCTAAGACACAATTTATGTTATATAAAAATGTTTCGTGGAGCTGATCGTTTCTCAGATACTTTTTATTTTTACTTTCTCTATAGGCACTATGTACATAGTGTATAGAGGATGTATTGTACTCCACCAAAAAATTCGATACCGAGATTCACCGGAAATATATGTTTTAGGGCGCCCTTTATCTAAAAACAACATTTTCGGAAAAAGGTCCGTGTGTGTGTGTGTGTGTGTGTGTCCATGTGTCCGTGTGTCTGTGAACACGATAACTCAAAAACCAAAAGTAGTAAAATACCAAACTTGGTATTTAAGTTTAGTTTCTTCCAGGGATGCGACACGAAAATTTTGAGAAAAATTCCCCACCCCCAACTACCCTTTAAATGGAACTTTTTTCGAACATTTTTATTTCCTCAAAAATGGCTCTAACGATTTTGATTAAAATTTCGAATATTAAAGATATTTACCTGACAAATAAAATGTTTATCTTGAATTTTCTGAGAATAGCCTCTGAAGAGTAGTTTATTCTGAATGAATTTTACTAAATTTTAAATAACTGCTAAACCGTAAGAGATGGACAAAAACTTACGATACAAAAAATGTAGAGCACGTTAAAACACACAATTTATGTTATATACATTTTTTTCGTGGAATTCGTCGTTTCTGTGACATTCCTTATTTTTGGTTTCTGCTATGAAAAACTTTACATTTCTCATACAAGAATGTGTCAACTGCTGTCCATACAAACAAAGGAACTTCAGTGACATAGCAACCAGCTTTTGATTATTACTTTAACCTATGGTACTCCCTTATTTCACCTCTACTTACAAGGAAGCAAGTAATAAGGCAAATTCTGCTAATGTTTTACTGATTAGCATGAAATTAATAGAAGTATAAAGTTTTTAAGAATAATTTGGTGCAGGGATATAGAGAAAGTCATGTGAATGGTACACATCAGATTTTTTGTTTTAACTTTGATAAACTTGCACTTTTCTCATACAGGAATTTGTCACCGCGTGTCAAACAAAGAAACTTCAGTCACATAGCAACCAGCTTTTGAGTACCACCTTAACCTATGGAACTCCCTCATTTCGCTTCTATTTACAAGGAAGCAAGTAATAATTCTGCTAATTTGTTTCTCGATTGGCATGAAATAAATTGAAGCATAAGCTTTTTAACAGTAATTTGTTGCAGAGATGTAGAGAAAGTCATGTGAATGGAGCACATAAGATTTTTTACTTTCTCTACACGTACTATGTACACAGTGTATAGAGAAGGTATTGTTCTCCAGGGTTTACATGGAACTTTTTTCGAAAATTTTGATTGTCTTAAAAATGGTTCTATCGATTTTGATTAAAATATCATATAGGTATTAAATATATTTACTTGACAAATAAAATGTATATCTTGAATTTTCTGGGAGCAAATTCTGAAGGTTACTTTATTCTGGACGAATTTAACGGAATTTTGTATAACGCCTAAACCGTAAGAGAAAAAAACTTACCACACAATAAATGTAGAGCACTTTAAAATATTAATTTATGTTATATGCATTTTTTTCATGGAGTTATCGTTTTTGAGATATTCCTCGTTTTTGGTTTCAGCTTTAAAAAACTATACTTTTCTCATAGAGGACTTTGTCAACTCGTATCCATACAAATAAAGAAACTTCAGTCACATAGCAACCGGCTTTTGACTATTACTTTAACCTATGGTACTCCCTTATTTCGCTTCTACTTACAAGGAAGCAGGAAATAAGCCTATTTCTGCTAATTTTTTTCGATTAGCGTTAAGTAAATAGAACAATAAGCTTGTTAACAATAAGTTGTTGCAGAGATGTAGAGAAAATCATGTGAATGCAAAACACATACGATTTTTTCAGAAAAATATCCAGGATTGGTGTTTAGACAATATTCCAGATGAAGGAACACAAGGAATTCTATAAAAATACATTTTGTAGTCTACTGATGCAACTCCTGAAGAGCTGTACTGAATATGCTTTGTGATGGTCAGAATGAAAATTGACAATTTATCTTAATTTTATACTCAATGATTCCTCCTTTAAATTAAATGTATGCTTAAATTACAGTCTATCATTCAGACCTAAAAATATAATAGTTATATAACGCCTGCCATTGGATCGGGTCCTTGCCATGTTTCATGTTATTAATACCAGGTAATGCGGATAACTGTAATGAACTAATTGTACAATAAAGCTCTCATTTTCTGCGGTGAGGAGCGCTCTAGAGAAGAGGTGTTTCCAGAGCTTCGCAGCAGCTTTCGGTGCTTCTAAGCGCCATTCAGCAGAAGACCACGATCCACCATTGTAGCCAAGAACCAGGTGTTCATTCTACATCTTCAACTGCCAACAAGAACATCTAGATTCTGATTGGTCGGCCGCTACTTCAGAAAGCGACCCTATTGGACAGCTTCAGGCGTAACCAGCCAATCAGCACCAACCAGCGTGTACTTCCAGGCCAGAGGAAGTACAGGCAGCGGGCAGCCGAGCAAGGCCACAGGCACCGTTCCCAAGGTTAGGTACGGCGCACTTCGGTGTCTGGCCCTCTGCTTCGGCACGCTAAAGAGCACCTGCTGCCCCTAGGTGAGTGGTGTGCTAGGTTAATCGTGTGTGCACTGCACTTACTTGTGTGCAGCGTACGTGTACCTTCCCTTCCCACTACCAATCATGAAGTCGTTCCCAGTAGCTAGGCACCCAGCGGTCCTGCCAATAAGGAACAGAAACCAACTCCAAGCACCAGCACTGGTGTTACCAGCTACGCAACCAAGGCTCCCGGGCCCGGCAGCAGCCGAAAACCAAGGAAGTCCCGCCAACGCAAGAGCGGAAAGGGGTCTTCTCTCCGTTCGGTTTCGACCGAACCCTCTGACAAGGGCGGATCTCGAGAGCGATTCCTATCCATACAGGCAAATTGTCCGGCCAGGACTTTTCAGATTCTGACAGTGTAGTCACAAGCATTTCGGCATACTTGAATCGGACTTAGCTCTTTTCCTTTCATTCTTCCATCTTCGGACAGGGCGCTGAACCTCCCGCGGCCAGCGATGACTTCATTGTCGTGGGCAAAAAGGGGAAACCCATAACTCCCGCACACCAGACCAGTGCAGGACCCAGCAGCTCCGTCGGCGGCGGACAGAAGAGGCGTCATATTCCTCCCATCAGAGCACTACGCCCGCCTCCTGAGTGAGCTCAGGAAGAAGGAAATCCTTCACTTTACTTTTGGTCTTGATAAAACCAGAGACCTTAAACGAGTCATAAGGGGCCTATCTGTGGACAAGTCCACCAGGGAGATCGAGGAGGACCTCATCCGCCAGGGTATAACCCCCAAAGTCTCTATAGAAGCATTCCGATGCCCTGGCGGTCCCGCACAATGCCACCGTTGCTTGGTTTCAACTACTCAAGCAACTATTGTCACCGGATACTACGCTGCCTTAGGTGTGGTGACGTACACCCAAGAGGCTTTCCCGCTCTCCTTGGAGGACGAGCCCTAGTGTGCCAACTGCTATGGAGGCTGCTCTGTGAGGCTGAAGGTCATCACGTCGTCGAGATCCACTCCACCGGAGCCTCAAGGACAACCTGCTCAACCATCAGCGCCTCTGAGAAGAGAGGAACACCAGAGGGAACACCAACACCGACGACCCAGAGCACCAAAGCCAGACCACCGGCGAGGCAGGAGCCCCCAGCACACCAGGAGGCACCCAGGCAAGCACCAACACCAGCACTATGGGGCACCTTGTACTCGAGTAAGGTCTCTGGAAGGGGAAAAACACAGAACACCCCCGATACACAACACAAGGGCCAATCTAAACCGGCCAACCCAAAACATAGTCTGAAGAGGCCAAGGACTGACCGCGAAACCGATTCCGATCGGAAGGTACCTGCGGTAACCGGTCCAGTACCGGCGACGACGCGTGTCTCCCGAGAGGAACGGCCAGCGGTGGAAGTTCCGCCTCCTCAACCAACCAACCAACTTCAACCCACCTTCCATCGTACCTGCTGTGGATGTTGCCACCTGGGGTGGCCTCAGCAGTTGCTGCTGAACCATGCCGAGAGAATCCCGGATCTCCCCACCAGGTACTTCCAGGCTACAGATCCAACCAGCAAGGCGATGATCCTCTTTGAGGGCCTCACCTTCATGCTCAGCCTCGCCCCATTGACCCCAGATGGCGGACGGAACTAGATCTCGTACCTCCTTCCGTTTCGTCTTTTGGAATGCCATGTGCCTCACCTTAGGCCACTTTCCGCGCGAGTGGGAGGCGGCACGGGTGGTGTGCATTTGAAGCCTGGTAAAGACCCTGTGCTTCCTTCTAGCTACCGCTCCATTAGCCTCCTTCCCAACCTCTCGAAGGTCTTCGAGAGGTTAGTACTACACCGCTTGTGGCCACAGGTAGTTGACATTCAAGCCATCCCACTCCATCAGTTTGGATTTCGTCCTGGGCACTCCACCACCCCACAGCTGCTGCGGGTGGTGAGGCTGCCACCCTGGGGTTCCAGGACGGGGCCTTTACGCCCGCGGTGTCCTTGGACGTCGAGAAGGCCTTCTTAATCACCTGGCACGAGGGGCTCCTGTTTAAACTCATCCAGATTGGACTACATACACAGCTTATCAACATCATACCTACACCAATGCACCTTCGTAGTAGTGGTTGCGGGGCAAACATCTACATAAAAACCCCTACGAGGCGGAGTCCCCGAAGGCTCTGTGTTATTACCAACCTTGTTTTGCCTCTTTATGGCAGACTTCCCTACAGTGCAGGGCGTCAACATGGTCCAATTTGCTGATGACATCCTGCTCTGCCGCACTGACAGGAACATAAGCAAAGCCTTCAATCCTATACAGATACACCTCCGTCTCGTCCAGGACTGGTGCAGACAGTGGCCGATGTCCGTCATGTCTCGGGCAAAAGTCATGCTGTTCTGTTCTCCAGAAAACGCAACGCAATGACCCAGATACCCGAAGTTTCCTACCAGGGCCAGAGGATAGAGTGGGGAGATTCCATCAAATACCTCTTGATACGGCCTAACTTTTCGTGAACACGTGCGGGGAACGTCGGAAAGAGCGAAGGGTTAGGTCTTTTCAAGGCGCTTGTAATCCCCCTGATGAAGTGCGGGGTAAGGTAGCAGAATCCTGGCTTCTCTGAATACAGCAGGTACAGTAGAGGAGAGGACTCTGGTCCATATATTCTGTATGTCGACGTTTCCCTTTGAGGCGACTTCATGAAGCTTCGGCCCTCCCATATGTGGAAGAAGTCATTAGGCGCCGGGCTCAGAAATTTTATGGCAGATTGGGCGAACATGAGAACGGACTTGTCAGATCGCTGGGGGAGTACTTACCCACTGAACGCCGAAAGAGGCAGTTTCGGGTTCCCTACATGGCTTGCGGGCACCCCCGGTAACAACGGCTTCAAATCAGCCAACAGTGAAATAGCTGAACTAAGTACTCCCCCCCCCCCGCCCATTGGGAGTGGTCTATTAAAAGTAACATTTTCAAAATTAAACACCAGCGGAACAGAGGAAATGATGCTGCTCCTGAAAAACGGAACCGCTCAAGGAGCCTATATAGCGCTACCTCCTTAACAACAACACTCGAAACCTCAAAAATACAACCTCAACCTTCACCTCATTTCTGTGGTTAAACCCTTACCAGGGTAGGTACACAACAACTACACTTAGCTCACCACGAGCCTACCAGATCTCGCACGCACGCACACGCACAATAAAGTTAACATAATTATTTAAAGAACAACATATTGACACTTTGCTTAAAAATTTGATTGCGATACACTTTTTTTCAAATGTATATTATAATATTGCCTTGATGAGAAGCAAAAGAAAAGTATTTCGGAACTTCAGTCATTTACTTAGAAATAAAGATAAGCGGGGCCAATAGTCTGTTTCGCAAGCCTCCTACTCACAATATAAACACCATTTTTACTGGCTTTACACGTACTATGTAGGTATAGAGCTTATAGAAAAGGTATTGTGTTTCACCCAAAAATTCGTTACCAAGATTTTACGTAAAATATTCATTTTAGGGTCCCTAGAATCCAAAGCCGCTAAAAACGCATTCCTCGGTAGTATAGTGGTCAGTATCCCCGACTGTCACGCGGGAGACCGGGGTTCTATTCCCCGCCGTGGAGGATTTTTTTTTTATTTCTGTTCATTCGAATCCCTTTCCTATTCATATACACTATGTGGTCAAAAGTATCCGGATAAGGATACGTTTTTCATCTTAGGTGCATTGTGCTGCCACCTACCGCCTGGTACTCATTGTCCGCGACATCATCGTGACATCGTCATTAGACATCGTGAAACAGCAGAACTGGATGCTCCGTGGAACTCACGGGCTTCGAACATGCTCAGATGACTTGTGTCAGAAGTCTGTAGGCGGGATTTCCACACTCCTAAACATCCCTAGGTCCACTGTTTCTAATGTGATAGTGAAGTGGAAACGTGAAGGGACATGTACAGTACAAAAGCGTACAGGCCGACCTCGTCTGTTGACTGACAGAGACCGCCGACATTTGAAGAGGATCGTAAAGAATAATAGGCAGACATTTATCCACACCATCACACAGGAATTCCAAATTACGTCAGGATCCGCTCCAAGTGCTGTGACAGTAGGCGTGAGGTGAGAAACTTTGGATTCCATGGTTGAGCGACTGTTCATAAGCCACACAACACGCAGGAAAATGCCAAACGACGTCTCGTTTGGTGTAAGGAGCGTCAACATTACACGATTGAACAGTGACAAAACGTTGTATGGAGTGACGAATCACGGTATATAATGTGGCGATCCGATGGCAGGTGGTGGGTATGGCGAATGCCCAGTGAACGTCATTTGCCAGCGTATGCAGTGCCAACAGTGAAATTCGCAGGTGGTGGTGTTATGGTGTGGTCGTGTTTTTCCTGGAGGGGGCTTGCACCCCTTGTTTTGCGTGGTATGACCACAGCGCTGACCTACATTGATATTTCCTTCTTGGTTCCCACTGTTGAAGAGCAATTCGAGGATGGCGATTGCATCTTTCAACACACTGGAGCACCTGTTCAAACTGCACAGGCTGTGGCGTAGTGGATACACGACAATAACATCCCTGGAATGGACTGGCCTGCACAGATCCTCACTTGAATCCTATAGAACACCTTTGGGATGTTTTGGAATGCCGACTTCGTGCCAGGCCCCACCGACCTACATTGATACCTCTCCTCAACTCCGTACTCCGTGAAGAATGGGCTACCATTCCCCAAGAAACCTTCCAGCACCTGATTGAAAGTATGCCTGCGAGAGTGATCAGTTTCATCAAGACTAAGGGTGGGCCAACACCATATTGACTTTCAGCATTACCGATGAAGGGCGCCTTGAACTTGTACGTCATTTTCAGCTGGTGTCCAAATACTTTTGGTCATATAGTGTATGTTGAATCATTGCATACTTTCATCGTATACATTTTGGCTATACACCTTTAGTATTTTGTTATTTTTATCTGCTACTCTACTCAGCTTAACAAAAGGGTTGCAGAGGTGCTTATGATTATGTATTATATGCGAGAACCTTTATTCCACGGTATGCAGTAATACATTTTCAAATATATCTCACATTTTAAGAGCGGTTCGTCTAAGTGACGTTAATAATACAATTGCGACAGGACAAAGATCTAAAAATCACCATAAGAATCTATCTACTTGTTGTCGCCATGCTCAGTGTCAAGAATTGCATTTAATTACTTGACAATTGAACATTTCTATGCATAGCTTAGGAAAATTAAAATATGTTCAATTTTTACAATGAAAATAGTCTGAGAACGCCAGTAATTGTAACAATATCTAAGCTGTAACTTGTATTATTCTCAATAAAGCTTGCCACAACAAACACGCAAATAAGTGATTCATTTTTATTCAGTGCCTATTCATGAAAAGTTAAATATTAATGAATCTACTGATAGGTAGACAACCATAAACCTATCCTGTGTAGTAATTGCAGTTCAAATATTATCACAGGAGATCAAAATTGATAGAAACTTTAAAAAAAAAAATGTAGCATTTGTTATTGTTAGAATATGGTAGGATTTTCTAAAATATAGAAGTTTCCTGCAAAACAAATAAATACATTTACCCCCCCCCCCCCCGGAGCTGTCTTCTTATTGCATCTATCTCCTGTTCCTTAGACTTCCTTTTCTTTCTTCTTCTTTCCACCTTCCACTGTAGTAACATTTTTGGAATCCTGTTTGCGTTTCAAACCATTTCAACATTTCTTCTATTATTTCAGTGATATTATATTTAATATTTATTATATCTCAAGTTTTCTTGTTACCATATATTAAAGATATTTACATGACAAATATAATATAAATCTTGTATTTTGTGGGATAATCCCTTAAGAGCTCCTCATTCTGGACGACTTTTGCATAACTGGGAAATCTTAACAGATAGACAAAAATTACTACACAGAAAATGTAGATTTCGTTAAAACGCATTATTATAATCGTTGTCATTCCATTGTTTTTATCTGGAATTAGCCATTTGCGAGATGTTCCTTATTGTTTATTTCAATTTTAAAATATTTATATTTTTCTTAAACGGGAATTTGTCATTCCTGTTTCTTTTGTGTATTCCTGACCAAGGAAATACAGTTGGTTTTCAGTCACATAAAGACCGGCTTTTAAATGATATGACTGTCGCTTTAACCTAGTGTATTCCCTTAGTTTCCTTCGATGTATAAACAACTGAGGTAACAAGACAATTTCTGCTACTGGATATCTTGGTTAATGAGAATTTAACAACAGTTTATATTCTGTGATAATGAAATCTCCTATTTGCTTACGCTATTTTGCGTTCTGTTCCTAATAAACTAGAAAGTGTAATGTCCTTAGTAATATCAACTGCATTTTATTTTTCATACCGAGAAGATTAAGCTTTCGTAGGAACAGTTTGTTACAGTATAGGTAGAGAAAACCCTTATTAATGAAACACATCAGATTTTTAAAATTCAAGCTGCCCTGCGCCACATGATATAAACTCTCGGGTATTTGAGTATTTAATAGAAATTGATGTAATAAAAAGCATCTTTAGAAAAAGGTTCGCGAATGTGTGTGTATGTGTCCGTGTATCCGTGTGTCTGTGAACACGATAACTCAAAAACGAAAAGTCGGTAAAATACCAAACTTGGTATTTAAATTTAGTATCTTCCAGGGAAGCAACACGAAGATTTTGAGAAAAATCCACTCACCCCCTACTATCCTTTACATGAAACTTTTTTTGCAAATTTTGATTTTCTCAAAAATGTCTCTAACGATTTTGATTAAAATATCTTATATTAAAGCTATTTACGTGACAAATAAAATGCATATCTTGAATTTTCTGGGAATAGCCTTTGAAGAGTACTTTATTCCGGATGAATTTTATGGAATTTTGAATAACTGCTAAACCTAAGAGATGGACAAAAACTTACTACACGAAAAATGTAGAGTACGTTAAAACACAATTTATGTTATATACATTTTTTTCGTGTTCATCGTTTTTGAGACATTCTTTGTTTTTGGTTTCTGCTATGAAAAACGTATTCTTTTCTGATACAGGAATTTGTCAACTGCTGTCCATACAAACAAAGGAACTTCAGTAACATAGCAACCAGCTTTTAACTATCACTTTAATCTATGGTACTCCCTTATTTCGCTTCTACTTACAAGTAAGCAAGTAATAAATAAGACTATTTCTGATATTTTTTTCTGATTATCATGAAGTAAATAGAAGTATAGCTTTTTAAGAATAATTTGTTGTAGAAATGTAGAGAAAGTCATGTGAATGGTACACATCAGATTTTTAAAATTCAAGCTGCCTTGCGCCAAATGATATGAACTGTCGGGTATTTGAATATTTAATAGAAATTGGTGTAATAAAAGCAATCTTTAGAAAAAGATTCGTGAGTGTGTGTGTGTGTTCGTGTGCCTGTGAACACGATAACTCAAAACGAAAAGTCGGTAAAATACCAAACTTGGACATCTTCCAGAGCTACGACTCGCGGATTTTGGGAAAATCCGCTCCCCCCACTTCAAACTACTCTTTACAAGGAAAAAAATTCCGAAAATATTTATTTTCCTAAAATAGCTCTTACGATTTTGACTGAAATATTGTGTATGAAAAATAAAATGTATATCTTGAATTTTCTTGTAATAGCCTCTGAAGATCTCTTTATTCTGAATGAATTTTGCTTAACTGGTAAACTGTAAGAGATACTACAAAAAAGTAGATCTGTTAAAACACATACTTTATGTCGTATATATTTTTTCGTGGAGTTAACCATTTTTGAGATATTTCTTATTATTGGCTTCAGTTTTAAAATACTTAAAAACTTTCTCATGTGGGAATTTTGAAACTCCATACAATGCACAGATATGGATTTTACCATCCTTTGAAATATTTGAATGTCGCTTTAGCCAATTGTTCCCTCTTATTTCCCTTCTACTTACAAGTAAGCAAGTAATAAAGACCATTTCTGTAATGTTTATCTTGTTTAGCATAAAGTAGATAGAAGGATAAGCTTTTTAACAATAATGTGTTAGATAGATATAGAGAAAGTCAGGTGAATGGAACACGTCTGATTTTTATTATTCTAAGAGCCTTCTTCTGCAGCAAAAATACATGGCTGGCTTCCCCACTGCAAAATGCCATAGTTTACACAAAACTATAATAGACAGTCAGTAAAGTTCTAATGGAAACACACGTCCTAAGTCTTTTTAAGATAAATAAAACATTAGACAACATTTTGCATATTTCCATTATGTGAAATTTCCAGGAAAGCCTGTTGTCCAACCATATTCCGAGAAGTTTAACTTTTTGCTATCTAGTTTGTTAATCTTTTAAACTAAATAAAATAGTTTGTGTTTTTCCTTTATTCAAATGTAAGCCATTTGAACCAATCAGAAATTTGATCTAAATTATTGGACCAATCAAAAGCTAACATTTAACTATCAAGCATGATTATGTTACACGTCTGCAACAATAAATGTGCATATCTACATTTGGAGAATTAAATACATTTTGCTAACATCTGCATTTGTATATGTTTATACAAAACGCACGGAATGCTGGAATTTAACCGCCCATGCAAGCACGGGAAGTGGATAAACAAAAAAGATCTTCGAAAAAAACATATTTTGTATCTGAGAGCCCCTGCATTTTGGTGAATACCCTCCCCACATCGCACAGGAACCGGTAAGGTTGCATCACAGCCCTCTCTGCCCTTCACCTCAGGGCGCAGTCCCACCAACAGCTGTCGGATCGATAAGGAAAATAATTACGGACAATTTTAATTTCCGACCCCGAACAAAAGAAAGTCGAAAGGTCGCTATCGAAATGCGGCATCTTCTGCGTTGCCTTCACACACTGGCCGTACCACATTCTTTCGCATAAGGCCAGCAGCTACCACAGAAACAAAAATATAAACAACTCCAACTGGCTTTACCTACGCAGCAGACTAGCGTTGTGTTCCCGTCTGCAGAAATATTAATATCCTCCGTCTTATTTACAGAATGTTGCGAACATTGGTAGATCATATTTAAGGGGAGTCCAAATGCCTTATCTTGCCAATGTTAAAGCTTGATCCGTTATCTCAGCACCTATTTAACATAATGAGCCCAAACTTTCAAGGTAATATCTTTACTGTGTTGATTGATGGAAAATAGAATACTTCTGTTCATTAGAAGGTATAATTTTTACTTTCTCTATACGTACTATGTGCATAGTATATATTGTGCCCAAATTTCAATACCAGGATTTCAACCGAAATATATGTTTTGAGACCCCCTGAATCCAAAAAAGCATTTTTAGAAAAATGTCCGTGTGTCTGTCTGTGAGTGTGTATGTGTGTGTGTGTGTCTGTGGAAAAAATGAAAAGACCGTTAAAAACCAAATTTGGTATTTAAGTTTGGTATCTTCTAAGGATGCGACAGGAAGTTTTTCAAGAAAATCCCCCCACCCCAAACTATCCTTTACATGGAATTTTTTTCGAACATTTTGATTTTCTTAAAAATGGCTCTAACGATTTTTATTAAAATCTTGTATATTAAAGATATTTACTTGACAAATAAAATGTATATCTTGAATTTTCTGGGAATAGCCTCTGAAGACTACTTTATTCTGGATGAATTTTACGGAATTTTGCATAACTGCTAAACCGTAAGAGATGGACAGACACTTACCAGACATTAAAACAAATAATTTATGTTATATACATTTTTTCGTGGAGTTGGTCGTTTTTAAGATGTTTCTTGTTTTTAGTTTCAACTCTGAAAAACGTATACTTTTCTCACACAGGAATTTGTCAACTCCTATCCATACAAACAAAGGAACTTCAGTCACATAGCAACCAGCTATCACTTTAACCTATGGTTACTCCCTTACTTCGCTTCTACTATTTCTGCTAATGTTTTCTCAATCAGCATGAAGTAAATAGAAGCCTAAGCTTTTAATGATACTGTTTTGCAGAAATGTAGAGAAAGGCATGTGAATGGAACACTTTAGATTTTTTAATAAAGTCCTAAAACGTTTAAAAATGATGATTTTTAAATTTATAAAAATAACTAATCCATATACATAAAAACTTTCACATTAAAATAAAGCCTATTTAGTTGCAAATGTGTGGTAAACATTTCAGACCCATCTGTCAATTAGTTTCTGAGATAATGGAGCATTTGTATACAAAAAAAAATTATTTCTTGAGAAATTGCTTTCAAACATGACATTAAAAAAATCTGATGTGTTTCATTCACATGACTTTCTCTACATCTCTGATACCAATTATTGTTAAAAAGCTTATGCTTCTATTTATTTCATGCTAATCAATAAAAAATTAGCACAATTAGTCTCATTACTTGCTTCCTTGTAAGTAGAAGCGAAATAAGGGAGTACCATAGGTTAAAGTAATAGTCAAAAGCTGGTTGCTATGTGACTGAAGTTCCTTTGTTTGTATGGGCACGAGTTGGCAAGCTCCTGTATGAGAAAGTATGTTTTTTACAGCTGAAATCAATAACAAGGAATATCTCAAAAACGATCAACTGAAAACAATGTATATGACATAACTTGTGTGTTCTATCGTGATCAACATTTTTATCTAGTAAGCTTTCGTCTATCTCTTACGGCTTGACAATAATGCAAAATTCATCCAGAATAAACATGTCTTAGGAGGCTATTCCCAGAAAATTGAAGATATACATATTATTTGTCATGTAAACATCTTTAATATATGTACGATAATTTAGTCAAAATTCTTAGAGTCAATTTTGAGTAAATCAAATTTTTGAAAAAAGTTCCATTAAAGGGCAGTTGCGGGTGTCTTGAAAATCTACGTGTTGCATCCTTGGAAGATACTGAATTTAAAAACCAAGTTTGGTATTTAACGGACTTTTCGCTTTTGAGCTATGCTGCCCACAGACACACACAAACACCCCCCCCCACACACACACACATGGACAGTTTACTAAAACAACTTTTTTGGATTCAGGGGGTCGTAAAACATATATTTCCGGTGAAATATCAGTATCGAGTTTTTGGGTGCATTACAATACGTTCTCTATACATTATGTGCAGAGAAAGTAAAATTGTAATCTTAACTTTCTAAACACAACTTTAAGGTACTCCAAAACTCTCATACGAAGGCAATATTAGCGGAATGTCAATGCTGCCAATAGCTAAAGTAAAACTTTCCCATCAAAATAAAAATAGCATATTTACAAAGTTATAGATGCTTTACCAGTGAGCGTACTAAAATGTTCTAAAAAGCTATTAAGCATGATTATTTTAACAATATTTTTAAACTATTTATAATTAGGTACCTCTATAAAAGTTATACCAAAATGAATGGAAGACTCCAAGTATTTATATGCAATTAAACTAATAAAATGGGAAAAAATTACGAAAAACTCATTTTGACTTCCCTTAAACGACTGGGCGAGCACTGATAATACATCCTATAAGGACATACACATTAAGTTGTAAACACATAACACGTGATATAATCATTGCTTTTAAATCACTTTTAAGCGAGATTTCGGCTATCTGTTATGTTTTACTTTTCTTCCACGTAGCTAGAGCGAATAAGAAAATCAAGTGCATTCCGCTCAAAAATTAATTTAAGGATTTCACAAAAAATAAATGATCTGAGGCCTTTGAATAAATATAAATTAATAATAATTAATAATAATTATTATTATTATTACTATTATTAAAGCTCGTGAGTGTATCTATGAACAGCATCAATCAAAAACTCAAATAAGTATCAAACTTGGTATTAAGTTCAGTATTTTCCAAACATCAAACTACCCCCTTAAAATTCTCCCTCCATGGTGTAATGGTTACCATGCTTCATATACCTAAGATTGGGGACACAAACCCGGTGGAGGACGATGGATTTTTTTTCGGGCGTAAAAACCCTTAGCATGGCTTTCTTCGGAAGAGATGTAAAGCCGTCGGTCCCGTGTCGTAGATTTACGGCACGTAAAAGAACCTCCAGCTGTGCAAGGAGGCCGTTGCAAAAAAATCTGATGTGTTCCATTCACATGACTTTCTCTACATCTCTGCAACAAATTATTGTTAAAAAGATTATGCTTCTATTTACTTCATGCTAATCCAGAAAAAATAGTAGAAACGATCTTGTTACTTGTTTCCTTGTAAGTAAAAGCGAAATAAGGGAGTGCCATAGGCTAAAGTGATAGTCAAAAGCTGGTTGCTGTGTGACTGAAGTTCCTTTGTCTGTATGGACAGGAGTTAACAAATTCCCGTATGAGAAACGTATGAGTATTTTAAAGCTGAAGCCAATAACAAGGAATCTCAAAAATGATCAACTCTACGAAAAACCGTATATAACATAGATTGTGTCTTTTACCGCGCTCTACATTTTTTGTGTGGTAAGTTTTTGTCAATCTCTTACGGTTTAGCAGTATGCAAAATTAAATGAAAATCATCCAGAATAAAGAGGCAATTCTCAGGAAATTGAAGATATATATTTTATTGGTTAAAAATATCTTTAATATGGGATACTTTAATCAAAATTGTTAGAGCCATTTTTAATCAAATCAAAAATTTTCGAAAAAACTTCCATGCAAAGAGTAGTAGGGAGTGGGGAGGGATTTTCTTAAAATCTTTGTGTCGCATCTCTGGAAGATACTTAACTTAAATACCAAGTATGGTATTTTACCCACTTTTCGTTTTTGAGTTATCGTGTTCACAGACATCAACACACTGACACACACACATGGACCTTTTTCTGAAATTGCCTTTTTTTTGGATACAGGGGACCCTAAAACATATATTTCCGGTGAAATCTCGGTATCGAATTTTTGGGTGGAGTGCAATACCATCTCTATACACTATGTACATGGTACGTGTAGAGAAAGTAAAAATTAAGCTTTCAGGCGCAGGTGAAGGTCTATAGAATGGGACACTGGGGACCACAGCAGTTAAAGAACGTCCATAAATAAAACTGCATTTCCGTTTACCCATTAAAATTTACATGGAACATTTTTCAAAAGTTTTGATGTTCTCAAAATATACACTAGCAATTGTAGTTAAAATACCATTATACTGAACATTTTCAAAACACGTATGAATTTCCTGATTGTAGCTTCTGAACACCTTTTCGTTCGGGAGGTTTATTTGTTTGTTTGCTGTTTGTACTTATGTTTAAAGTATAACCATAATAGATATACAAAACTGTATTGCAGAGGAAATGCACTTATTTTTAAAACACAAAGTTTATTTCAAATAAGCTGTAACATCAGTCATTTGAAATATATCATTTGCTATTAGTTTGCATTTTTCAATATTCCTAATTTTTACTTTCTCTACACGTAATATATAGAGGAAGTATTGTATTCCACCTAAAATTCGATACCGGGATTTCACCAGAAATACATGTTTTAGGACCCCCTGAATCCAAAAAAAAACATTTTCAGAAAAAGGTCCGTGTGAATGTGTGTGTGTGTGCCTGTGGACAGAATAGCTCAAAAACGAAAAGACCGTGGAATACCAAACTTGGTAGTTAGATCCACCTGAATACAAAAAAAAAAAACATTTTTGGAAAAAGGTCCGTGTGTGCGTGTGTCTTTGTATGTGTGTGTGTGTGTGTGTCTGTGTCTGTGGACAGTATAGATAAAAACGCAAGGTCCGTTAAATACCAAACTTCGTATTTAAGTTCAGTACCTTTCAAGAATGCGACACGAAGATTTTCAAGAAGATCCCCCACCCTCAACTACCCTTTACATGGAAAAATTTTCGAAAATTGTGATTTTCTCAAAAATGACTCTGATGATTGTGATTAAAATATCGCATATTAAATAAATGTATATTTTGAATTTTCCGGGAATAGCCTCTGAAGGCTACTTTATTCTGGATGAATTTTACTGAATTTTGCATAACTGGCAAATCGTAAGAGATAGACAAAGACCTACTCCACAAAAAATGTAGATCAGGATAAAACACACAATTTATATCCTATATATATATTTTTTTCGTGGAGTTGATCGCTTTTGAATATTCGTTCTTTTTGGTTTCAGCTTTGAAAAAGCTATACTTTTCTCATACAGGAATTAGTCAACTCCTGTCCATACAAATAAAGGAACTACAGTCACATAGCAACCACTTTTGATTATCACTTTAACCTATGGTTCTCCCTTATTTCGCTTCTACTTACAAGGAAGCAAGTAAAAAGACTATTTCTGCTGATTTTTTCTCAATTAGCATGAAGTAAATAGAAGCATAAGCTTTTTAACAATAATTTGTTGCGGAGATGTAGAGAAAGTCATGTGAATCAAAATCGTTAGAGCTATTTTGAGAAAATCAAAAATTTCGAAAAATATTCCATGTAAAGGTAGTTGAGGGAGGTGGAATTTTCTTGAAAATCTTCGTGTTGCATCCTTGGAAGATACCAAACTTAAATACCAAGTTTGGTACTTAACGGTCTTTACGTTTTGATCCTTGCTGTCCACAGACACACAGACACACTCAGACATAAACACGCATCTTTTTCCAAAAACACTTTTTTTTTTAGATTCGGGGGAACCCAAAACGTATTTCCGGTGAAATCTCGGTATCGAATTTTGGGGTGGAATACAATGCCCTCCCTATACACTACGTACATAGTACGTGTAGAGAAAGTAAAAAAGGATATGAAGAGTTGGACACTGTGCATTTTAAGAGCAGTAATTTTCCAGCCCGAAAATCCCTGTTACATTTTTGCTCCTAATTCAGCTCCTCCACCAGCGGATGCCAATGCTGTAAAGCGTCTCTTCGAGACATTGTTGCTCTCCTGAAAATCATCAATTGGGCTTGCTCCGCTGCGAGAGACCTTTATCAAGATCCAGCAGATGCGGGACACTCTTATTGAAGGCAACCAACTATTACCTTCCAAATAAACTAAAAGAATTTAGAACGTTTCATCAGGTCGAAGCTATGGGTATTGTATTGGTGCAAGAAAGCATTCATGTCAGATTGGAGCATACCTAGTTACTCGTCTTATTGTGATTGTTATCCCACTCAGCCAATTGACGGCGCCTGTATTAAGCCATACATGTCTCATGTTTGTGTTCCAACTTCATCTACGCTGAAGTCCGTCTAGAACAAGCAGGGACGATCTTACTCCGTTACACCGAATTCTGCCATTATGATGTTATTTCCTCATTTGCATACTTGCATGCCGATGGTTCTGAGGACTTATTCATTTCTGACCTACAGTCGATTTATCATCTTCTTGTCCTAATATTTATAAGCTCTTCCTGCCTCGTGTGCATCCTCCAAAAGTCCCTTTTATGAGCACTGACTGACTGTACGTTTACAAACACCTTGAAGGGGACATACCACTGCTGCAGCACTGTTCAGCGATTCATCCAGTCACTTCAGTCTGCAGAATTTCAACCCCGGACCAAACTTGTATAAACCTCTTGTGCAATATGACATGCTCGCCTTCTTTGGCCGCACAGTCGGGACCCCAGGTACAAGATGGAGTATAACAAACAAGCGGTCGTTTTAAATGAGGACATACCACGGGCGAGTTTTACTCCTGAAATTCAGGACGCAGCAGAACAACGAAATCCAGAGATTCTTAGTCCCTCACGTCCACGTGTTCAGATTTTTGCGATACCGTGTACACCCCGGTAGATATCTGTGATACTGTCCAAGCAGTTTCAGTCTCATCCTTCCAACCCTCACTACTTTACTTCCAATCAAACTGCTCTCCGCGACTTTCTTTTTCGACCTCCTCCCCAGCAATTTTTCCATAACAAATCTACTGAATTATCTCAAGAGAGTTTGTTGCATTTATTAAACTCCTGTCTTCAATATGCTTACGTCCCTCAGCAATGGGATATTGCAACTATTATTCCTATTTATAAACCAGCCAAATCTCCGTATATCTCCTCTTCTTATCGACCTATTAACCTTCTCTCTACAATGGACAAGCTGTATGAAAAACTCAACCTGGAACAACTATATCATATCTGCATTCCCACATTCCACATCGTTAATTTTAGTGCGTTTCCTGAGTTTTAGATTTCTTTGGCATGATGGCATGCTCTATAAGTTTCTCCAATGTAACATTCTTAATTCGCTTATTCATCTTCTCGCATCATATCTCTTATCCAGGAAATTTTCAGTTCACATCTTAGGTCATTATTCCCACCGGGACAATCACTAGGAAGTTCTACAGGGGTCTCAAATGGCCTCTTTTTTACAATGTTTATACACCCGATATGCCCTGATACGTGATAAATAAACATATGTCACCATCTCACACTTCTGGGTTCATTTGGACCGTCAGCTATCCTTTCCGCTTCAGCAGTTTTTTGGAAGACTGGAAAATACATAATACATGTATATTCTGACAAGTGTCACGTTCTTCGTTTTATGTGCATCCAGAAAGATATATGTTACAAGGTCAAGTCCTTCTTGCTTCTTGCGGCGTCAAGTATTTGGGTGCCCTTATTGATTTCTGCCTGAGCTGGTGTCGTCAAATTCAGTGTGTTTACAAGAAAATTCATCCAACTTTCAGAGTATTTCGCTTGCAGTTTACTTTAGATTGTTTTCTCTCTGCAAATACATTTACTGCTGTAATTCTTTACAGGTCTTCAAACCCTATAAGTAAAACACATGTACCATCTTAGACGAAGACACAAGCTTATTAACATGGATACAGCTGACCATTACCAATATGTAACTCCTTCCTGATATGATTATTCAACAGGATGCCCAATAGCAAAACTACTCTACTCGCTTTGATGCCACGCTCATCTTACTTTTAATATCAGCCAGCCAAAGCGCTGACGGCATTGTTCACCAAATCCTAGCTAGACCTTCTCAGTTCCGGAATTATTATTTAGTGATTCTTCCGTAACACTGTCCCTACTTTTACTTTCTCTATACGTGCTATGTACATAGTGTATAGAGAAGGTATTGTAATGCACCCAAAAATTCGATACCGAACTTTCACCGGAAATACATGTTTTGAGACCTCCTGAATCTAAAAAAAAAAAAACATTTTTAGAAAAGCGTCCGTGTGTGAGCCTGTGTGTGTGTGTGTGTGTGTGTGTGTGTGTGTCTGTGGGCAGCGTAGCTCAAAAACGAAAAGTCCGTTAAAAACCAAACTTGGTATTTAGGTTTGGTTTCTTCCAAGGATGCGACACGAAGATTTTCAAGGAAATCCTCCCAATCCCAACTACCCTTTACATGAAACTTTTTTTGAAAATTTTGATTTTCTAAAAAATGCTCTAACGCTTTTGATTAAAATATCGTATATTAAAGATATTTACGTGACAAATAAAACATATTTCTTGAATTTGCTGGGAAGATCCTCTGAAAACTTATTTTGAATGAATTGCATAACTACTAAACCGTAAGAGATGGACAAAAACTTAACCCACAAAAAATGTAGAGCACATTAAAACACACAATTTATGTTACATACATTTTTTTCGTGGAGTTGATCGTTTTTGAGATATTCCTTGTTTTTGGTTTCACCTTTGAAAAACTCATACTTTTCTCATACAGGAATTTGCCAACTCGTGTCCATACAAACAAATGAACTTCAGTCACATAACAACCAGCTTTTGGCTTTCACTTTAACCTATGGTACTCCCTTATTTCACTTCTACTTACAATTAAGCAAGAAATAACACTCTATCTGCCAATTTTCTCGATTAGCATGAAATAAATAAAGCAATAAGCTTATTAACAATAATTTGTTACAGAGATATAGAGAAAGTCATGCGAATGGAACACATCAGCTGACCGTCACCATGGAAATGGATGACCGTCATCCTTCTCTGTATGTCGTCGTAATCGTAAGAACGATATGAACTCGAGCCACGGTAGCCAACTTGATACAACTGTCACTCAAAACTAAAGTTAAGCGTAGAGTGGTGGTTCGAATCTACCCTAACACAAGCGTGTTTACTTTCATTGCCACGTACGTAATAAGAAGAGAAGGTAATGGGTTCCATCCAAAGGGATTCCATTAAAACATTCGATGTCGTGATTTCACCAAAATGGTACATTTTAATAAATAAAAGCACTTTTAGAAGAAGAAAAAATCATGGGAACGTGTAAATCAAAACGAAAAGTTGGATAAATACCAAACTTAATATTTAAATATATGTTTCTTCCAAAGATGTGACACGGAGATTTTTCAAGAAAGATCTTTATACCCAAACGAAGATATCCATTATTATTATTATTATTATTATTATTATTATTATTATTATTATTATTATTGATTTGAATTTTTCCGTAATTTTATCATTTTTAAGTTATTAACAACCACTTTTTATTGTTTGTGGCAATGTGAAAAGAGTAGGAACTTTCAAGGCCAGAATATACGTAGATACGCACGACTGTCGATTCTTTCTGTATCCATCTTGTTCAACAAACAAACTGTATAACAAAACTATGTCTGTAAAGGTTTACTTCGAATTTTGAAGAGGTAGAAAGGTAAACTTTATAGAAAGAGTTTGTGGTAGTAGGTATATAGAAATAAATCATCCGAAAATCATCTGAATGTGACATAGATGCTTTCCAAAAGTAGACTTATGTTTCTAAATGATCATTTACCTGGTATCTCGGCGCAGCGCAAAAAACAACTCATGCGTCTAATGTGTAACGCTGTTCCTTTGTTTTCCTGTCTATTAAATGCTTTACGATGAAGAAGGAGCAAGCAACAAATGCAAGTTTTAATGCGCTGCAATAAACGACAGGATATGTTTTCTTCGCTTGCATGTATATTGTTTATTGCCTGGCTGGAGCATGAAGCACTGAATCGATACAGTAACGAGGGAATGTTAGTGAACTCGGTAAGACAAATCAACCGCCAGTATCAAAGCAAAAAAGGCTGGTCTTACACTCACATAACTTTCTCTAGCTGTTCTACAAACTTCTTACATAAGACTATTCTTGTTTTTGCACCTTGCTAATCCAGATAATCATAGCAGAATGTTCTTATGATTCAGTATCGATAGTCAAATGTTTTAAACGCTGTCGTTATGCGATTACCATTGCAATTCGATTCTTTGCTTGGCCAGAAGTAGAATAAAAGAAAAACGGACACATACTGTCTGAAAAAAAATAAGTACTTCACAACTGACATCAATAACAAGGAATATCTCGGAAACGGATACCTCTACAACAAACATGTAAAGGACATATATTGTGTGTTTTGACGAGATCTACATTTTTTGTGCAGTAAGTTTTTTGTCTATCTCTTACAGTTTAGGAGTTCAAAATTCGGCAAAATTCATCCAGAATAAAGAGGTCTTCAGAGGTTATTCCCAGAAAGTTTAAGATTTCCATTATTATTTGGGATGCAAATATCTTTAATTTACGGAACTTTAATCAAAATCATTGGCGCCACTTTTAGAAGATCAAAATTTTCGAAAATGCTTCCATGTAAAGGGTAGTTGAGCGTGGGAGGGTTTCCTTGGAAATCTTCGTGTCACATCCTTAGAAGATACCAAACCTAAATAATTACCAAGTTTGGTATTTAGCGGTCTTTTTGTTTTTGAGCTATGCTGTCCACACAAACACACACGGACCTTTTTCTGAAAATACTTTTTTTGGATTCAGGAGCTCCTAAAACATATATTTCCGGTGAAATCTCTGTATCGAGTTTTTGAATGAATACAATACCTTGTCTATGCACTATGTGCATAGAACGTGCAGAGAAAGTAAAAATGCTAACCCCAGAAGTTTATAGCTTCGTATAAACACCGTGAAGTAAGAGAGAAGAAGCGAATGAATTCCGCTTCACGTTTCAAAAAGCGCAAACACGCTGAAATAGTGGAACAAAAACATAGCTCAGATAAAGCTTCTCTGTCGATAATGCTGAGACGTTCATTCAAGATTGTAATTTCTCCAAATCGCCACAGATTATTTATATATAAGGATTGGCATTAATTCAGGCGTCGATTTAAAAACTCTGACGTGTTCCAATCACATGACTTTCTCTACATCTCTGCTACAACTTATTGTTAAAAAGCTTATGCTTCTATTTACTTCATGCTAATCGAGAAAAAATTAGCAGAAATAGTTTTATCACTTGCTTCCTTCTAAGTAGAAGCGAAATAAGGTTAAAATGATAGACAAAAGCTGGTTACTATATGACTGAAGTTCCTTTGTTTGCATGGACAAGAGTTGACAAATTCCTGTATGAGAAAAGTGTCAACTTTTTAAAGATGAAACCAGAAACAAGGAATATCTCTAAAACGATCTGCTCCATGAAAAAAATGTATATGGTGTGGTAAGTTTTTGTGCATCTCTTACGGTTTAGCCGTTATGCAATATTCCGTAAAATTAATCCAGAATAAAGTAGTCTTCAGAGGCTATTCCCAAAAAATTAAAAATATACATTTTATTTGTCAGTGAAATATCTTTATTATACGATATTTTAATCAAAATCGTTAGTCATTTTTGAGAAAATCAAAATTTTCGAAAAAACTTCCATGTAAAGGGTAGTTGGGGGTGGGGGATTTCCTTATAAATCTTCGTGTCACATCCTTGGAAGATACCAAGCTTCATATTTTACGGAATTTTCGTTTTTGAATTATCGTTTTCACAGACACACGGAACACACATACACACACGGACCTTTTTCTAAAAATGCCTCTTTTTGATTCAGGGGGACCCAAAATATGTATTTCCGGTGAAACCTCGGTATCGAATTTTTGGGTGCGATGCAATACCTTCTCTATACGCTATGTACATAGTATATGTAGAGAAAGTAAAATATTTATCTCCATAAATGCATGTCCTGAATATGGAACTCTTTCTGGGCGTTTATTTTCCTGAAAATACTGAATTAATTTTATAGGACAGGTACTATTACAGAACACATTTGAATATTACGTCGATGATAACTAAGTGCCTTTCGAGACACCAAAGCAAAGTAAAAAAAAAGTTAGTGTCATTACTGAGAATCGAACCCGAAACCACGAGCTTATTGTGAGACTCCTCACATTTATAAAGGAATACCTGAATTTCTGGTAATAAAAGTGGCATTAACAAAAACAGGTTTATGTGAAAGGCTAGTCATGTCTGGAGAGGCAAGTACCGGGACTTTTCATACCTGTTGTTATTCTGGTAGTTATAAAATGAATCATGGAGTAGCAAAATGTAATAAGTTTATAAATTGCATTCATATTAATGCATTTCTCTAAAGTCTACTAAGTGATTACTAGAGCCGGATTTAATGACCTGAAAATGTTTTTAAAATACCCATAATTTGACATAGATTTAGCAAAAAAAAAAAAAAAATCTGATGTGTTCCATTCACATGACTTTCTCTACATCTCTGCAAACAAAAAATATTACTAAAACGCTTATGCTTCTATTTACTTCATGCTTATCGAGAAAAAATTGACCGAAATAGTCGTATTACTTGCTTCCTTGTAAGTAGAAGCGAAATAAGGGAGTACCATAGGTTAAAGTGATAGTCAAAAGCTGATTGCTGTGAATGAAGTTCCTTTGTTTGTATGGACAATAGATAACAAATTCCTGTATGAGAAAAGTATAGGTTTTTAAAGCTGAAACCAATAACAAGGAATACCTCGAAAACGATCAACTCCACGAAAAAATGTATGTAATATAAATTGTGCGTTTTAACATGTTCTACATTTTGTGTGTGTAAGTTTTTGTCCATCCCTTACGGTTTAGCAGTTATGCAAAATTTCGTAACATTCATCCAGAATAAAGTACTCCTCAGAGTCTATTCCCAGAAAATTCAAGATATACATTTTATTTGTCAGGTAAATATCTTTAATATGCGATATTTTAATCAGAAAAAATAGAACCATTTTTGAGAAAACAAAAACTTTCGAAAAAGAGTTCCATGTAAAGGGTAGTTGGGTTTGGAGGGATTTTCTTGAAAACCTTCGTGTCGCATCCTTGGAAGATACCAAACCTTAATACCAAGTTTGGTATTTAACAGACTTTTCGTTTTTGAGCTATGCTGCCCACAGACACACACACACATACCACAGACAGATAGACAGACAGACACACTAAGATATTTTTCTAAAAGAGCTTTTTTCGATTAAGGGGGTCTCAAAACATGTATTTCCGGTGAAATCTCTGTATAGAATTTTTGGGTGCATTACAATACCTTCTCTATACACTATGTACATAGCACGAGTCGAGAAGTTATTATACTTTTAAAATCTGATATCTCCCATTCACATAAGTGTCTTTAAATCTCTGCAACAAATTATTGTTAAAAACTTATTCTTCTATCTAAGAAATGGTCTTATTACTTAGTTCCTTATAAGGGAAATTTGGCCAAAACGACAATCTAATCTTTTAAAAGATGGTTGCTATGCAATTCGTTCTCTTTGCATGCCACCTTCTGTATGATATTTTAAAATTGAAACCAACATCAAGGAATATCTTGGAAATGGTTAACTCTATACACAAATTGTAGATGTCATAAATTGTGTGTTTTAACGAGCTCTATATTTTTATGGAACAACTTTTTGTTTATCTCTGCTTTACCAGTAATACAAAAGTCATTCAGAATGAAGAGAACTTCAGCGGCGAATTCTATAAAATTAGAGATACATATTTTATTTCTTATATATATTAATATACGATATCGTTAGAGCCATTTTCAAGAAAATCAACATTTCCGAATTCTTTTCTATGTAAAGGGTATTTTGGACTGAGAGAACTTCTTTAAAATCTTCGTATCGCGTCCCTGGAAGATCCTGAACCTAAATATTAAGTTTAGCATTTAACCGGCGTTTCGTTTTTACTTTCTCTACACGTACTTTGTACATAGTGTATAGAGAAGGTATTGCACTCCACCCAAAAATTCGATACTCAGATTTCACCGGAAATACATGTTTAGAGTCCCCTGGATCCAAAACTGTCATTTGTAGAAAAACGTCCGGGTGAATGAGTTTCCGTGTGTCTTTGAACACGATAACTCAAAAACGAAAAGTCGGTAAAATACCAAACTTGGTATTTAAGTTCAGTATCTTCCAGGGATGCGATATGAAGATTTTGAGAAAATCCCCCACCCCAAACTACCCTTTACATGGGAAACATTTCGAAAATTTTAATTTTCTCAAAAATGACTCTAACGATTTTGATCAGAATATCGTATATTAAAGAAATCTATACGGCACATGAAATGATTAAACTGAATATGTGGGAATAGCCTCTGAAAACTCTTTAGTCCGAATGAATTTTGCGTAACTGATAAACCGCAAGAGATAGGCAAAAACTTACTGCACAAAAATGTAGAACACGTTAAAACACATAATTTATGTCATATACGTTGTTTTTTTTTTCGTGGAATTGACAATTTCTGAGATATTCCTTGTTATTTGTTTCAGATTCAAAATACTTAAACTTTTTCTCATACGGAAAGTTGTAAACTCTTGGCCCTGCATAGAAACGGATTTTAGTAACATGGCAACCAGCTGTTAAAGGAATTGGCTATCGTTTTATCCGAGTATTCGTTTATTTTCCTTCCACTTACAAAGAAGCAGGTAATTAAGACAATTTCTCATAATGTTTATCTCGATTTATCGTAAAATAGATAGAAGAATACGTTTTTTAACAATAATTTGTTACAGAGATGTAGAGAAAGTCATGTAAATGGAACACATCAGGTTTTTTTTACTGTTTTGATGTTAGAAAAACATTTGATACCAATATGAGTAAAAATAATATTGATGAGAATTTAGAAAGTGGATTAAAAAGTTACGTGTTGCATGATGCTCTTGTAAGCAGAAGCTGAAAAGAATATTTAAAAAAAATAATAATAAATGTCATGGTCTCATGAAAATGTGGCGATTTTAAAAATTCAAGCAAATGAAGAAGATTTCACATCCTATTACATTGCACAAGGTACTTATTAACAGAAAAAGGGAAAACTGAGCTGCCTCATTCCGGGTTGGGATATGAATTGGTAACTGTAGTTCCAGCCTCCCACGAACAAGTAATTTCAGACTATTAACTAGATATATGATTTTTCTTTACAGGAATGCGAGTTAAGGATGTACATAGTTACTCTTATTTCTCAGTTGATTAGGGACATTTCTGATGTTTGAAAAGCTAGCTTATGTAAAATATTAATAATGTAAACCTCTTTACATACTTAACTAGCTGCCCGCCCCGGCTTCGCACGGGTGGTGTACATAACGAAAAATCTGATACAAAACCTTCCGTTTTCAGCACAACCATTCAATGAAATAAAATGTATTTGTATTTCACAGTTACGTTGCGTCATTGTTTCGATAAACTAATGTGTTACCTTAACATTGAATAGAGCAGTACTACGGCCATCTAGCGGCAAATAAATAAGTATGTACACTAGGTGTTCGTCACCAGGAAAGCTTCTTTGCTTCTTTATTTTAAACGATAGGAGTAAGGAAATGCATATACATGTATTTGAATTTCACTGTCAAGTTGCGTCATGGTATTGACATCCTGGTGCGTTATCTTAACATTGAATGGGGAGGGGAAAATAGAGCGCTACTGCCATTTAGCAACAAATAACCTGCCATCTGACGGCTATTAACCGATTGCGTTCCCTTGGTACTATATACTGATTCATTAAAAACTTTTCCGTATGATTTTTAAACATTTTTTTACACAAAACTTGTCGTGAAAAAAAAAAAAAAAAAAAAAAAAAAGGACTGTGGTGCAGTCGTTCAGAAGTGATGCGCTTACATAGATTTCGGCGATTCATATATATATATTGATGCAATCTGACGTCGGTAGTGTTGGGGTAGCGTGTCTGCCTCACATTCAAGAGGTCGCGAATTCGAATTTCACTTAATGGGAGTCGAAATGTCCTATGTTGGCAATGTTAAAGTTTGACCCATTATCCCAGCAACTATTTAACATAATGAGATATGTGTTTCAAGGTACATTCAGCTATAACTTTACAGTTCAACTCCATGGCACGACAGCTCACAAGGAACCTTGGCCTACCGCCCGGCCGCTGCATCCCCCATCTCGGTCCATGACAGACGTCATGGATGGAGAACTTGATGGAAAATAAAATATTTCTGTTCATTAGAAGCAAATGTATACATTTTAATAAAGATCTACAAATTTTATTGAAAAATGTCGATTTTTAAATTTAAATATGAATAACTAATCCATTCACATAAAAACTTCTTCGCTAAAATAAATCCTATTTAGTTGCAAATGACATATTTTAGTCCTCTGTGTCAATTAGTTTGTTAGATAATGGGGCGTTTGTGTATAAAATTTTACTTCTTCATAAATTGCTTTCAAACATAACATTAAAGAAAATCTGAAGTGTTCCATTCACATGACTTTCTCTATATCTCTGTATTGTTAAAAAGCTTATGCTTTTATTTGCTTTATGATTCTCCTGTATGAGAAAAGTATAAGTTTTTCAATGCTGATACCAATAACAAGGGACATCTCAAAAACGATCAACTCCACGACAAAAATGTATATGGCATAAATTATGTGTTTTAACGTGATCTATATTTTTTGTGTAGTGCGTCTTTGTCTATTTCTTACGGTTTACCGGTTACGCAAAATTCAGCTAAATTCATTCCGAATAAAGAGGTATTTAAAGGCTTTTCCCAGAAAATTCAAGATATTCATTTTATTTGCCATATAAATATATTTAGTATACGGTAATTTAATCAAAATCGTTAGAGCCATTTTTGAGAAAATCGAAAATTTCGAATTTTTTTCTATGTAAAGAGTAGTTTGGGATGGGGGGATTTGTCTCAAAATCTTCGTGTCGCATCCCTGGAAGATACTAAACTTAAATACCAAGTGTGGTATTTTACCGAGTTTTCGTTTTTGAGTTATCGTGTTCACAGACACACGGACACATATCACACGGACATAACACGGACCTTTTTCTGAAAATATTTTTTTGGATACAGGGGATCCTAAAATATATATTTCCGATGAAATCTCGGTATGGAATTTTTGGATGCATTACAATACCTTCTCTATACACTATGTACATAGTATGTGTAGAGAAAGTAAAAATATAACCTAACTTTCAAAAAACACAACTCGAATTGCATTGAAACACATGAAGGCAATATGAGCGGGATGCCAATGCTGCCAATGGCTTAAATAAAACTTTCCGATAAAAATAAACAAAGATTTCTTCTCTAACACTAATATTTACAAAGTTAATTGATGTTTTACCAAGAGGGTGTACCAACATGTTCTAAAAACTAATATTCAGGATTATTTTCAACAATATTTTAAAAGTATTTACAATTAGCATACCGCTATGAAAAATATACCAAAATGAGCGGGAGATTTAAAATATTCGTATGCAATTAAAACATTAAAATGAAAAAAATTACGAAAATTCTATTTCGACTCCCCTTAAAGTGAATTATTAAATTAGGTTTTCTCCGCGGTTTTCCTGTATCGTAAGAAGACGAATGTCATGTGGACCGGAGATCATTTGAGCATAATTTCACCAATTTAATTCACCGTCCAAGCAGGTTAGAGGACCTACACACTTAATGTGAATACAAGAAAATAAATCTGATGTGCTCTTTTCACATGACTTTCTCAACTTTTTCTGCAAACAAGCTATTCTTACAACAAATTATTCTTCTAACTACTTCATCCTTCTCAAGATATTTGTAGAAATGGACCTATTACTTAGTTCCTTGTGATTAAAAGCGAAATAAAGGTATACACTAGGTTAAAGCTGCATTCGACTCTTTTAAGAGCTGTCGCTATACAATTGGCATTGAAATTCGGTTTTCTTCGCATTTCCAGCAGTGAAACAAAGGACTAACAAATTACGTTCGTGCCGGCGTCATCGTGTTGCATCCTCGGAAGATACTAAACTTAAATACTAATTTGCGCCGCTGCCCACACAGCACAGTGAAAATATCTTGAATATGGATAACTCTGAGATACTTCCACGAGGTCGGAACAAAAAAAAAAAAAAATAAATAAAATTGATGTCCTCCATTCACATGATTTTCTCTACCTCTCGGTAACAAACAATTGTTAATAAGCTTATTCTTCATTCTACTTGACGCTAATCGAGATAAACATTAGCAGAAACGCTTTTATTATTTCGTTTCTTATAGGTGGAAGGGAAATCCGGGAAATCCAACAGTCAAATATTTTAAAATGTGGTTGCTATGGTATAGAAATTCGATTGTTTGCGTGGTTAGGTTTTGACAAGTTCCCATATAAGAAAAGTTTTTAGTATTTTAAAACTGAAATCAATAACAAGGAATATCTTAAAAACTGCGGACTTCAGGAAAAAAATGCACAATGCATAAATTGTGTCTTTTAACGAGCTCTACATTTTTGTGCAAGAAGCTCTATCTACCTCTTACGGTTTTCTAGTTATGCAAAATTCGAAGAAATTCATTCAGAATAAAGATGTCTTCAAAGGTTATTCAGGCCGCTCCGTGGCTGAGTGGATAGACCAATCGCCTCTCACCTAGCGACCGCATGTGAGGTTTGTGGTGGACAATGCGGCGCAGGGGCGGGTTTTCTTCGGGTTCTACAGTTTCCTCCGCCATCGCATTCCACCGGTGCTCCATCTTCATTCCATGTTTCACCAGTGTCATCGCCTGCGGTGCCACAAGTAGTAAAATCAGGTGTTAAACACTACCCCTCCCAAAAAAAAAAAAAAAAAAAAAGGCTATTCACAGAAAAGTCAGGATATACATTTTATTTGTTATGTAAATATATTTCATATACGATATTTTAAACAATTTGCGACAGTATTTTAGTACGACGCATATATTATTAGTTTAATCATTAGTTTGTAATATTTAACATAAGAAATATATGCTCAGTGGAACGCAGTACCGTGAAGGGTAGAAAATCCCTTTTTTATTCGTCAAGGCTACGGGCTTTGTTGAAAATAACACAAATTTTATTGCATTAGGGACATAAGTAACAACTCTTAAGAGGAAGTTAGAGACTCTCCCTTTGGAACTGGAGGAAGGGAATTTTGCATTGTAGAACAAGGTCACGTGGGTGTAAAATAAAGAAAAATCCCCGATAGTCACGTGATAACGCCACTTTACGCGCCCTTTTTCAGCCAATCAAAAAGGAGGGCAAAATTCGGACCTTTTTGTATATAAGTGATTGCGGACAAAAAATCAGGTGCAGAAGGTTGACAAAAGACTCACAGGCTCTTAGAGTAAGACGCATCATGTAGGAAATCGCGCGCCGTATTTTGCAGAATTTAAGTGTTTTATAAATTAATCTGACGGGCAATCTCATCGTGAATGTTATACAAACCGAGAAACTCCAGACTGCAGTGATTCATGCAAAGTTATAACAACTCCGTAAAAGTGGAAGTAGCACGTAAAGAAAACTGTTTCATCAAGTTCGCGATCGGCTATGTCGGGAGTCGCTCGTAGGGTTAGTGCCTCAACCATTCATCAATAAAGGAAGCTTGCAGTGAATTAAGTGAACTTTCTCTGTTATTTGAGTCTACCAACAGTGTTACATGCTCTTGTCATCCTTTCCCCCCTGAGTAAGAGACAACTCGTGGTCTACTAGAACAAGCCTAGCCGGTGCAACCAAGGGAATCTGCAAGGTATGTATATTTAATGTAGAGAAATTCACTAGCATTAACCCACGATCAACTCCAGATAGACTCACCTGACAGCGTCATACTGACACCAACAATACCACGACATATGGGCACCCGAACGTAGACACTACTAAAACAAACTACGACACATTTTTGAGAAAATAAAAATTTTCGAAAAAAGTTTCATGTAAAGAGTAATTGGGGGTGGGGAGATTTTCTTGAAAAATTTCGTGTCGCATCCTTGGAAGATACTGAACTTAAATACCAAGTTTGGTATTTAAAGGACTTTTTGTTTTTGAGCTATGCTGTCCAGACACACACGAGCCTTTTTCTAGAAATGCTTTTGGGGAGGGTGGGTTCAGGAGGTCCCAAAACATATATTTCCGGTGAAATCTTGGTATCGACTTTTTGGGTGCAATACAATAGCTTCTCTATATACCATGTACATCGTATGTGTAGAGAAAGTAATAAACAGTATCTGAGGAAAAGGGAAAACAGCCAGACGAAAAGGTTCAGTTTCAATAATCAACCAGACGCTGGCTACATATTGAATTTATTTCAAGTGGAGCACGTTGTTACATTTTTAGAAAACGGTCCCTGTGTTTCTCTCTCTCTCTCTCTCTCTCTCTCTCTCTCTCTCTCTCTCGCTCTCTCTCCCTCTCTGTGTGTGTACAGCCTAGCTCAAAAACTAGAGACTATAAATACTGAACTTGGTATTTAAGTTTGACATCTTATAAGGATCAACACGATGAATTCCGAGAAAATCCCACCACCCCAAACTATTCTTTACATGGATATTATTTTTAAAATTTTGTTTTTCTAAAAATTGGCTCTATCGGTTTTGATTGAAATACCGTACATTAAAGCTACTTGCAGCACAAATAAACGTAGGTATATCTTGAATGTTCTGGTAATAGCCTCTGAAGACTTGTTCGTTCTGAGTGAATTTTGCATAACTGATAAACCGTAATAGATAGATAAAAACTTATTACACAAAAATGTAGATCACGTTAAAACAAACAATTTATGTCACATGTATATTTTTGTTGCAGAGTTGACCGTTTCCGAGATATTCCTTATTATTGGTTTCAATTTGAAACTACACATCTTCTCCAACGGGACCACTTTCGTTTCATCCTTCTTTTGTTTCTCTGGAAATACAAAGCGGACCGAACATCAATTGTTACATATCGATCGGCTTTTACAAGATTTGACTATCGCTTTAGCCTGGAACACTCCCTTATTTCTCTTCTGCTTATAAGAAACTAAGTAATTAGACTAATTGTGTTAGTATTATATCAGCAAAGTGTGTCGTGGTCGCGCCGTGTGCCGTGCCTCTCACCTAGACAGTCGGGGTTCGATCCCAAGCAACCGCATGTGAGATTTGTGGTGGACAAAGCGGCGCTGGGGTGGGTTTTCTCCGGTTTCCCCCGCCATCGCATTCCACCGGTGCTCCATCATTCATGTATCATCAGTGTCACCGCCTGCGGTGCCATTAGTAGTTAAAGCGGGCGTTAAACACTACAAAGAAGAAAAAAAGCAAAGTGTGGATAGAAGAGTAACCTTTTGTACGAATAGCTTGTTTGCAGAATAGGTAGAGAAAGTAATGTGAATGCAAAACATCAGATTTATTTAGAAATTTCTTGTTTTTTTGTTGTTTCAGTTTTAAAATAAGGGAATTTGTCTGCAAAGAAACGGATTTCAATCGCTTTAGCATAGGATACTCCCTTATTTCCCTTCTACATACAAGAAAGCAAGTAATAAGACAATTTATGCTCTTCGATTAGCTGAAATAGAAGAAAAAGCTTTTCAACAATTATTTGTGACAGAGACGTAGAGAAAGTTATGGGAATGGAACACTCAGCTTTTTAAAAAGTGGTTTTTGGATTCAGGTGTCCTCAAAACATGCATTTCTGGTGACATTTCGGTACCTATCGAATTTTTGTGTGGAATGCAATACCTTATATATTTACTATTTACGATGTACATAATTGGTAGAGAAAGTACAAAAGATAAAAAAGTCTGATGTGCTCCATTCACATGACTTTCTCTACATCTCTGCAGAAAGTATTGCTAAAAAGCTTATGCTTCTAATTATTTACCTCATGCTAATCGAGAAAAAATAACCAGAAATGATATTATTATTGTGTCCATATAAGTAGAAGGGAAATAAGGGAGTTCCATACGCTAGAGCGAAAGTCAAATCTTTTAAAAGCTGGTTGGTATGTGAATGAAGTTCATTTGTTTGTAAGGACAGAGTTGACAAATCCGTATGAGAAAAGTATAAGCATTTTAGAGCTTAAAATAATAACAAGAAATGTCTCCTAAACGGTCAACTCTACGAAAAACATCCATATATCATAAATTGTGTATTTTAACGAGCTATACATTTTTTGTTCGGTAAGCTTTTGTCTATCTCTTACGGTTTACCAGTTATTGAAAATTCCGCAAAATTCATCCAGAATAAAGATGTCTTCAGAGGCTATTCCTAGAAAATTGAAGATATACATTTTATTTGTCACATAATTAACTCTAATATACGATATTTTAATCAAAATCGTTAGAGCCATTTTTTAGAAAATCAAAATTTTCGAAACTTTTTCTTTATAAAGGATATTTGTGGTGGAGGGGGTATTTGTTTTAAATCTCTGGGTCGCATCCTTGGAAGATACTGAACTTAAATATAGTGTTTGGTATTTAACGGACTTTTCGGCTTTGAGGTATGTTGTCCACAGTCACACACAGACCTTTTTCTAAAAATGATTTTTTCGGACTCAGGGGACCCCAAAACATATATTTCCGGTGAAATCCCGACATCGAATTTTTGGGTGGAATAGAATACTTCTCTATCCCTATGTAGGGGAAGACCGTTTAATTTGGACCAGCGTGTATTTTGGACCGATGTCAGTTCAAGAAAATCGGGTATTTTGAGCAGCATTTGTTGTAAGTGTTCCCTCCAATTTTCCGCTTTCTATTGTCAATATCCTTGGAGGGAAGTTGTGATCTTTGTTGAGAGCGTTTTCGTTGTAATTTTGTCCCGCTTTTGCTATCGTGTTTTCTTTCTCCTAAGATCTTTCTTTGGAAACTAAACTAAAACGACGGAACATTCAATATATTAAGGTACGCGTGATGTTTCATTGATTCAGTTTAGGATTATAAGAAATGTGATACTCATAAAGTTGTGTCGTGTCGTGTAATTTGGACCGACGGTGAAGTATAACTTGGTCCGCACCAAGTTACACGGAATATTCGGGTATTACATTCCAAACGAGCATGTGTGTATATATTTCTTTGTCTGAATTCAGCTTTTAATTTATTTTGGTAATTTATTTAGATATGTACATCTTACTGTTACATATTATACAAGTTGCGTAAATTTCCAGATGACAACAAGAGAAGCTAGCAAATCTAAGGGTCCCTACTGTAAATGGAAAAGGAAGGTCTGAGAAAGATGAAAATAAAGACTCAGAAGAGACTTTTTGTGTTGTATGTGAGGAATCTCACGAGAAGACTGGATACAGTGCATTAAAAATGGAAATGGCGTGTTATTTATGGACACTCTTTAACTGCTGTGGTTCTCAGCGTCACATTCTATATTGGGCATGAAAGACCGATTAATTTTGCTCAGAGGCCTCTCTATCAGGCTTGAGGTTCTTTTACGTGCCGTAAATCTATGAAACGGGACCAACAGCTTTACTTCCCTTCCGAAGGAAGCCATGCTAAGGATTTTTACACCCGAAAAACCCATCGCCCTCCGCTGGGTTTGAACCATTACACCACGGAGGGCGACAGATAAATGCAGAGGATGGTCTCATGAAGACTGTACTGACATTAATGATTCAATCTTTTACTTTTGTGATAGGTACATGGAGTGAACAGTGAAATTCTGCTTTAATTTGGAACAAAACCCTGAAAATATTAACAGTGTTCACAAAACTTTGGATGAAATTGATGTAAGGTGATATTAATTTTGTTAAGCTTAATCTGCTTCACTGGGACATTTTGAATAATAATAATGATGTACATAATGAATATTCCAGGTCTAAGTTAATTGCTATTGGGAATTTCAAGCTTTAAAAGTGAATATAAAAGTATACGAATCGATTATAAATGTATTAAATAGTGGTCCAATTTACACACCTCTGGTTCAAAATACACGCCTTAGAAAAAATACAGTAATTATAATTTACAAATTATGTAGTTGTAACTAAACCTTGAAAACTCTCATAATGGTAGAAGGTCATCTCGTTAACACATTAAAGTAAGTTGTGGACTTTGACGAAGGGTTCCTGTCCAGATATTAGCACTTAAAGTTAAGTGGTCCAAATTACACGGACTTCCCCTACATTGTACATACGGGGCTAGAGATGGTAAAATATGACTGTCCAAACACAGAAAATTCTATGAAATGACCAAAATTGCCTTTAAATGCGCAGATTCGTGATATATTAAGGATTTATGTTCAGGTTAGTGGTGCCTAAGAGAAGTCAATAATTCAGGCATGACATCTCATCGGAATTGTGCTCTGATAATAAGTTTATAATTTGCATTCACATTAACTGCACTGAGGTCAAGTGCACCGAGTTATCTAGCGTGATTATATTCGCCATTTACAGCAACTGAAGAGATGCTGCTTATTCCTACGTGTAATTGTTGTCTGCAGCAGTTCGTTAGTGACAACAATGCTGTGGCGTTATTATACGTAATTACGCCTTTCAGTGCTGCCAGCGCATTCACCAACCTCTCCGTGAACCATATTAATCTGCTCAATACAGCCCTGTTTTCAGCCGTCGTGGGAATGCAAAGTCATTTAGAACCGCTATTATTAGCGATTCTATAACGTACCTTTTTCTATGTACTTTAGGGTAAATAACAGTTAATGTGAGCCATTAACAACTTTCTGAAACAGCTACTTTCATAACGAAGAGGTAATGAGAGCAGTTAGCAGTTTAATTAAACTCCAAGAATTGCTGCTATAATAAGATTGTCAGTTTGAGGACAACATCCATTAAAGGTTACATCCTAGACATTATCGCCTGACTACTCCCAGTGATGAGAAATAATTGTTACATACCTTTAGATATTCTTATTCTCCGTTCATCAATAAAATAGTATACACATTATGCATTTATGAGCTTTAATGTTTACTTTCTCTATGCGCACTATGTACATAGTGTATAGAGAAGTTATTGCACTCCAACCAAATTCAATACCGAGATTTCACCGTAAATATACGTTTTAGGGCCCTCTGTATCCAGAAAAAATATTTTCAGAAAAAAAGTATCAGTGTGTGCGGGAATTGCCTCAATTTTGCATAACTGGTAAACCGTAAGCCATAGATAACAACTTACTTAACAGAAAACGTAGAGCTCGTTCAAACACAATTTATGTCATATACGTTTTTTCGTGGAGTTGGCCATTTCTGAGATATTCCTTGTTATTTGTTTTAGGTTTAAAATACTTGAACTTTTCTCATACGGAAAGTTGTAAACTCCTGGCCCTGCATAGAAATGGATTTCAACCACAGGTAACCGGCTTTTAAGAGATTTGAATTCGTTTTAGCCTAGTGTATTCCTTTATTTCACTTCTGCTTGCTAGGAAACAAGCAATTAAGACAATTTGTGCTAATGTTGATCTTGATTATCATAAAATATAAGACATGCACTTTACAATAATTTGTTACAGCTATATAGAGAAAGTCATGTGAATGGAACACAACTTTTTACTTTCTCCATACGCACTATGTACATAGTGTATAGAGAAAGTATTGCACTCCACCAAAAAATTTGATACCGAGATTTCACCGGAAATATATGTTTTAGGCTCCCCAATATCCAAAAAAAGCATTTTCACAAAAAGGTCCGTGTGTGTGTGTGTGTGTGTGTGTGTGTGTGTGTGTGTGTGTGTGTCTGTGAACACGATAACTCAAAAACGAAAAGTCGGTAAAATACCAAACTTGGTATTTAAGTTTAGTATCTTCCAGGGATGCGACACGAAGATTTTGAGAAAAATACCCCCACCCCCAACTACCCTTTACATGGAACTTTTTTCGAAAATTTTGATTTTCTCAAAAATGGCTCTAACGATTTTGATTAAAATTTCGTATATTAAACATATTTATCTGACTAATAAAATGTATATCTTGAATTTTCTGGGAATAGACTCTGAAGAGTAGTTTATTCGGGATGAATTTTACTAAATTTTGAATAACTGCTAAACCGTAAGAGATGGACAAAAACTTACCACAAAAAAATTAGAGCACATTAAAACACACAATTTATGTTATATACATTTTTTTCGTGGAGTTCGTCGTTTTTGTGACATTCCTTATTTTTGGTTTCTGCTATGAAAAATGTATACTTTTCTCATACAGGAACTTGTCAACTCCTATCTATATAGACAAAGGAACTTCATTGACATAGAAACAAGCTTTTGACTATCACTTTAACCTACAGTTGTCCCTTATTTCGCTTCTACTTACAAGGAAGCGAGTAATTAGACTATTTCTGCTATTTTTTTTCTGATTAGCATATAGTAAATAAAAGCATAAGCTTTTTAAGAATTATTTGTTGCAGGGATATGGAGAAAGTCATGTGAATGGTACACATCAGATTTTTTTTAATATAATGTTTAACGCCCGCTTTTATTACTGTGGCACCGCAAGCGAGACATTGATGATACATGGAATGAAGAAGGAGTACTGGTGGAATGTTCATGGCGGGGAAACTGGAGAACCCGGAGAAAATCCGCCCTTACGCCGATTTGTCCACCGCAAATCTCACACGAGGTCGCTAGGGAGGGATCGAACCCGGGCGAGAGCTATAATGCCTTTATCCCTAGGTATGTAGAATAGATAAGCAATTTTTGCTTTCTCTATACGTACTATGTATATAGTGTATAGAGAAGGTATTGTATTGCACCCAAAAATTCGATACCAAGATTTCACCGCAAATACATATTTTGGGAACTCCTGTACGTTTATGTGTGTGTGTGTCTGTGGGCAGCATAATTCAAAAACGAAAAGTCCGTTAAATAGCAAACTTGGTATTTAAGTTTCGTGTCTTCCAAGGATGTGACATGATGATTTTCAAGAAAATCCCCCTATTCTCAACTACCCTTTACATGGAACGTTTTTTTAAATGTTTAATTTTCTCAAAAATGGCTCTAACGATTTTGACTAAAATGTCGTATGCTTAGCATACTTTTTTGACAAATGTATATCTTGGTTTTTCTGGGAATAGCCTTTGAAGACTTCTTCTTTCTGGGCGATTTTTATTGAATTTTGCGTAGCGACTTATCACACAAAAAATGTCATCTCCATAAAACATACAATTTACGTCATATACATTTGGAGTTGGCTGTTTTCGAGATATTCCTTATTCATGATTTCAGTTTTGTCAATGTTTGGCCACGCAAAGAAATTAATTCAATCCCAGAGCAACCACATTTTGACTGTCAGTTTAACCTAGTGCATTCCCTTATTTCCCTTTTGCTTATAAGGAGCTTAATAATAAGACCGTTTCTGCTAATGTTTTAGCATGAAATAGAAGAATAAGCTTATTAATAATAATTTGTTATAGAGTCGTAGTGAAAGTCATGTGTATGGAGCACATAAGATTTTCCTAAAACATGTATAGCTGCTATGTCCATTCCCTGCAGTGCCATATGTACTAAAAACAAAAACAAAAATATGATATGTTCCATTCACATGACTTTCTCTACATCTCTGTAACAAATTTGTTAAAAAGCGTATACTGCTATTTACTTCATGCTAATCGAGAAACAATTAGCAGAAATTGTCTTCTTACTTGCTTCCATGTAAGTAGTACCGAAATAAGGGACCACCATAGGTTAAAGTGACAGTCAAAACCTGGTTGCTATGTGACTGAACTTCCTTTAAATGTATGGACAAGAGTTGTCAAATTCCTGTATGGGAAAAGTAAGTTTTTTAAAGCTGAACCACAAACAAGAAATATCTCAAAAACGATCAACTTCATGAAAAATTTATATAACATAAATTGTGTGTTTTAACGTGCTCTACATTTTTTGTGTGGTAAATTTTTGTCTATTTCTTACGGTTTAGCTGTTATGCAATATTCCGTAAAATTCATCCAGAATAAAATAGTCTTCAGAGGTTATTCTTAGAAAATTAAAGGTATACATATTATTTTTCAGGTAAATATCTTTAATATACGATATTTTAATCAAAACGGTTAGATTCATTTTTGAGAAAATAAGAATTTTCGAAAAAGTTTGGTATTTAGCGTTCTTTTCGTTTTTGAGCTATGCTGTCCACAGACACACGCACACACACCCGGACCTTTTTCCAGAAATGCATTTTTTGGATTCAAAGGATTTGGGTGCATTACAATACCTTCTCTGTTCACCATGTACATAGTACGTTTAGAGAAGGTAATAATTCAAAAAGAATTCAGGAAAAACTATTGAGAGTAGTGGTAACTTAACTCACATAAGTTGTAATTTCCCTATGCTTGTGTCCTTAACGAATGGGAAATAATAGAATGCATTCATTAAAGACATTTATTTACTTAAGCTAAATTCAGATAGGCAGCGCAACCATGTGCATACTTGTTTTCTCTTCTAGATTTCTCTCTCAGTCCTTTGCTTATCGGTTTTTATAGAAATCGATGAGCTACGGTGTTACAAAACACAGTCTTTTTACGCAGATGCACGATGTAGCTACGTCATGTGACCCACAACGGCAGTTTCCTCCATCTTCTTATATGGCTGTACACGTAACTTGCAGAACTGGTCTGAGCTTCATAAGAAAGGTGTGGGAGATACAGGATAGGAACCAGAAATATTTAGAATGCACTGAGCCACAATTAGTCTCTTAGCATTTTATTGACCTGAAAAAGAAAACAAAGTAATAAAGTAGCGTTTTTACTTCGTGCTATCGAGAAAAATTAGCAGAAAGAGTCTTATTGCTTGCTTCCATGCAAGTAGAATATAAATAAGGGAGTACCATAGGTAAAAGTGATAAACAAAAGCTGGTTGCTATGTGGCTGAAGTTCCTTTGTTTGTATGGACAGGACTTGACAAATTCCAGCATGAGAACACTATGTTTTTTAAAGCTGAAACCAATAATAAGGAATATCTCAAAAAGGATCCACTCCACGAAAAAAACCTGTATAACATAATTGTGTGTTTTAGTGAGCTCTACATTTTAAGTAGGGTAAGTTATTGTCTATTTCTTACGGTGTACCAGTTATGGAAACTTCTGCAAAATTCATCCAGAGTAAAAATGTCTTCAGAGACTATTGAAGATATACATTTTATTTGTCACATAATATCATAAATATAACAGATTCTAATCAACATTGTTAGAGCCATTTTGAGAAAATCAGAATTTTCAAAATTTTTTTCCATGTAAAGGGTTGTTTGGGCTTCGCGTCGCATCCTGGAGGTTACTAAACTTAAATACCAAAATTGGTATTTTACCGACTTTTCGTTTTTAAGTTATCGTGTTCACACACACACACACGCACACACACACACATAGTACCTTTTCCTGAAAATACCTTTTTTATGTACAGGGGACCCTAAAACGTATATTTCCGCTGAAATTTCGGTATCGAATTTTTGGGGGGGAATTCAATACCTGCTCTATACACTATGTACATAGTCAGAAAGAGAAAAGTAGAAGATAAAGTAGAGTGAGTGAAAAGCAGACATTTAAATGTAAAGGGAACTCGCAATATTCCAAAGCAACAAAGTTATAGATCAAAGTTTTAAGAAAAATGGCGAAGTAACCGTTCAAATCCTAAAATCTAGATTTCTAACCTACATACTAACATAAATTTGGATCTGTAATTAATACAAACACTACGAAGCCCGCCTTGGACGATGAATGAAATTGGTGAAATGATGCTCAAATGATCTCGGGATCCATGGAGCTTAAAGTTACTCGACGTTCGTCTTCTCAGGATAAGGGAAAACCCCGAAAAAACCCTTATCCGGTTAACTCACCCGAAGCGAGATTCGAACTCACGACCTTTTGAATGTGAAGCAGACACGCTACCACCACACTACCCAGGTGGGCTTCATCTTTTTCTTTTCAGAAAAATTCCCAAAACAGAAGATCTTCCCTGCACAAATGTAGTCCTTTCTCTACACGTACTATGTACATAGTGTATAGAGAAGGTATTGTATGGCACCCAAAAATTCGATACCGGGATTTCACCGGAAATACATGTATTGAGACCCCCTGCATAAAGAAAATAGAATAATGTCTCTGTGTCTGTCTGTCCGTGTGTGTGTGTGTGTGTGTGTGTGTGTGTCTAGGCAGTATAGCTAAAAAAGAAGCATTGTATTTAAACTCGGTTTCTTCCAAGGATTCGATGCGAAGATTTTCAAGAAATTGCCCCTCCCCCAACTGCCCTTTACATGGGAAAAATTTCGAAAATCTTGATTTTGCAAAAATGGCTCTAACGTTTTTGATTAAAATCTCTTACATTTAAGATATTTACATAAATAAAATGTATATCTTCAATTTTTTGGGAATAGCCTCTGAAGACATGTTTATTCTGAATGAATTTTGCGGAGTTTTGCATAACTGGTAAAACGTAAGAGTTAGTAAAAAAACTTACTTTGCAAAAATTTATATATTGTTAAAGCATACCATTTATGTTATATACATTTTTTTCTTGGCGCTGACCATTTTTGAGATATTCCTTGTTATTAGTTTCAGCTTGAAAATACATATACTTGTCAATTCCTATCCATAAGTAGTTTAATCACATAGCAAGCAGTTTTTAAAAGATTTGACCTATGGTACTCCTTTACTTTCCTTCTACTTACACGGAAGCAAGTAATAAGACCCCTTCTGCTATTTTTTTTTTCTCGGTTAGTATTAAGTAGATAGAAGAATAAGCTTTTTAACAATAATTTGTTGTAGAGATGTGAAGAAAGTCATGTGAATGGAACACATCAGATTTTTTGGTGCTGTGCAAATAAGTATATTAGTTAAGAAAACGTGATTTAATCAAGAATTTTGATGCTGAGATAGTTAATGTCGGTGGTAAAGCGATGCTCACCTATAACTCTAAGTTATTGAACCTAGGTGTTTTTTGTGTTTTTTTTTTTTTAGTTTAACGTCCTTTAACCCGGTTGGTCATATCGGACGATGAATGAAATTGGTGAAATGATGCTCAGATGATCTCGGGGTCCATGGATCTTAAAGTTACTCGACATTCGTTTTCTCGGGATAAGGGAAAACCCCGATAAAAACCTTATCGGGGTAACTCACCCTAAGCGAGATTCAAACTCACGATCTGTTGAATATGAGGCAGACACGCTACCACCACACCACGCAGGCAGGCATGCGGTTGTTGTAGAAATGCCAAGGAGGAGAGACTAAAGAGGCGGGGAGAAGGAAAACCACCAGACAACCACGGAATGGAGGTTTCGTGATCTTGGGCTTGCACCACGTGACTGTTCGTTTTGTTCCTGTGATCCAGGGATGGGCTCACATCATGTCAGCAACAGCTCGCAACTTCGTGAATACCTTCATCCTTAAAGGAACTCGTTTTAACAAACAAAACATTCACAGGATTAGGTTAAGAGTGCCATGCAAAAATTTGTCCGTTATATTTCATAATCTTTTTGGAATTGCTGTGCTTATTTCAATATTTATATATTATTATTATTACTTTCTTTAGGCACTTCTGTCACTTTCTGCTGGATTAACTAACTACTTTGGAATTTTCCTGTAATACACTCTCTACACGTACTATGTACATACATAGTGTATAGAGAAACTATTACATTCCACCCAAAAATTCGATACCGAGATTTCACCGGAAATACACGTTTTGGAACCCTCTGAATCCAAAAAATGCATTTTTAGAAAAAGTCCCTTGTGTATGTTTGCGTGTGTGTATGTTTTTTTTTTTTTGGTAGTGTTTAACGCCCGGTTTTACTACTTGTGGCACCGCAGGCGATGACACTGGTGATACATGAAATGAAGATGGAGCAGCGATGGAATGCGATGGCGGGGAATACCGGAGAAAACCAGCCCCTGCGCCGCTTTGTCCACCACATGTGAGATGGCTTGGAATCGAACCCGGGCCGTCTAGGTGGCAAGTGGCCTAACCACTTGGCCACGGCACGGCCATGTGTATGTATGTGTGTGCGTGTGTGTATGTGTGTGTGTGTCTGTTGACAGCATAGCTCAAAAACGAAAAGACCGTCGAATGCCAAACTTGGTATTTAAGTTTGGTTTCCAAGGATGCGACACGAAGATTTTCAAGAAAACCCCCCACACCAAAACACTCTATACATGGAAAAAATATCGAAAACTTCTTTTTCTCAAAAATGGCTCTAACAATTTTGATTAAAATAGTTTATACTTAAGATATTTACTAGCCCAATAAAATGTATATCTTGTAATTTCTGGGAATGGCCTCTAAAGACCTCTTTATTCTGTATGATTTTTATAGAATTTTGCATAACTGATATACCGTAAAAGGTAGCGAAAAACTTACTACACAAAAAATGCAGATCACGATAAAACACACAATTTATGTCATATACAGTTTTTCGTGGAGTTGGCCGTTTCCGAGATATTCCTTGTTATTGATTTCAGTTTTAAAATACTTATACGGCAACTTGTGAACGCTTGGCCACGCAAAGAAACGGATTTCAATCCCTTAGCACCACAGTTTAAAACATCTGACTGACAGTTTGGCCTAGTTATTCCCTTATTTCCCTCCTACTTATAAAGGAACTAAGTAATACGACCGTTTCTGCTAATGTTTTAGCATTAAATAGATAGAAGAATAAGCTTATTAACAATAATTTGTTACAGAGATGTTCAAAATGTCATGTGAATGGAGCACATCAGATTTTTTTCAACTGCGATTTGTATATTTACCCTTTGGATGTGCACTCTCCACGATTTTCTGTATTTCTCTCCTTTACCATTTATAGATTACTAACCAAATTTTAATTTCATAATTTCACATATCCCATGTCTATTTACTTTCATTACTTTCCATGTTTTATTTTATCGTCTTTATCGAAGAAAATCCGAGGCTACAGAGCAATTAAGAGATAATTGTTTCTGCGAACGACATCTCTGTGTTTCCATATTTTGAACTTAGTAGATCATAAAGAAAATTAGAAAGAACATTTAACAAGGAGGCCGATGAAAGTTTCCAAGAAAAAAAAAATCTGATATGTTCCATTCATATGACTTTCTCTATATATCTGCAACAAGTCATTGTTAAAAAGCTTGTGCTTCTATTTACTTCATGCTAATCATGAAAAAAATAGCAGAAATAGTCTTATTACTTGCTTCCTTGTAAGTAGAAGCGAAATAAGGGAGTAACATAGGTTAAAGTGATAGACAAAAGCTGGTTGCTATGTGACTGAAGTTCCTTTGTTTGTATGGACAAGATTTGACAAATTACTATATGAAAAAATTATAAGTCTTTTAAAGCGGAAACCAAAAACAAGGACCAACTCCATGTTCATCTAACCCTACTGTTGTGCCGCATGCGCACCCACCTACACGGGGACGATCATAGTGGAGGAACGGGTTAGTAGCAACATTCCCAGGCCAAATTTTGCTTTCGTAGTCGGATCGCTATCTATCGCGGCTGCTCTATTTCCGCAGGATGGCGAGTGGCAACAGGTCCTACATCCGTGTATATTTCTCATACAAAAACATAATAGTCATTATATAAGTAGTCACATATAAAATGCAATGCCATAATCGGTTGCTTTTCACTTTCTCTGCACGTACTATGTACATACTGTATAGAGAAGGTATTGCAATGCACCCAAAAATTTGATACCGAGATTTCACCGAAACTATATGTTTTGGGTCCCCCTGAATGCAAAACAAAAGTATTTTTAGAGAAAGATCTCTATGTGTGTGTGTGTGTGTTTGTGTGTGTGTATGTCTGTAGACATCATAGCTCAAAAACGAAAAGCCATTTAATACCAAACTTGGTATTTAAGTTTGGTATCTTTCAAGGATGCGACACGAAGATTTTCAAGAAAATCTCCCCCCCCCTACACTTTATATAGAAAAAATTTCGAAAATCTTGATTTTCCCAAAAATGGCCCTAATGGTGTTGATTAAAATCTCTTATATTTAAGATATTTACATGCCAATTAAAATGCATATCTTGAATTTTCTGGGAATAGATTTTTAAGACCTGATTATTCTGGATGATTTTTATTGAGTTTTGCATAACTGATAAACTGTAAGAGATAGACAAAAACTTACTCCACAAAAAATGTAGATCATGATGAAACACACAATTTATGTCATATACATTTTTTTCGTTGAGTTGATCGTTTTTGATATGCTCCTTTGTTATTGGTTTGTTTAAAAAAAAACTTACTTTGCTCATACAGGAATTTGTAAACTGCTGCCCATACAAACAGAGGAACTTCAGTCACATACCAACCAGCTTTTGACTATCACTTTAATTTATGGTACTCCCTGCTAATTTTTGCTCGATTAGAACGAAGTAAATAGCAGCCTAAGCTTTTTAACAATAGTGATGATTAAATTTGTCATCTAATGAGATACACATGCAGGTATGACTAACAAATTTGTAATACACGTGCGCTGACACCATTTAACTCAGAAGATGAGTGAAATACTTCAGAGGCAAGAAACAAAGAACATTAAACATTCTTGAAACAATGAAATCACACAATGCGATCATCAATGAAGTCAGAATCTCTGTGACATTTTAGATCATCACCATTAAGGAGGACAAGGAGGTATAATCCGAAAAACTTCACCACGCTAAGAAGTTCAGAAGCCTCTTCCTTCTCTCCTCTGCAGCAGTTTTTTTCAATTTTAATTTAGGAGAAACAAATTATTTGTCATTTTATTAATTTCTTATTTTTTCTACAGAAATATGAAGTTTATTATTTAATTACACAAGCACTGTTGATATTAGAAAAAAGTTTATCTCATCATTTTTCTTTTGTACTATTTTTAATCAAGCATAAACATTTTCAAGCATATGTTTCGAAAACTGCATCGTGTGGAACAATTTAAATTTTTGAAACCTGTTTCTTTGTAAGTATTAGAATGTTATAATATCCTGCCGAAATGTTTAAACCAAGAATATCTGTCTACTGCAACTCATTTGGTCCGGGTCAAGCTGCACTCTACCGCCAAACAGTCTCTATTTCACGGCCGGAAATATGCTGTTGTAGGGGTGCGTGGGGGGGGGGCGCCGGGTGCTCTATCTCGCCTGTGGTTTAGGATGGGGAGGGCCCAGGTTAAATAATCGGTGGTAGGCATGTCTGGATGATGATGGGGGCAGGTAGAACCACCCGATGTGAGACCTGTTTTGTAAATTTTTAAACATATTACTATATTCACTTTTTTAGTTATTAGTGCAAATTATTGTATTTTCAACTTGAAATAGACACATTTAAGGCCAAAATCAAATTTTGGATTTTTACCAATTTTTTACCATAGTGAAGAAGTTAAAGCACCAACACCCACTTACAATCATCCATTTACAAGCACTACATTATTTAATTAGGCAAAAAACATTTTTTCGTTTTTTTCACTTTTTGATCAAATTTCACAAATGCGTTTACCTTAAGGAGGACCAGGAGGTGTATTCCGAAGAATGGCACCATAAAACTTCACGACGCTAAGAAGTTCAGAAGCATGTTTTCTGGGGAAAGCTAATGGTGATGGTGTTCTGAGACAGAGATGCAGTATTGTGTGTATTTCATGGAGAGGTAGCACGACTTTATCTCTTTCTTGGTACTTTCAAGGATGCACTCCGTCTTGCAGTTTTAATGACGAAAGGAGGAAAATGCTCGCGCTGATCTCTGGAACCAGCACACACCTTATAAAGGCAAGATACCAATAAAGTAAGAATTAATAAGAAACAACAATTTTTTCGATGTTTTCCCTCAGAAAACCTTGTTTTGTATGTATACGTAAAACTCATTTTTACTTTCTCTACGTATACTATGTACATAATGTATATAGAAGATATTTTAATTCACCCAATAATTCAGTAAGTATATTTCACCGGAAATACATGTTTTGGGTCCCCCTGAATAAAAAATTTCAAAAAGGTCCGTGTATGTGCCTGTGTTGGAAAGTCCGTTAAATACCAATGACGGCATTTAAGTTAAGTATCTTCCAAGGATGCAACACGAAGATTTTCAGGAAAATACCCGCACCCCCGAAAACCCTTTCATGGAAAAAGTTTAGAAAATTTTAATTTTCTCAAAAATAGCTCTACCGATTTTGCTTAAAATATCATATATTAAATATATTTGCCTAACAAATAAAATTTATATCTTGAATTTTCTCGGGAAAACCTCTAAGGATCTCTTTATAGTAGATGATTTTTATTGAATTTTGCATAACTGGTAAACCGTAAGACATAGACAAAAACTTACGTAACAGAAAATGTAGAGGTCGTTAAAACACGCAATTTATATTATATACACTTTTTTCGTGGAGTGAAACGTTTTTGACATATTCCTTGTTATTGGTTTCAGTTTTAAAATACTTAAACTTTTTTCATACAGGAATTTGTCGACACCTGTCTATACAAACAAAGGAACTTTATTCACTTAGAAACCAGCTTTTGACTAATATTTTAATCTATGTTACACCCTTATGTTCCTTCTACTTACAAGGAAGTAATAATAATATTTCCGCTAATTGTTTCTCGATTAGCGAGAAATAATAATAAGCAAAAGCTTTTTCACAATAATTTGTTGCAGAGATTTAGAGAAAGTCATGTGAATGGAACACATCAGATTTTTCTTTCTGTACTTACAATTAATAGAGGAAGTGTTGTACTCCACTTAAAAAAGCATGTCGTTTTACCGAAAAAACATATTTCGAGGGCTCCTGAACAAAAATATCACTTTTAAAAAAAGCTAGTGTTCTATTCACATGACTTTCTCTATCTATTCTGAAAACGAATTATTCTTACAAAATATCATTCTTTTATCTACAGCATGCTTATCAAGATAAACATTAGCAGTTACTCCTTTCCTTGTAAGTAGAAAGGAAATAAGGGAATACACTAGACTAATGGTATAGCAAATCTTTTAAAAGCCGTCCTATACGATTTTCATTGAAATTCGCTTCCCTTTCCATGGCCAGAGTAAAACAAAAGTGAGGTGAAACCGATGCGGACTTCCCTTGAAACTAATAATAGGGAAGACCTTGGAAATGGTTGGGGAAAACATGACATAAGTTATGTGTTTTAACGAGGACTACATTTTATGTAGTAAGTTTTTGTCTATTTCTTACCGTTACCAATTATGTAAAAATTATTCAGAATGAAGAGAACTTCAGCGTTATTGAGGATGTACATTTTATTTGCCATGTAACTATCTTTAATGCACGACATTTTAATCAAAATCGTTATAGCCATTTTTCGAAAATCGAAAATTTCGAAAATTGTTTCATAAAAGGGTAGTTTGGATTAGGGGGTATAATCCTGAAAATATTCATGTGACATCCTTGGAAGTTATTAAACTTAAATACCAAGTGTGGCAATTTAGCGAGTTTTCGTTTTCAGTCATGTTGTCCACACACACACACACACACACACACACACACACACCACGCATACGCATACCTTTCTCTAGATTTTTTTGTTTTGTTTTGCTTTTTCTTCAGTGTCCTCTGGTGAAATCTCGATATCGAATCTTTGGGTGGAATACAATACCTTCTCCATCTACTATGTGCATTGTCGGTAGTGAAAAAGTTAATAATAAGCATATTTACTGTTACTGAAAATCTACTTCATAATACTTTAGTTTAGATTCAAAATAGTTATTAATAATTATTTGATTAGCCGTTCAAAAGTATTATAAAATAGATTGGCTACCTTGTACTATGACTTATGACTAGAGAACGAATTGAACATTTCCCACCTGGACTCTATGAGGATATATTTGCTTACCAAACCTACAAGAAATAGATAAAGTGAGGGAACCGCAGGAGGCTATAGACCGCAGGCAAATCGGCGGACAGAGGCGCGCAGATGCTAAGCTTGATTATTCACACCGGCAGGCTGCTTAAAGAGGTTTGCCTCTGGTAGATCTGGGCCATGTGGGAGGGCCGAAAACTACTTTCCAACGAGGAGCAAGCATATACGCCAGCAAGCATATAACATTAAAACTATGTATATGAATTCTCATAAATTCGATGTGATATTATACTTAAGTATGCGTTTCGAGGTCCCTGAATTAAAAAGCTGGTGTGTTCCATTCACAGAACTTTCTCTAGCTGTTCCAAGTAGAAGCTATTCTAGCAATAGATTATTCTTTCATCTATATCATACTAGTCGAGATAAACATTAGCAGAACAGGTTCTATTAGTTGCTTCATTGTAAGAAGAAGGTAAATAAGGGAATACATCAGGCTAAAGCGATAATTAAATCTTTCAACACCTGGTCACTACACGAAACAATTGATGTTCGATTCACTTTACAGTGTCCCGTTTGAGAAAAGTAGAGTAGTTTAAATAACAAGGAATATCTCGAAGAAGAAAGATATCTCTTCAAGAAATACGCGTATGACATAAATTATGTGTTTTTACGCGTATGACATAAATTATGTGTTTTAACGAGATCTACACTTTTGTGTTAAATTTTTGTTTGACCGTTATGCAAAATTCTGCAAAACCATCCAGACTGTCTGTGAACAGCATAGCTCAAAAACCAATAGACCATTAAATCCCAAACTCAGTATTTAAGTTTGGTATATTCACAGGATGCGACACGAAGATTTTCAAGAAAATACCCCCATCCCCGAATACCCTTTACATAGAAAAAATTTCAAAAATATTGATTTCCTCAATAGTGGCTCTAACGATTTTGATTAAAATCTCTTATATTTAAAATATTTACATGTCAAATAATATGTAGATATATCTTGAATTTTCTCGTAATAGCCTCTAAGGACCTCTTTATTGTGGAAGATTTTATTGAATTTTGCATAAATGGTAAACCGTAAGAGATGGACAGAAAGTTACTACGCAGAATATGTAGAGCATGTTAAAACACACAATTTATGTTGTGTACATTTTTTTCGTAAAGTTTATCGTTTTTGAGATATCCCTTGTTTTTGGATTTCGCTTCTACTTACAAGGAAGCAAGTAATACGACTATTTCTGCTAATTTTTTCTTGATTAGCAATAAGTTTTTAAAAATAATTTGTTACAGAGATGTAGGTAAAGCAATGAGAATGGAACATAGATTTTTCTTTAACCGAATGCAAAGATCTTTTACGGAACTGGATGTTTCGTGTGACGAGTCAGGAGGTATCGAGCACAGCTGATAAAGTTCGTGCGGTGTCGATAGCGGTATATACCAGTTTGTCGACCTTGTCACCCCTTGCCTACTTCAAGTCATGTACTGCGCAGGGCAAAAACCTTGAGACAACACGACAGTTGTGATCATAGGATCTAATGTGGTCTACCATCTGATATTTACTCATATATTAACAGTGTCTGGCAATTTTCTTTCAAAGAAAATCTGATGAGGTACGTTCACATGACCTTCTCTACCAATTCTTCAGCAAACTTATATTCTTTTCATTTCTTACTGTTTATTAAACACGGTTCCTGATTCTTGTTGGGACTCCGGCGTTCTATTCCTTTTTCTTCTTCCTCATGTTTCTCTCTTTGCCTATTTATGTACATAGTGTATAGAGCATTTTTGGAAAAAGGTCCGTGTGTGTCTGTGGACAGCATAGTTCAAAAATGAAAAGTCCGTTAAACTCCGAACTTGGTATTTAAGTTTAGTAATTTCCAAGGATCTTCTACGAAGATTTTCAAGAAAATCCCCCCCCCATTCCAACTACCCTTTACATGGAACATTTTCGATTTTGTTTTTATTTTCTCAAGCATGGCTGTAACCATTTTGATTAATGATAATAATGATAAATAAAATGTATATCTTGAATTTTCTGGGAATAGCCTCTGAAGAGTATTTTATTCTGGATGAATTTTACGAAATTTTGCATAATGGTAAACCGTAAGAGATAGACAAAAACTTACTTAACAGAAAATGTAGACCTCAATAAAACACACAATTTATATTATATACATTTTTTTTTTCGTGGAGTTGGTCCTTTTTTAGATATTCCTTGTTATTGGTTTCTGCTTTAAAAACTTATACCTTTCTGATACATAAATTTGTCAACTCCTGTCCATACAAACAAAGGAACTTCAGTCACATAGCAACCAGCTTTTGACTATCTCTTTAACCTATGGTACTCCCTTATTTCGCTTCTATTTACAAGGAAGCAAGTAATAAGGCTATTCCTGCTAATGTTTTCTCGATTAGCATGAAGTAAATAGAAGCGTAAGCTTTTTAACAATAATTTGTTGCACAGATGTAGAGAAAGTAATGTGAATGGAGCACATCAGATTTTTTTACTTACAAATACACATATTCTTTACAAGACACAAGCCCTAGGCGGGACTCAAACCCACGATCCCTTGCGGCTTTAGAAAGCACGGCCACGTTGACCGGCATATTTAAACCACCTATTCTTCTATCTACTCCTCGTTAATCAAGATAACCGTCTGCAGAAACATGTTATTACATAGATACAGTAGACTTAAGCCAGAATAAATAAAATAATAAGAAAAAAGAAACAACTCTGATGTGTTGCATTCACATGACTTTCTCTAGCTGTTCCACAAACAAAGATTATTCTTGTATCTACATCAGGCTCTCCCCTCCACTATGCCTGCAGTATTACCTTTCTCATAGCTCTAAGTATAATCGGGTGCGTTACATACGTCTCGATAGCAATAGAGCATCAGTGGGGAACTGGCTACCTCCTAAGCAATTATGTATAGATAAAATTAAATATCGATAAAATCTGATTATTCAAAACTACAACATTTTTGTTTTCCAACATTTTTAGTGTGTGCAAAATAAGTTTATATATATATATATATATATATATATATATTTTTTTTTTTTTTTTTTTTTTTGGAGCATATGGCTACAGTTTGTCCATACAAATTTAACAATCAGGATTAACGAGTCATTATTGTGTCGATATCAATTGTAGCTACACTCAATCTCTGTGTAGCACATAAATTACAGTCGCTAATTGTAGACCTGCTTTTGTTTTTAACATTGTACATAAGTGAAACAAGTGCTCGCACAAGTATGTGGCTCCAAACATTGTCATGATACGTTCACATAGGTTGTGCAAATTTGGGAATGACTTTATTTAACATTTATAAACATCAACACACGCCTTTTGTGCGTATAGATGTTTCTTCTTTTACTTCTGCAGTTCTATAACCTCTGATTGTAAGCGATGAGGAACATCTTCTGGACTGACAGATAATGGATTACCGCAAAGATGAAGTTCACCTTCCTCTGCAACGTTAACGAGGCACGTTTTAATAAAATCTCCTTCTGTGAAAGGCTTATTTGCTTCAGCTATTAATTTAGCCACCTTGTAACTTGCACATAGCAATTTGATGGCTGAATCGTTCTGGTTTGGTTGGTCATTTAAGACCTCATTGGAGCCTGAATTGTTGTGTTTTGATTGGTGGTTTAAGAAATCCACTTTTAGTTTATTGCATTTATGTTTGCGCGCAGCATTTTAGAGTATGCGGTCATTATACTGTTGAAAATGGCAGTTATTAAAATGCCTCCTAATATTATATTGTGAAAGCACTGTAGGCTGTTTTTGACAAATTAAACAACAAGCTTTTATCACTGTGAAACACAAAAAAGCACCGTCCTCCCATGAAGAATGAAATGTGTACATGCTGCCAGTGCTTCTCTGATCGCCTAAAGGGTTAAGTGATCGAAAGAAGGCGTGATTGTTTGGAGCAACGTTGTGGGTAGTGACTTTTTGCCAAGACCAGGTGGAATGAGGAATGTCACTAGACGGCATGCCTGATCTACATCATGCTAATCAAGATAAACTTTGCCAACATTTGTAAGTTGAAGGGAAATAAGGGAATGTACGGGCTAAAGCGACAGTCAGATCTTCTAAAAGCCGGTTGCAAAGTGAAAAAATTAAAATTTGGTTCTCTTTGCTTCCTAGGAGTAAACAAATGACATGAGAAGAAAGATGTTTCTATTTGAGAAAAGATTTCAGTGACTAAAATTGACACCAATAAATCGGAATATCTCAAAAATGGTTAACTCTACAGAAAATGTATGACAGAGTATGTGTTTTAATGAGATTTGCGTTTTTTGTGTAGTTGGTTTTTGTGCATCTCTTAAGGTTTACCAGTTATATAAAAGTTATACAAAAGTCATCCGAATGAAGAGTTCTTCAGAGGCTCCCCAGAAAGTTGAAGATACCTATACATTTCTTTGTCATAAAAATATTTTAAACATATGGCATACTATTAGTGCTATTTTTAAGAAAATCAAATGTTCGATAAATAAAGGGCATCCCCAACTGCCCTTTACATGGAACTTTTTTAGAAATGTTTTATTTTCTCTAAAATGTCTCTAACGATTTTGATTAAAATCTCGTGTATTTAAGATATTTACTTGCCAAATAAAATGTATATCTTGAATTTTCTGGGAATAGCCTCTGAAGACTACTTTATTATGAATTAATGTTCATATTATGTTAGAACAGCTTGTTTGCAGAAAAAATAGAGACAGACGTGTGAATGAAACACATCAGATTTTCAGAAAAAGGTCCGTATTATGTGTTATGGAGTGCATGTATGTTTGTGTGTGTGTGTGTGTGCGTGTGTGAGTTTGTGTGTGTGTGTGAACACGATAATTCAAAAACGAACATTCAGTTGAGTATAAACTGGATGTTTAAGTTCATATCTTCCATGTATGTGACAGGAAAAGTTTTAAGAAAATCCCCTACACAAACTAATTTTCACAAGGAAGATATTTCGAAATTTTCGGTTTTGTCAAAAAAGGTCTAACGTTTTTTATTAAAATGCCATATACTAATGGTATTTACATGACTATTAAAATGTATATCGGCTTCCTATTCAGGAGGTCGTGAGTTGGAATACCACTTACGGTAAGTTATTCGGAAGAAGTTATTTACTTTCTCTATACGTGCTATGTACATAGTGTATTGAGAAGGTATTGTAATGCACACAAAAATTCATTACCAAGATTTCACCGGAAATACATGTTTTGAAACCTCCTGAATCTAAAAAAAGCATTTTTAGAAAAATGTCCGTGTGTGTTTGTGTGTGTGTGTGTGTGTGTGTGTGTGTGTGTGTGTGGGCAGCATAGCTCAAAAACGAAAAGACCGTTAAAAACCAAACTTGGTATCTTCCAAGGATGCGACACGAAGATTTTCAAGAAAATCCCCCCATTCCCAACTACCCTTACATAGAAGTTTTTTCGAAAATTTTGATTTTCTAAAAAATGGCTCCAACGATTTTGATTAAAATATGGTATATTAAAGATATTTACCTGGCAAATAAAGTGTATGTCTTGAATTTTCTGGGAATAGCCTCTGAAGACTACTTTACTCTGGATGAATTTTGCATAACTACTAAACCGTAAGAGATGTACAAAAACTTAACACACAAAAAATGTAGAGCACGTTAAAACACTCAATTTATGTTATATACATTTTTTCGTGGAGTTAATCATTTTTGAGGTATTCCTTGTTTTGGTTTCTAAAACTCGTACTTTTCTCATACAGGAATTTGTTAATTCGTGTCCATACAAACAAACGAACTTCAGTTACATAAGACTATTTCTGCTAATTTTTCTCGATTAGCATGAAATAAACAAAAGATTAAGCTTATTAACAATAGTTTCTTACAGAGATATAGAGAAAGTCATGTGATGGAACACATCAGATTTTTACTTTCTCTCTCTATACGTACTATGTACATAATGTATAGAGAAGGTATTACACTACACCAAAAAATTCGATATCGAGATTTCACCGGAAATATATGTTTTAGGGTCCCCTGTATCCAAAAAAAAAAAAAGAAGTATTTTTAGGAAAAGGTCCGCGCGCGCGTGTGTGTGTGTGTACCCGTGTGTCAGTATGTCCGCGTGTCTGTGAACACGATAACTCAAAAACGAAAACTCGGTAGATAACCAAACTTCGTATTTAAGTTTAGTATCTTTCAGGAATGCGACAAGAAGATTTTGAGAAAAATTCCCCCACCCAAACCTACCCTTTACATGGAACTTTTTTCGAAAATTTTGATTTTCTAAAAAATGGCTCTAACGATTTTTATTAAAATATCGTATAATAAAGATATTTACCTGACAAATAAAATGTACATTTTGAATTTTCTGGGAATAGCCTCTAAAGACTACTTTATTCTGGGTCAATTTTATGGAATTTTGCATAACTGCTAAAGCGTAAGAGCTGGACAAAAAATTACCACACAAAAATGTAGAGCACTTTAAAACACACAATTTAAAGTGCATACATTTTTTGGTGGGATTGATTGTTTTTGAGATATTCTTTGTTTTTGGTTTAAGCTATAAAAACTTGTACTTTTCTCATACAGGACTTTGTGAACTCGTGTCCATACAAACAAAGGAACTTACACCGAGGTCAATAGAGCGTAAGTTCATCGATTTCATTCAGCGTCCGATATGACCGATCAGGTTAAACGATGTTAAGCTAAAAAAATACTACAATAATAAATAAAGAAGTCTTAAATTTTCTGAGAAAAGCTCTGAAGCCCCTGTACATTTTGTATTACCTTGAACATTCTGGTTAAAGCATACAATTTATTTAAAACACTTTTTTGGGAGTTAAAATTTCCATAACATACCCTGTTTTTGGTATAAACTTTACAAAATTTACACTTTTTACTTTCTCTACACGTAATATGTACATAGTGTAAAGAGAAGGTATTGCAATCCAGCTATAAATTTGATAGCGAGGTTTCACCGGAAATATATGTTTTAGGGTCCGCTGTATCCAAAAAGAGTATTTTCACAAAAAGATCCGTGTGTGTGTGTGTGTGTGTGTGTGTGTGTGTGTGTGTGTCCGTGTGTCTGTGAACACGATAACTCAAAAACGAAAAGTCGGTAAAATACCAAACTTGGTATTTAAGTTTAGTATCTTCCAGCGATGCGACACGAAGAAAAATCCCCCCACCCTAAATTACCCTTTACATGGAACGTTTTTCGAAAATTTTGATTTTCTCATAAATGGCTCTAACGATTTTTATTAAAAGCTCATATATTAAGGATATTTACCTGACAAATAAATGGCATATCTTGAATTTTCTGGGAATATGCTCTGAAGACTATTTTATTCTGGACAAATTTTACAGAATTTTGCATAACTGCTAAACCGTAAGAGATGGAAAAGAACTTGCCACACAAAAATGTAGAGCAATTTAAAACACACAATCTATGTCATATGCATTTTTTTCATGGAGTTGGTCGATTTTGAGATACTTCTTGTTTTTGGTTTCAGCTTTAAAAGCTTATATAGAGAAAGTCATGTGAATGGAACACATCAGATTTTTTCAAATGAGAACTCGTCATTCCCCTCCCCAGTCCTGATCAGCAGTTCTTAAAAATATATACATCGCTTTGAAATTCAAGTGTATTCCCTTTTGTAACTGTAGTTAGTTTATAACAGGTAGAGATGCTCATGTAAAATAGCACATAACTTTTTAGGAATCGTTTTCGATTATATTTTATAATATTAATAAGCATTACAAATTTGTTAAACGTTCACCAAGCTTTTTATATTACCTGTGGATTTTTCCATATAATAACATAGTTACATTAGTATAGTACTGTTAGTTGCTGATTAAAGTTCTGATCACGCAACATTTTGAAAAATTTTAAATGTTTGGAAAATTCATAACAAGCTATACTGCTGTTGCTACTGCGTTCATGCCATCCAAAAGTGTCAACGAATTAAATGTTTTATGAACTATCTGCTTAACATGAGTATGCTTCATTCAAGCCCCTACACGCCTAGCTGCGCAGACCAGTGTTAGTGTCGTGGAGGACAAGAGACTCCTAGGTCGCGCGCAATACATTGGTTGTAATGGGAAAACAGTGAAATTTAAAACAGCTATAATTACGTCATAAGGATAGCTGTGTAGGAAATAATTGCGACAATACGGTCTTTATGACCGTCAGCATCTATGTACAGGGATTAGACCTTGAATGTCCTGTTGGAAGTTGAATATAATCACTTCATTAATTAGACGGAATTTCATCCCACAACTGAACAAAACTGGAGTAAATATTGAATAATTGTTTTTTCACACAAGCCGTGTGTAGGACAGGAATTGGATAGGTAAGAGTCAGACTGAAAAGTTCAATGCCAAAGCCGGGATTTTTACCACGGATCTCCCGATTTCTAGCCGGTTGCTCTGCCACTCAGTCAGTTGAGAAATTCAATGCTATACCCGCATGTTGTCATGGTAGCTCAGTGGCAGAGCAACCGGCTAGAGACCGAGAGTTCCGTGGTTCAAATACCGACTATGGCATTGAATGTTTCAGTCTGACTCTACCTATCCAACTCCTGTGTGTGAAAAAGCAATTATTCCATACAAATTGACCATAATAGTTCGCTATACTATGAATCCTGGGTCTAAAGTACTTACAACATTGTAAGTCGCCATTGGGGTTGTCATCTCAAAATAATTTGAGATCACCTTGTGGTTTACCGGGAAACATGCGAGTCAGTTGAGAAATTCAATGCTGTGCCGGTATGTTGCCATGGTAACTCAGTGGTGGCTAGAGATCCGTGGTTCAGATCTCGGCTATTGCATTGATTTTTTCAGTCTGGCTCTACCTGTCCAAGGAGTAAATATTATCATTGCATACCTGCATTTAAAGTGTTTTACCAACACGATGTAAGCATCACAGAGAGCATAATTCAGTTTTAATTCCGTTTTTTCAGTTTCTTCTCAGTGATTCCATATACTTTCTCCTTTTTACTTTTTCTAGCCCCATATGTACAATGTACATAGGGATAGAGAATTATTGTGTTCCACCCAAAAATTCGATGTCGACATTTCACCGGAAATACATGTTTTAGGTCCCCCTGAATCCAAAAAAAGGATTTTTAGAAACAGGTCCGTGTGTGTGTGTGTGTGTCTGTGGGCAGCATAGCTCAAAAACGAAAAGACGGTTAAATACCAAACTTGGAATTTAAGCTTTATACCTTCCAAGGATGCGATACAAAGATTTTCAAGAAAATCCCCCCACCCTTAACTAACCTTTACATGGAAAAATTTTCGAAAATTTTGTTTTTCTTAAAAATGGCTCTAACGATTTTGATTAAAATAACACATATTAAAGCCATATCTATCACAAATAAAATGTATATCTTGAATTTTCTGGGAAAGGCTTCTAAAGACCTGTTTATACTGGATGAATTTTGCTTAATTTTGTATAACTAGTAAGAGATAGACAAAAACTTACTTTACAAAAAATGTAGATCTTGTTGAAATACACAAGTTATGTCATATATATTTTTTTCGTGGAGCTTTCGTTTTCGAGGTATTCCTTGTTATTAGTTTCAATTGTGAAGTACTTATTCTTTTCTTAGACGGAACTGTCCGTTTTTCTTTTGTTCTACTCCTCGCAAAGAAGCGAATTGCAATGACAATCGTATTACGACAGCTTTTAAAGCATTTGACTATAATTTTAGCCTAAAGTATTCCCTTAGCTTCAGTCTACTTATAAGAAACTAAGTAATAAATTTCTGCTAATGTTTATCTCAATTAGCATGGTGTTGAAAGAAGGATTATCTTTTGTAAGAAGTTTATTTATAGAGTTGCAGGAGAAAGTCATGTGAATGTAACGCATCAGATTTTTACTTTAATGCACAAAGTCATCAACAAGAATTATAAGGAGGATTTGTTAGGAGTGTCACTGCAGTAAAGTTGTCAAAATCCTGAATTAAAAATATGTTGGGTTCGACTCTAGCCTGATGAAGCTATTCCCCACCCTCAAGAGACGGGAAATATGAATGTGTTAAATTAATCGAGAAGTACATTTTTAATGTACACCTCAACAATTTAATCAGTTGTTACAGAAGGTCAAAGTGGTAATACGAGGATATTACTCAAGGCGGTAGGTAAATAAATAAAAACAAACAAATATTAAAATAATTCAGCAGAAAAAAAAAAAAAACATACGCGATATTGGATTTTCAGAGATGGTATGTACAATATAAAAAATCTTATGTGTTCTATTCACATGACTTTCTCTACATCCTTGCAACAAATTATTGTTAAAAAACTTATGCTTCTATTTACTTCATGCTAATCGCGGAAAAATAGCAGAAATAGTCTTATTGCTTGCTTTCATGTAAGCAGAAGCGAAATAAGGGATACCATAGGTTAAAGTGATAGTCAAAAGCTGGTTGCTATGTGACAGAAGTTCCTTTGTTTGTGTGGACAGATTCCTGTATCAGAAAAGTAAGTTTTTCAAGCTGAAACCAAAAAGTAGGAATATCTCAAAAACGATCCACTCCACGAAAAAAATGTATGTAACATAAGTTGTGTGTTTTAAGGCGCTCTACATTTTTTGAGCCGTAAGTTTTTGTCCATCTCTTACGGATTAGCAGTTATTCAGAATTTCGTAAAATTCATCCAGAATAAAGTAGTCTTCAGAGGCTATTCCCAGAAGATTCTAGATGTACCTTTTATTTGTCAAGTAAATATCTTTAACATACGACATTTTAATCAGCATCGTTAGAGCCATTTTTTTAGAAAATCAAAATTTTCTAAAAAAGTCCCATGTAAAGGGTAGTTTGGGGTGGGGGATTCTCTTGAAATCCTTCGTGTCGCATTTTTAGAAGATACCAAACTTAAATACCAATTTGGTATTGAACAGTCTTTTCAATTTTGAGCTAAGTTGTCCACAGGCACACACATACACGCACACAGATACGCGGACGTTTTTCCAAAAATGTATTGTTTTTTTATTCAGGGGGACCCAAAATATGTATTTCCGGTGAAATATCGGTATCGTATTTTTAGGTGGAATACAATACCTTCTCTATATCTTATGCACATAGTACGTGTAGAGAAAGTAAATGAAATAAACGTGAAATTAGGTGCCTGTAGTACACTTCAGTAAAAGGCGTTAAGTAAATATTTTCTATCAGTATTTGAGTTAGATAAATAAGATAGGTATATTAATATGTACATAATTAATTCATAAACAAATCTAAAATTAGAATTGATTATTACTTAATATTATTTATGTTCTAACACTTTGGCAAAATTCCTTTTTGCACCCTATGGGGTTGTGTTTCAGTCTGAAATTACAGATTTGAAAAATTAACTTAATCGAGATTTCGGGTATTATTTTCACTTTCTCTACACGTACCATGTACATTCTAACCAAAAATTCGATACCGAGATTTCACCGGAAATAGACGTTTTGGCACCCTGATTCCAAAAAAAATATTTTTGGAAAAAGGTCCTGTGTGTGTCTGTGGACAGCAGCATTGCTCAAAAATGAGGAGACCGTGGAACACCAAACTTGGTATTTAAGTTTGGTATCTTCCAAGATTGCGACACGAAGATTTTCAAGAAAATTCCCTCAGCCCCAACTACCCTTTACATGGAATATTTTTCGAAATTTTTGATTTTCTCAAAAATAGCTCTAACGGTTTTGATTCAAATGTCACATATTAAAGATATTTACCCGACAAATAATGTATATCTTGAATTTTCTGGGAATAGCCTCAAAATACCTCCTTGTTTTGGAAGATTTTTATTGAATTTTGTATAACTGGTAAATCGTAAGAGATAGACAAAAGCTTACTACACAAAAAATTTAGATCTCGGTAAAACACATAATTTACTTATCATGGAGTTGATCGGTTTTGTTATTGGTTTCAGCTTATACTTTTCTCATACAGGAATTTGTCAACTCCTGTCCATACAAACAAAGGAACTTCAGTCACATAGCAACCAGCTTTTGACTATCACTTTAACCTATAGTACTCCCTTATTTCGCTTCTACTTACAAGGAAGCAAGTAACAAGACTATATCTGCTAATTTTTTCTCGATTAGAAATGAAATGACATGAAACGATTAGCATGCAGTAATAGAAGCGTAAGCTTTTTAACAATAATTTGTTGCACAGCTGTAGAGAAAGTCATGTGAATTGAGCACATCACATTTTTTATTTAGGACAAATTGTAATATTGAGTCTAATATTTTAGCACTGCCATCTAATGCTAATGAAACATATGCAAAATAGTTACAAGAATGAAATTAGCGTTCTCGTTACTGTTGTCAGAATAACAAGGGAAACTAAATACTGAAGGAACTGTGTCAGAGTTTAGCATCATCTTGCCTTTATTCTCATGGAATGCCTTTTTTCGCATAATGCACTGAGTATGGTCTGTGTATTTCGATGGCACAAATTTGTTACGTCTCTGAGCAGCTGACGGCAGAAAGCACGTTTGCCTTCCTCCTATCGATGCGCGAGAGGTTTCAATTAGCGACAGCACACCTGCGCCAGCGGTGAGTCTAAGGTCTTTGGTTTCATTTTAAAATATGCTGATTAGAGAAAGATGTAGTAATTTACTAAGGGTATTCTTATAGTTTGAACACTAAGAATTTCACTATCTGTTGGTAGCAGGAGTTGATAAAATGTTGGGAAATCATTCGACTTTATAAAGGTATGAGATATTTGGATCTGGAGTGTTTTGTTTGAAAATCATGGATAAAATCCATCTAAATAATATGATGTGGTATGAAACGGCTTTAAAGGCAAATAATGAGAGATAGAGAAAGGAGCACCATAGTATAGTTCCTATTTCAATGTAGAGGTGCACTTATTGGAAATGAAACTCTTGCTGCAATGCACAAATAAGCCAGATACTATCGTCCATGTCGAACAATTAACTATTCGAAATCGATATTTCTGCAGAATAATGTGCAGTGCAATTATCTGAATGTTTCCGATACTGTGGGTATATTTCTCTTTGGAATATTGGAGTGCCTCAACAGCGCTGCATTGATGAAGCTGCATGAATAAGTGGAATATATCCTATTGTATACTAGCGGAACTGCAGTTCTACTCGCTTCACGCGTCTTTATCATGAAATCTGCAAGGCGTGCATAGGATTTTCTGGATTTCCATTGACTGTCGGTTAGCTCTCAACTTTCTGGGCCCCAGGCTCATTCAACAATGTTTAGGCTCGTTTTACTCTGGTACACTGGTGATTATGGTGGTTATAGATCACTGGTGTCTGGCACTGCAGGTATTGCCAACCGATTAACAATGAAATGGAGTTTTCGGACCTTAGCACAATAAGACGAATCCTTAATTTTGCTATCAAAATTTTGTAATAAAAGTATTTTTTAAATTTTCTCTTCATTCAGGGCAAGTTCATGGTTTCCGTGCTCATTCATTTTTACTGTCTCTACCCCATATGTACAATGTACATAGGGATAGAGAAGGTATTGTAATTCACCCAAAGGTTCGATGTCGAGATTTCACCGGAAATATATGTTTTAGGGTCCCCTGAGTCTGAAAAAAGTATTTTAAAAAAAGGTCCATGTGTGTGTGTCTGCCTGTCTGTGTGTGTGTGTGTGTCTGTGGACAGCATAGCCCCAAAATGAAAAGACAGTTAAATACCAAACTTGGTATTTAGGTTTAGTATCTTCCAAGGATGCGAAAGAAGATTTTCAAAAAAAAAAAAAAAAAAAAAAAAAACACCACAAGCTACCCTTTACATGGAAAACTTGTTAAAATTTTGATTTCCTTAAAGATGTCTCTAACGATTTTGATTAAAATCTCGTATATTGAAGCTATTTATGTCCGAAATAAAATGTATATCTCGAATTTTTTGATAATTGCCTCTGAAGATCTCTTTATTCTAGATGAATTTTGCCGAATTTTGCTTAACTGCTAAACCGGAAGAGATAGAAAAAAAAACTCACTACACAAAAAGTACATGACGTCAAAACACAATTTATGTCTTTTACGTTTTTCTTGTGGAGGTAACCGTTTCCGAGATATTCCTTGTTATTGGTTTCAATTGTGAAGTACTTAAACTTTTCTCAGACAGAAAGTGTCCGTTTTTCTTTTGTTCTACTCCATAACGATAACTTTCGAGAAAAAAATTATCAGAAATAGTCTTATTACTTGCTTCCTTGTAAGTAGAAACGAAATAAGGGAGTACCATAGGTTAAAGTGATACTCAAAAGCTGGTTACTATGTGACTGAAGTTCCTTTGTTTGTGTGGACAGGAGTTGACAAATTCCTGTGTGAGAAAAGTATAAGTTTTTCAAAGCTGAAACTAAAAACAAGAAATATCTCAAAAACGATCAACTCCAAGAAAAAAATGTATACAGCATAAATTGTGTGTTTTAACGTGCTCTACATTTTTTGTGTAGCAGGTTTTTCTCCATCTCTTACGGTTTAGCAACTATGCACAATTCCGTAAAATTCATCTAGAATGAAGTACTCTTCAAAGGCTATTTCCAGAAAATTCAAAATATACATTTTATTTGTCAGGTAAATGCCTTTAATATACGATATTTTAATCAAAATAATTAGAGCCATTTTTGAGAAAATAAATATTTTCGAAAAAAGTTCCATAAAGGGTAGTTTGACGTGGGGGGGATTTTTCTCGAAATCTTCGTGTCGCATCCCTAGAAGACTCTTAACTTAAATACCAAGTTTGGCATTTTACCGACTTTTTGTTTTTGAGTTATTGTGTTCACAGACACACGGACACACACGGACCTTTTTCTGAAAATGCTCTTTTTTGATTCAGGAGGACGCAAAACATGTATTTCCAGTGAAATCTCGGTATCGAATTGTTGGGCGGAATGCAATAGCTTCTCTATTTACTATGCACATAATACTTCTAGAGAAAGTAAACAGAATTGTTTTAGTGGGTTGAACAGAGTTTATTTAAGTCAAATAAAAAGGAGAATTTGGAGTCTCTGGTACTCCAAATTGTCTTATATTACTGAGATGAAACAAAAGCTTGCCAAAATCTGATTTACTTCATTCCAGATCTCTTCATTTACTTTTTACGTGTAGCTTTTGAAAATTAGGGAAAGCAATAAATAACAATATTATAAATTATTGGTTTTAAAGAATTTCGCGTCGTTGGGCATTACGGGGTTAAGCGACATAACCAAATAACAAACACATTAATTGTTAATTTTTAAAATATCACAAAAAAATTCTGATGTGTTACACTCACATGACTTTCACTAGCTGCTCTACAAACAAACTTCTTACAAAAGATTATTCTTCCTTCCAAACAATGGTAATCGATGTAAACATTAGCAGAAGGCATTTATTACTTAGTTCCTTATAAGTAAGAGGGAACTAAAGGAATGCACTAGGTTAAAATGATAGTCAAATGTTTCAAAAGCTATCGTTATGCGATTGGCATTGCAAATTGCTTCTTTGCTTGGCCAGGAACAGAACAAAACAAAAAAGAAAAAGAAGAAAACAACCGACACTTCCTGTCTAAGAACAGTTTACGTACTTCACAATTGAAACCAATAACAAGGAATATCTGGAAACGGTTACTTCCAAAACAAAAACGTAAAGGACATAAATTGTGTGTTTTGACGCAATCTACATTTTGTGTGGTAAGTTTTTGTCTATCTTTTACGGTTTACGAGTTATGCAAAATTCAGCAAAACCCATCCAGAATAAACAGGTCTTCAGAAGCTATTCCCAGAAAATTCAAGATATACATTTTATTTGTGATGGAAATAGCTATAATATATGGTATTTTATTCAAAATCGTTGGAGCCATTTTTATGAAAATCAAACTTTTCGAAAATGTTTCCATTTTACCCTTTGGTAGTTTGTAGCGGGGGGATCTTCCTGAACATCTCTTGTCGCATCCTATGAAGATACCAAACCTAAATACCAAGTTTCGTTTTTGAGCTATGCTGTCCACAGACACAGACACACACACACACATAAACGCACACACGGACCTTTTTCCAATTTTTTTTTTATTCAAGGGGACCCAAAAGTTGTATTTCCGGTAAAATCTTGGTATCGCATTTTTGGGTGCATTACAATACCTTCTCTATACACTATGTACAGAGTAGAATTGTTCTATGATGTTAGTGGGCTGAACAGAGTTCATTTAAGTCAAATAAAAAGGAGAATTTGAGTCTTTGGTGCGCCAAAATTTCTTATATTTCTAAGACAAAACAAAGGTTAACCAAGATCTGATTTATTTCACTCCAGCTCACTTGATTTGCCTTTTACTTATAAATTTGAAACTTAGCAAAGCAATAAATAACAAAATTATGAATTATTGGTTTGAAACAATTTCGCGTCACTGGGCATTAAGGGGTTAAGCGACGTAATGAAATAACAAATACATTAATCCTTCATTTTTAAAATCACAAGGAAATGATGAAACTCCGATTGTACTTCTACAAGCTAGTGGTCTAAATTACTTCAGGATACAAATTTTCAGTCATATGTTTCCTTAAAGTACAAATACTGCTACTTTTGTGTTTGAGATCCACTGCTTGAATGTTAAAGTTCTCTATGTCCCGTTTTACTTTCTCTACACGTGCTATTTACATAGTGTATAGAGAAGGTATTGCACACCAACCAAAAATTCGATACCTGGATTTCACCGGAAATATAGGTATGTTTTAAGGTCCGCTGTATCCAAAATAAAAAGCACTTTCAGAAAAAGATACGTGTGTGTCCGTAAACATAACTCAAAAACGAAAAGTTAATAAAATGCCAAACAATTTAGTATCTTCCAGAGGTGTGACAAGATTTTGAGAAAAATCTCACCACCCCAAACTACCCTTTATATGAATCTTTTTTCGAAAATGTTGATTTTTTCAAAAATGGCTCCTACGATCTTGATTAAAATATCGTATATTAAAGATATTTACCTGACAAATAAAATGTATATCTTGAATTTTCTGGGAATAGCCTCTGAAGGCTACTTTATTCTGGATCAATTTTAAGGAAGTTTGCATAACTGCAACCGTAAGAGATAAGCAAAAACAGACCACACAAAAAATGTAGAACACGTTAAAACACACACTTTATGTAATATACATTTCTTTCGTGGAGTTGATCGTTTTTTAGATATTCCTTGTTTTTGGTTTCAGCTTTGAAAAAGTTATACTTTTCTCATACAGGAATGTGTCATGTTCTGTCCATACAACCAAAGGAATTTCAGTGACATAGCAACCAGCTTTTGACTATCACTTTAACCTATGATACTCCCTTATTTCGCTTCTATTTACAAGGAAAGATTACTTCTAATTTTTTCTCGATTAGCATGAAGTGAATAGAAGCCTAAGCATTTTAATAATAATTTGTTACAAAGATGTAGAGAAAGTCATGTGAATGGAACACATCAGATTTTTTCGTTAGCATTAGAGGAATGGAAACCATGCGATATAGCGAAACATCAGCTTTAGTGAAAAGCAAAGAAAACAGATGCCTATCTCGCAAGCTTCATCAGCGTTACATTAAATTAAGCGACGGTCCTTTCAACTCTGAAAGTGGACGCAGCTTTCAAAGAGTTTCTTAATTTTCTTCGCCCAAAATGCTTCACTTTATATTTGTTCGTGTTCTGTACGTTGCCTCATTTCATTCCCCGTTAAGAGTTTCAGGCCGTACGAATGCGCTTCCTAATGGCCTTGCTTTTTAATGACTCATTTCATCCACATTCATTTGACTGCACTTTCTCCTCGTTTCTTTTCACATTCTTTACGTTGCCCTGCATGTGAAAGGCAAAAAAAGAAAAGGAAACACAAAGGATCACGAGAAGCATGCTATGTCATCCTGCTTTATGATGACTCCACAAACTGATCTCGGGCGATGATTGGATATACGTTCAATAACTCATTAAAGTTCCATTTACTTTCTTTACGCAGCTTGTGATCAATTCTTTGTTTAGAAGGAGCTGCATAGGAAACTTAAAATAATTTCCACACCATACATACATACATACCACGTACTACAAACATACACACAAACATACACACAAACATACACACATACACACGTGCATACATACATACATACACACGTACACACATACATACATACATGCACACATACACACGTACATACATACATACACATACATACATACATACATACATACATACACACATACACACGTGCATACATACATACATAGATACATACATACATACATACATACATACATACATACATACACACGTGCATACATACACACGTACACACATACATACACACCAACATACATACATACATACATACATACATACATACTTAAATACATACATACGTGCATACATACATACATACACAAATACATACATACTCCCATACATACATACATACATACGCATAACATTTTATAGCGATTTTGAACTGGAATAAAAGCACACCAACTTAGGCTCCATTGCAATGCAAAAATGTGCATATTTACGCTTATGTATTATGACTACGCCCTGAGGCCGAATCGCCGAACGTGAGTGAACGGCTTGCTTCTCATAACCAAAGCTGGTTGTTAACGTCCATTTCTACACCTATGCGAGTGGATACGTGCCAAAGGTTTTTTGATGTCGAAGCCGGGCATTGTTACACCTGCGGTGGTTTGCAAATGCAACTGCTTCTGGAAATGTCTTGTTACGTTATCGACAGGTATATAAGGGGGAACGAAGCCCTATCATCGCCGCACATCTCCTTGCTGCAGGAACTACAGCGCAGCATTGCCTCCATCCAGGCGGCAGCACAGCAACTGGGCCTTCGCCTCGAGGAGTTTCGGCGGGAAACCAAAGAGCGACTCGAGGCAGTGGAGGCCAGGTCACCATTCCAGGCAGCAGTCGACAATGGCGGGGCTCTTGCGTCTGTCCAGCGCAAGCTGGCACGCATTGAGAGTCGTCCTTCTGATCCGACTGCCCAAGACTGCAGCGACGACCGGTCTCTCGGTCGCGGGGATTCGAGAGCTGTAGCAAGAAGCATGCAACAGCATCACCCAACATCTCCAACAACTGCAGCAAGGCCACACGATCATCCGGAACCTCATGAAGCAACATTCACCGTTGCCTCCATCACCGATCAGCAATAGAACCAGGAAACAGTACAAGTAACTGCATCATCATCATCATCATCGTCGTCATCACCACTACGAGTAAGAGGCAGCTCTCCCTGCACAACTAACTTCCTCTCAACAATTCATCACCTTCACTTCGCTATGGGGGCCGGCTGGGTCATGCCGGTCTGCTAGCAGAACCCTCTCTCCCTGGCGTCCGCATAGTGGGCCAGTTCACCTTTACCTTAGACTGCTAGAGTGCAACAGCGGTACCGATACATCCTCACCAGTCCAGAGTCCAGAGTCCAAGAACAGGTCGTCCAGGTTTACCTGGACGGAGTATAAGATCGCCACAGTACCTAACCGCTAAGAGCGGTTTTACCTGTGCGATATTACAGGGGAAATAGATTTTGTTCACAAGCTTTTGTGTCTACGTCCGCCGGGCGGTGTTAAAATTCCTCCGCAGCCTTAGGGCTGAGTGTAGTCGATAACTTGGGCGGTCACCCACCCAAGTGGTGACCACGCTCGATGCTGCTTAACTCGACGTGCCGCTTGTGTGGCCATCGGTTTAAGCAGGCCAGGTGGGAGGAAAGTTGGTAGGATTACGGATTTGGGTGGGAGATAAGCTCCAGGTTAATCAGGTGGGGGCAGGGTTTCAGCCGGACGGTCTCCCAACCGGCTGCCACCCCTTCCGTTGCTGTATAACCTGGGGGCTTGTTTGGATTAAGGGATGGCAGTCTTTCAGGCCAGTGGACCGAGAGCGTCCCTTGGCAGGGGGTAGGATTTTCTCCATCTTGGCGCCCTATGGTCATAGTCGCCCAAAGTGCGCACCAGAGGGTTAGGGTGAAAGGGAAGTTTATCATACAACGTGCGGGCTGGTTCCCTCAAGACGTCGATGATATACGGGATTCCGGAGTAGGTATGTAGGATGTGAGATGGGAATCTGTGCCCAGTATCGTAGATCATCCTTAACGCCCTGTTCTGGACGACCTGAAGGCTGCGGATTGTGGACGGCGCCGCTGTTCCCCAGACCTCGCAGCCGTACAGGATCAGGGGGGGGATGATCGCCTGATACAGGCACAGTTTGAGGTGTTTAGGCATGGCGGATTTAAAAACCGGGTACAACTGCCTGAGGGCGGCGTGGCCTAGCCCCACCTTGCCCCTCACATGTGGCGCGAAAGTGAGCCCGCGGTCGAGGAGGACCCCAAGATATTTGGCGGCGGTGACCCATGGGATCTGCCGCCGCCTCAACCTCAGGGGCCAGGAGAAGAGCCGAGCTCTTCCCCGGACTGATGGACATCCTCCTCTTTTCGCTCCACCGGCCAATGGCCCGGAGCAGTCGCTATAGTGGGGGGAAACAGTAACGGGCGTTCTTGTTCTGTGCCGTTATGAGGACGTCGTCGGCATATTGGCACAGGACTGTTCGGGGTTCCATCGGGATGTCAGACATGTAGGCGGCGAAGAGTAATGGGGACAGTACACTGCCCTCCGGCACTCCCGCTGCTATGGGTCTGACCGTGGAGAGTCTTCCCTCCACTCTCACCCGGAATGAGCGTTCCCAAAGGAAGCTGCTTATCAGGGTGAGATAGGGGGGAGGGACGCCTGCTTGTTTGAGTTTGTAGAGGAGCCCCTGATGCCAGGTAGTGGCGAAGGCCTTCTCCACGTCCAGCAGCACCGCGATCGGCTTGAGGTTGCCCTGGAAGCCCAGGGCAGCCTTCTCGGCGAGGCGCAGTAGCTGCAAAGTCGTGGAGTGCCCTCGACGAAAACCAAACTGGTGATCCGGTAAGAGGTGCCTTTCCTCGAAAAGAAGGGCGAGGCGGGGCAGGAGCAACCGCTCAAAAACTTTTGAGACGGTCGGGAGTAAACTGATGGATCGGTAATTGCATGGGAAGACCGGGTCCTTGCCGGGCTTTAGAATGCATACCACCCGCGCCTCCTTCCAACAAGTTGGAAAGTGACGGAATTGGAGGCATGCATTAAAAATCCGGGTCAAGTGGATCACAGCCGTTCGGGGTAGGTGTTGGAGCATGGGCGCCGTGACGTCGTCATGCCCCGGGGATTTGCTTGGGTGTAGTTTTTGAATTTCGAAAGTCACCTCTTTCGGGGTGACTATAGGAAGTTGGATCCCGTCGTGTGGCGGCGGCGTCTCCTCATAGAGGTAGTCCACCGTCGCCTCCACAAGGTCACTGAAGTCCTTGTCCTGGGGGTCCTCCCGGGGTTCAAACTGACTCTCTAGGTAGTCTGCAAACACTGTGGCCTTCTCGCAGGGCTCAAAAGCGAGACCCCCCACGAGTGCCATGTAGAGGATGCTGGTATTGCGTCTTGTCCTTCCTTAGGGACTTGATAATCCGCCACGGTTTCTTTTCTTGCAGGTTGACGGTCTGCATCAGGTTTTCCCAGGCCTGTTTCCTGTGAGCTCGGAGCAGTCGCCTTGCCAGGGTTTTGAACCTCTGGTATACTGCCCCTATCCTGGGGTGGCGGAAGCGTTGCCACAGCTTCCGGACAGTCGCTTTGGCGTTTATCAGCCGCCGGAGTTCATCAGGGATGGTCCGAGGGTTAGAGGTTTCAGACGGGATGCGGTGTGTGTGAGCGCGTACCGCCTTAAGGATTTGTTGGGAGAATGCCCTCGCCGCCGCTTCCAGCGCCTCGACAGAGTTGATGCGAGGCCGCAGGTCGATGGTCTGGGTGAGTTCTAGGACTGCTGCATCCCAGTCGACTTCGTTAAACCAGTCTGGGATTGCCAGGGCTGGTATGTGAACATTGGAGTCCACCAGGACTGGGTCGTGGTCGGAATCCAGTTCGTTTACCACTGAGAGGTCTAGATGGAATGGAATGTTTTTGGTGATCATGATGTGGAGTACGTCCGGCCTGCCGCGGGCCGGGTAGAACGTAGGCCTTCTCGGTCCGTGCGCATGGAGGCTGGGATCTCCGCTGATGAGGCGGTAGAGTCCGCGGCCCCTCTGGTTTGAAACACGGCTATACCAGTGCCCGTGCTTTGGTTTAAGTCGCCAGCAATGCAGACAGCAGGATGCAGGTTTAACAAGGCGGTATAATCCGCCTCGTAATAGCGGGTGTCAGGAGGGTCGTAAGCAGCTATCAGCAGCGTGTCGAGTCCACCAATGGCAAGCCGAATGGCACACGCCTCCACGTGCTGAAGCTGCGGGAGAGGAAAAGGGGTGTGGGTAATGTGGTTTTTGATGAATATAGCGGTACCCCCACCCTGTCGGCCGATTCTATCCGACCGATGGGTGGTGTAACTTGGCAACGAGAAATTTATACCAGCATGCAGGTGTGTTTCGCAGACTAGTAAGACGTCAACCCCGTGGGATTCTACAAACTCAAGCAAGCTTGGGTAATGTTCCCTAATTCCATTTGCGTTCCAAAACGCGGCTCGTAGTGGCCTCCTGACGAGTCTGGAGGCCATTACATTGCGGAGTTAGGGAACAGCACCTCCAGCGTGTCAAGCAGGATTTTGTGCTTGACCAGGGGACTAAGCCTCGGGTCGGACAGTTGCTGCTTACATTTCCGGAGAGTTGGAAGAGCCCTGTTAATGTAATCCCCAAACCACAGGGTTCGGGTCCTGAATTCGTCCTCACCAGTCACTGCAGGTGGAGGGTTTTTTAGTCGGTATGCCCACTCAGGGAGACCCCGACACCCCGGGCCTGCCAGCAAAGGGTGGGTTTTTCCCTTCCTCTCGGAAAAAAATCCAGAGTTTAGTTTCGACGAGAAGTTATTGTCGCAGCAGCGAACGTCGACAGGATAGAAAAATTGTTACGAAAATTTAGAAGAAAGACAGTTATTTGAGTTATTCAGTTCGTGGAAGAAATAATCAGTTGGATAGGTAAAAATCCAATGCCTTAGCCGGGATTTGAACCACGGATCTCCCGATCTCTGCCACTGAGCTGCCATAGCAACATACCGGCATAGCATTGAATTTCTCAACTGACTCGCATGTTTCCCGGTAAACCACAGGATATTCACAAATCATTTTGAGACGACAACCCCAATGGCGACTTACAATGTTGTAAGTACTTTAAGTCCCAGGATTCATAGTATAGGTAACTATTACGGCCAATTGGTGTCGTTTAATTGTTTTTTCACACAAGCCGTGTGTGAATTTTTCAGTCTGGCTCTTACCTATCCAACTCCTGTCCTACACACAGCCTGTGTGAAAAAACAACAAACAATAAACAGTTGCTTGTTGGAGGAAAAAGTTACTTTTGTTGAAGTATACATATTACACATGTATTTTTGACAGTGTTTACATCACTGCATACTGTTTACTGCATACGCACCACAAGACCTGTACACTAATGATACGTGCAACGAAACAGTAATTCGGCTAGGTGATTTGGGAAGACTGAAATGTTGTAGTTCTTAAGTACTTTACACCATTGATATTTTAGGTTGCAGATATGGTACAAACCAAAGTTTCATCGTTTTTTTTGTGATATTTTAAAAATTAAGGATTAATGAATTTATTATTTTGTCACATCGTCAAGCTAAACCGACTGGATAACTATAACACGACCCAAATTTCCACTTAAGTCTAAAACAATAGTAATAGCGATTGCGCTGCCATGTGCCCACTGATAGTGAAAGTTGCAGGACTGTTTGCCACCCTAACGCCATCTGTTTGGAGTGGAGCAAAGTGATATGGTATAAAGGGATGAGACATAGAAGACTGACTGTACACAGAGTTGCTGAAAGGCAGTCTGGATGATACTCTAATACCACCTGCTTGGCGGGAAGCAAAATTTGATATACTGTGCGGATGAGACCTAGAATGCTAACTGTCCACCAACGAGGTATCTCACCTAGCAGATCTGTCGTGATGAAACCAAATGGTTAAAGCAATGTAAAATAAATGGAATAAAATAAATGTACGACATTAATAGAGGAATTAAAGTTTCATGCAATTAGAGGAATCGCTAATAGTAATGGGTAAAGCGTACTGCCTAGACTTTTGATATGTTGGCTAACACTGTTGTGCTAGCTGAACTGGAAGTACATGAAAACAAGCTGATATGTTCCATTCACATGACTTTCTCCACATCTCACATTAAAGCACACAATTTATGTTATACATAGATACATTTTTTTTTTTTTTTATTCAGGGGAACCTGAAACATGTATTTCCGGTGCAATCTCGGTATCGAATTTTTGGGTGCATTACAATACCTTCTCTGCACACTATGTACATAGTACGTGTAGAGAAAGTAAGTATTATTCTCGACCTCTGAGTTTCTTGTATTTCTGAGATAAAACATAAGTTTACCAAAATGTGATTTATTTCATTCCAGTTCGTTTCATTTGCTTTTTACTTATAACTCTTGAAATTAAGCAAAGCAATAAATAACAAAATTATAAATTATTGGTTCGAAACAGTTTCGCAACACTTGGCATTAACGGCCCACCGTTGGCGCATCACGAAAAAAGCTGTGGATGAAAAATATGGTCTGTGAAAAAATCGGTCCCGCTTCTAGAGCAGGTACAAGAAAAGGGATGTGGGGTAGTTTACAAATTCCAATACAGTCTCATTTACTGTATGGGACCAACGCCTAAGAGACATTGACACCAAAGGAAGCGTACGGCTGATTAAACAGTGGCATGCCAAGAGTTCTCAATGAATGTACAAACAAAAAAATCTGATGTGTTCAATTCACATGCCTTTCTCTACATATCTGCAACAAATTAATGATAAAAAGCTTATGCTTCTATTTACTTCATGCTAATCGAGAAAAAATTAGCAGAAATAGTCTTATTACTTGCTTCCTTGCAAGAAGAAGAGAAATAAGGGAGTACCATAGATTAAAGTGATAGTCAAAAGCTGGTTGCTGTGTGACTGAAGTTCCTTTGTTTGTATGGACCGGAATTGACAAATTCCTGCACGAGAAAGATATACTGTTTTTAAAGCTGAAACCCAAAACAAGGAATATCTAAAACGCGATCAACTCCACGAAAAAATTGTACGAGATATAAAATAAATTGTGTGTTTTAAGATGCTCAACATTTTCTGTGTGGTAAGTTTTTCTCCATCTCTTACGGTTTAGCTGTTATACAAAATTCCGTAAAATTCATTCAGAATAAAGTCGTCTTCAGAGGCTACTCTCAGAAAATTCAAGATATACATATTATTTTCAGGTAAATGTCCTCAATATAGCATATTTTAATCAAAATCGATAGATCAATTTTTGAGAAAATTAAAATTTTCGAAAAAAGTTCCATTAAAGGGTAGTTGGGGTGGCTATGTTGTCCACACACACACGCGCGGAGCGTTTTCCTGAGATGCTTTTTTGGATTCAGGGGGACCCAATACAAATATTTATGTTTTTCCGAGGCCCAGTATCGACTTCTGTGAACATTCAAAAGCCCATTTAAGTGAAACCATGATTCGTCAGAGAAAACAAAAGATGTGGGTCAATGAAACAAACCTCTTTCCACAAATTGGAAAAACCAATTGCAATAATACACACGTTTACCCTTTATTATTATTATTATTATTATTATTATTATTATTATTATTATTAATATTATTAAATATTGATATGTCATTTCGTATTTTAATTCCTACGCCGTTTAAAAATGTCCAATCAATTTATGAGCATGAAAATAATTAATGTAGTAATATGCTAGTTTCATATCTCTTCAGCTCAAAACCTTCGATTTAAAACAGCAACTTCATTCTGCTATTTTCTGTGCTAAACTATTTTATATATTAAATATATTCTGGTAACTTTGATAACTGTATTTTATGAATGTTAAGCGCCTCTGGTGGCGACTGCCTGCGACCTAAGGCCTCCTATAGTTTCTTTAACTCATACCATCCTGCGGGGGTGTTACACAAAACTTTTCCAGCAGTTGTACTGATGTAGAAATGATAGAACTCAGCAAGTGGGACGACTGCTACAACAAATCGGCAAGAGTGATGCTGAAGAAATGTCTTTTTGAGGAGCCCTGGATGAGAGCCTCACAAGGAAAAAATGTCCGATGTTGCATGTTATCAGGAATTGCAAAAGCATGAATTAGTCTTGTTTTGATTACTCTTTCACGTTAGCCATTTATAGTATAAAGTTGAAGGGTTGAATAGATTTTAAAAACATCTAATGTGTTCCATTCACACGACTTTCTCTACATCTCTGCACAAATTATTGTTAAAAAGTTTATGCTTCCATTTACTTCATGTTAATCGAGAAAAAAATAGCAGAAATAGTCTTATTAGTTGCTTCCTTGTAAGTAGAAGCGAAATAAGGGAGTACCATAGGTTAAAGTGATAGTCAAAAGCTGGTTGTTATGTGACTGAAGTTCCTTTGTTTGTATGGACAGGAGTTGACAAATTCCTGTATGAGAAAAGTATAAGTTTATCAGAGCTGAAACTAAAAATAAGGAATGTCTAAAAACAATCAACTCCACGAAAAAAATGTATATAACATAAATTATGTGTTTTAAAGTGCTCTACATTTTTTTGTGTGGTAAGTTACTGTCCATCTCTTATGGTTTAGCAGTTATGCAATATTCTGTAAAATTCATCCAGAATAAAGCAGTCTTCAGAGGCAATTCCCAGAAACTTCAAGATATTAATATTATTTGTCAGGTAAATATCTTTAATATACGATGTTTTAATCAAAACCTTTAGAGCCATTTTTGAGAAAATCAAATTTTTCTAAAAAAAAGTTCTATGTAAAGGGTAGTTGGGGGTGGAGGATTTTCTTGAAAATCGTGTTCCATCCTTGGAAGATACCAAACTTAAATACCAAGTGTGGTATTCAACGGTCTTTTCATTTTTGAGTTAATGTGTTCACAGGCACACGGACACACTGACATACACACATACACAGATCTTTTTCTGAAAATACTTTTTTTGGATACAGAGGGCCCTAAAACATATATTTCCGGTGAAATCTCGGTATCGAATTTGTGAGTGGAGTGCAATACCTTCTCTATTCACCATGTACATAGTACGTGTAGAGAAAGTAATACTACGGCACGGGACTTGAACTGGTTACAATAGGTGCGGGAAATGCGGTAGGTGGAGAATACGTGATTTGAGTCCCAGCTGTGATTTTACAAATTTGATTGTTTCCCAACACGATTAACAATTCACTGATTATTTCTGATTTGAGGATTGGGGGGGGGGGCTGGAAATCGTACTTAATAGAAGACACATTATATGATTTTATACATGAATATTTTTAAGTTATACAAGTTGATCTGTCTCGTTAACGCAGTGGTACTGACGCGGGGCCTTAGGTTCGATTCCTGATACTAGCGTGGAGATTTTCTCCCCCGCGGAGGACTGCGTGTGTGTCCTTTCGTTGTCACCATCCCGTAGAAGGGAAATTGTAACATCACCCAACACCACTATCATCCTTGCCTGATAGTCCAGGTCAGTTTGGTGTCTTTCCCTTGATCGACTTCGGGTTGAATGTTAGTCATCATCATCATTATCTTCATCAACATCATCACCATCATCATCATTATCTTCATCATCTTCACCATCATTATCATCTTCATCATCACCATCTTCATCACCATCATCATCTTCATCACCATCATCATCTTCATCACCATCATCATCTTCATCACCATCATCATCTTCATCATCATCACCATCTTCACCATCATCACCATCTTCACCATCTTCATCATCATCACCATCTTCACCATCATCACCATCTTCACCATCATCACCATCATCATCTTCATCACCATCATCATCACCATCATCATCATCATCTTCACCATCACCATCTTCATCATCTTCACCATCATCATCTTCATCATCTTCATCATCACCATCTTCATCATCTTCACCATCTTCATCATCATCACCATCATCTTCATCATCTTTACCATCATTATCATCTTCACCATCATCACCATCTTCATCACCATCATCATCTTCATCACCATCATCATCTTCATCACCATCATCATCTTCATCATTATCATCATCTTCACCATCATCACCATCTTCATCATCATCACCATCTTCACCATCATCACCATCTTCATCATCATCACCATCTTCACCATCTTCACCATCATCACCATCTTCACCATCATCACCATCATCATCTTCATCACCATCATCATCACCATCATCATTATCATCTTCACCACCATCACCATCTTCATCATCTTCACCATCATCATCTTCATCATCACCATCTTCATCTTCATCATCACCATCATCTTCATCATCTTTACCATCATTATCATCTTCACCATCATCACCATCTTCATCATCTTCATTATCATCTTCGTCATCATCACCATCATTATCATCATCACCATCTTCATCTTAATCATCATCATTATCATCTTCATCATCACCATCATTATCATCATCACCATCATTATCATCTTCACCATCTTCAACATCATCACCATCTTCACCATCATCCTCTTCATCATCATCACCATCATCATTTTCATCGCGTTACTGTATATACAGAATGTTAATGAACTACACCGAAATATTTTCACAGAATATGTGGATTATTTAAATAAGTAATTTGAGATAGGAGACCTATGGACTGCTTATTAAAATTTCGAAGTAACGGCTATAAGTTTCTGAAGTGCCAGTACGCCACAGGCTAATTTATCTACCATTCGACAGCATAACACGAAAAACGAAGGGACATGTTACAGCGTACCTCTCTAGAGTAGTGGTTATGATACTGCCTTTCAAGTGAAAGATAGTCTCCGAGTTCGGGTCTCGTTCACGTATCGCGGCACTTCGTCTGCAATGAAAAAAAAATAATAATAACAAACATTTACTCTGTGAGGAATCGAACTCGTGACCTTTGGGATAGCAGCTTCCCGCGTTACGCATTAAGCCACTAGAGCAGCTGAAAAAACTTCTCCAGAGTAGGCTACATAACTCAAAAACATAGCTAATGAATGCTCACTGTCAAGTGATTAGTTTGAGATTTTACAGGTTTTTGCGGCATTAAATCTTGAGAATGCTAGTACCGAGCTGCTAAAAATCAATATTTCTATACTCGGGCAGCAGTTTTGAAGACATGCTAAGCCATTTTTTCAACCTGCTTTGCTTTAACACCGACTTATCAGCACCTGATACCCACACGTTTAACGCTATGTAGTTGCGTTATGTTTATCCGGGGACCATGCATCGCCGATCTCAAATTACTTATATCTGTCACGTGCACAATCCTGAAAATGATTTCGATGTAGTTCATTAACACCCCGTATATGTGTGTATATGTATATATACATAATTTGTTAATCAAATACATGCAGGTTCTACATAGCATCCACCAGCCTTCTTATTAGTGGTGCTCCAATAACGCAATGGTTAATATACTCCAAAGTTGTGAAGGTCGGAAGTTCAAATCACGTCAAATAAGTGAGGTTATTTTTACTTTCTCTAGCCCCGTATGTACAATGCACATAGGGATAGAGAAGTATTGTATTCCACCCAAAAATTCGATGTTGAAATTTCACTGGAAATACATGTTTTAAGATCCCCTGACCCCCCAAAAAAAAGCATTTTCAGAAACAGGTCCGTGTGTGTGTGTCTGCGTCTGTGGTCAGCATAGCTCGAAAACGAAATACCAAACTTGGTATTTAAGTTTGGTGTCTTCCAACGATGCGACACGAAGATTTTCAAGAAAATCTCCCCATCCCTAACTACCCTTTATATGGAAAATGCTTCGAAAATGTTTTTCTTAAAAATGGTTTTAACGATTTTGATGAAAATACCACATATTAAAGCCGTATCTATCAAAAATAAAAATGTAAATCTTGAATTTTCTGGGAAAAGTTTCTAAGTTTATTCTGGATGAATTTTGCTTACTATACCAAAGATATAGATCGTGTTAAAATACACTAGTTATGTCATATATATATTCGTGGAGTTTACCGTTTTCGAGCTATTCCTTGTTACTAGTGTCTGTTGTGGCGGGATGTTACTCCCCACGTCATACACCGAGTCTATGTCATTCACAACCAAATACTTCAGTAGACTTTGTGGCGATATTCGTTTGCTCCTCTGTGTAAACACTGTAAAGTTCATTTCAAGCTACAATTGCTGCTGTTTAACTAATTGAACTAGTTTGCTCCTAGTAAATTCACATCCAATAATTCTACAAATCAAGTTGTATACAATCTTCAAATTGGATTTAATTTGAACTACTTAGCAGTTGATTTCATAAGTTAGCGCTTTAACCTGACCTTAGAGAGACACGGGAAGTTACATTTCCATTATCTGCATATTTTTTTGCTCATACCCTTCAATGAAAACTCTCTAATCTAATTTTGTCCTTAACAATAGACGTTGTAAGAAGTAACAACAAAAGTTTGAATCTCCGATGAAGTTCCTCTTAATGTCGATTCAGACTGTAATAATGGTCTTGTATAACCGAATAATTTTGAGCGACTAAATTTAAAATAATTTGTCCCTGTTAGTGGATTCGTCATTTTCTTGGTGGCCCCGTAAAGGTAATTATTGTTTGCACAAATATATGTCAGTTTGCATTATACGTGCGTCTATTTAATGCTATCTGTTCATTATATTGTTATTGTCTGAGGAAGTTCAAATTCTTAAACACATGGTCAATTATATATTGATATTAACGGAAATTTCTCTTTATTCAACAAATGCACATTTGATTGTTTTATCAATAAAACTACCTACGTCAGACATTGAACAACTTTAAATCTTTTTCATGGAACTTGAAGCAAACCTAGTAATACATTTTGTTCTTCCAAAACTTCTTGTTACTAGGAGAGACGGTCATATGATGAAGATTGAAATGGTATATTTGCTTTTGTTAGGCTCTTAAATGTACAATTTTTAGTAGGCTGTTGTGCTTTCAATTCATTTCGTTCATAATTCTGTATAAGTATAATTTGATAGATGCTTTGACCGTAAGATATGTAACAAATCTGATGATTAGGTACGTTATTCATCGACGTGAAATAATATATCATACTTCATAAAAGAAAATTGAAATGCGCGGTGGAAATGCTAATATTATAGCTAGTGTGGTATACCACTCAATGTAATGGAATAAATTATAGTTTAAGTTATGAACCACAAGTTTGTTTGCAAAAGAATCACAGTCGAAAACAGCACTTCGGTAGTCAGAACCGCGACAGCGTACGCTGAACGCAGGCATATGCGCGGTGAGAAGCGTGCAGGAAGGTATTTACAGCCATATCACAAGCCGGCATATGAAATGCTGGTACATCTCAGCACGAATGGCACGGACTGGCTTATACAGCTTGTGTTTACTTGTTTAGGTTATTATAGCTGGTCAGCACTATGGTCACAGAAAGAATCACTATCAAATTGTAAGAGCTGTTGCAAGTAATTGTCCTGCATTTATGCTAATACAAAATAAAATAAATATAAAACAAATACACAAAACTAAGGGGATTTTCAGCGAATAAGCCTTCTCTAAAGTGACGCTCCTGTTAAATATCATATTTACTAATATGTTTTTAATTTATGGTGTTCAGACACACATACCGCATCTTTTTACTTTCTCTACACATAGTGTATAGAGAAGGTATTGTAATGCAACCAAAAATTCAATACAGAGATTTCACCGGAAATACATGTTTTGGGTGCCCCTGAACCCAACAAAATAATTTTAGAAAAATGTCCGTGTGTGTCTGTGTCTGTGGGCAGCATAGCTCAAAAACGAAAAGGCCGTTAAATACCAAACTTGGTATTTAAGTTTAGTATCGTCCAAGGATGCAACACGAAGATTACAACAACAACAACAACAACAACAACAACAAAACCAACCCCAAACTACCCTTTACATGGAATACATATCGATAATTTTGATTTTCTTAAAAATGGCTGTAACGATTTTGATTAAAATATACTATATTAAAGATACTTAGCTGACAAATAATATGTATATTTTGAATTTTCTGGGAATAGCCTCTGAAGACTACTTTATTCTGGATGAATGTAACGGAATTTTGTATAACTTCTAAACCGTAAGAGATGGACAAAAACTAACCACACAAAAAATGTAGAGCACGTTAAAACACACAATTTATGGTGTATACATTTTTTTCGTGGAGTTGATCCTTTTTTAGATATTCCTTGTTTTTGGTTTCAGCTTTGAAAAAACTTAATTTTCTCACACAGGGATTTGTCAACTCGTGTCCATACAAACAAAATTTTTTTCTCGATGAGCATGAAGTAAATAGAAGCATAAGCTTTCTAACAATAATTACGGGTGGAATGCAATATTTGCTCTACTAAGTACACGGCATAGAGTGATAAGCTTGAAAAGTAGTTTTATTATAATATGCTTGATGTGCATAAATATAAATGATGTCGATACTTCAAACAACTTTAAATAATACAACAGCAATGCTTCAGTTTGAAGCAAACTTTATGTTTTACTCTGCAAACTCTTTCCCTGAGTTGTGGAAGGTGATGTAAAGGATTTCAAGACTTCCATTAATTTGATTTGCGCATCTAATTTATCTTCTGGTTTTATCCTTTTCAAACTTGGCAGAAGAGACAGCAGAAACATTCTATCAGCATCCTGTTTATCACACTCAGAAGTGTTTCTTTCTGGTGCCGTTGATGGTTCTTGTACGAAGTCATCATTTGTACTTATTTCAGACTGCTGCACAGTCAAATTAGAGCTCTCTGTTGGCTCGGGTATAAATATCTGTGCACTTCTGTATGGAGAAAACATTTTTCCTGTTGCTTTTGGTGTGAATATCTGAGCACTTGGATAGGAATGACTTGAAATGTCTGCTGCTTGTGGGGTCAAGTTTGTTGAGCATGATTGTTCTGATTTGGGAGGTATGTATTTCATTTCCACTTCAGCTACCTCAGAAACGCTTTCCTCCAGTTCTGGACTAGACTCCCTCTCTGCTACATAGGCTCTGTAACAGAAAAGAAACAAAACAATTGTAGCCACAATGAGGTATAATAGTTGTTATAACGATATGTTCATCCAATTGAATCTCACTAATAAGAAACTCCTAGAACAACCAAAAGCGTATAATAGCACAGTGTTGTGTGCAGCAACATATCTTGGCATGAAAACCTCGATATTCAAATACGGTTGACAGAACGCATAAAAAAGAAAATCTTATGTGTTCCATTCACATGACTTTCTCTGCATCTCTGCAAAAAAGTATTGTTAAAAAGCTTATGATCCTATTTACTTAATGCTATTCGAGAAAAAATTAGCACAAATAGTTTTATTACTTGCTACCTTGTAAGTAGAAGCAAAATAAGGGAAACCATAAGTTAAACTGATAGTCAAAAACTGGTTGCTATGTGACTGAAGTTCCTTTGCTTGTATGGATAGGAGTTGACAAATTCCTGTATGAGAAAAGTATAAGTTTTTCACAGCTGAAACCAAAAACAACGATTACCTTAAAAACGATCACCTCCACGAAAAAACAATGTATATAACACAGTTTGTGGGTTTTAATGTGCTCTACATTTTCTGTGAAGTAAGTTTTTATCCATCTCTTACGGTTTAGCAGATATGCAAAATTCCGTAAACTTCATTCAGAAAAAGTAGTCTGCAGAGACTGTTCCCAGAAAATTCAAGATATACATTTTATTTGTCAAGTAATATCTGTAATATACGAAATTTTAATCAAAATCGTTAGAGCCAAGTTTTAGAAAGTCAAAATTTTCGAAAAAAGTTCCATGTAAAGGGTAGTTGAGGTTGGGAGGATTTTCTTTAAAATCTTCCTGTCGCATCCTTGGAAGATACCAAACTTAAATACCAAATTTGGTTTTTAACGGAGTTTTCGTTTTTCAGCTATACTGTCCACGCACACACACACGGATCTTTTTGTAAAAATCTGATGTGACACTCACATGACTTTCTCTATCTGTTCTACAAACTTCTTACATAAGATAATTCTTCTTTCTGCACCTTGCTAATCGAGGTACTCATTAGCACAATGTTCTTATTACTTAGTTCCGTATAAGTAGGAAGAAAATAATGGAATTCACTAGGCTAAACCAATAGTCAAATGTTTTAAAAGCTGTCGTTACACGATTGTCATTACAGATCGCTTCTTTTCTTGGCCAGGAGTAGAACAAAAGAAAAACGGACACTCCCGTCTTCACAACTTCACAACTGAAACTAATAACAATGAGTACCTCGAAAACGGTAAGCTCCACGAGAAAAATGTATATGACATAACTTGTGTATTTTAAAAAAAAACTAACTTTTTTGTACAGTAAGTTTTTGTCTATCTCTTACGGTTTACTAGTTATGCCAAATTAAGCAAAATTCATCCAGAATAAACAGGTCTTCAGAAACTATTCCCAGAAAATTCAAGATATACATTTTATTTATCAGGTAAATATCTTTAATATATGATATTTTAATCAAAATAGTTAGAGCCATTTTTCAGAAAATCAAAATTTTCGAAAAAAGTTCCATGTAAAGGGTAGTTTGGGGTGGGGGGATTTTTCTCAAAATTTTCGGGTCGCATCCCTGTGAGATACTTAACTTAAATACCAAGTTTGGTATTTTAGCTACCATTCGTTTTTGAGTTATCGTGTTCAAGACACACGGACACACACACACACACACACACACACACACACACACACACACACAGGGACCTTTTTCTGAAAATTCTTTTTATGGATACAGGGGGTCCTAAAACATTTATTTCCGGTGAAATCTCGGTATCGAACTTTTGGGTGGAACACAATACTTCTCTATCCCTATGTACATTGTACATACGGGGCTAGAGAAAGTAATAATGTTTTGTTTGTTTTTTTTGATTCAGGGGGACCCAAAACATGCATTTCCGGTGAAATGTCGGTATCGAATTTTTGGGTGGAATGCAATACCTTCTCTATACACTATGGACATGGTACGTGTAGAGAAAGTAATAACTCAGAACAAGAAAATTAATTAGCTCACAGGGAAGAGATTCCAATACACAACTGGTGCTTTGTACAAAGAAGTGAGGATGCCAAAGTGGTCATCGCATTCACCTTAGGGCAATGCAGGTAAGTCAATAAAAACAAAATTCAAATATGTCAAAACTAAATATTTTGGAATTGTGTATGTTCTTCGTGTATTAGGACAAATATATCAAACGATACCTAGAAATCCCAACTGTTGTAAAATAAATAAAAATGGCTGTACATAAGCATGACCTTATGCGCAGGTGGCATTGAAGCGATTCAAGTTCTGTACAACCAACTTCTGGACAAGCTTAAAAGGAAAGGGGAGGGGACGTTTTGAACGAACATAGAAATGCAAATGTCATTTATATATGAATTGCTGTTTATTCATATAACTAGTTTCAGAAAAATAAATAAAATAAAAACATTAAAACGATGTAACGGAAGTTGAAATAAAATTACAAAAGCTGGAAAAAGGATCTGATTTGAAAATTTCAGTGCTGGTAAAAGAATAAAAATCTCGTTAAGGGTTTATACATTAGTTAATTTATTTGTCGTAGAGGTCGTTTCTAAATATTAAAGCTTTTAATTGACTCTACTTAATGTAATAAATTATTATGCACCCTTTTTTCAACTAAAGTAATCATTAAAACGTTAATCTGAAAATCATAACTAATTACATTATACTTTTAAGGGTAGTTGTTAAGGTTGAGATTATTTTAACATTTATTCTTCTTTCTTGTTACAGTTATGGCTGCCGTGGTCCGTCAAAATGACAGTCTTTTTCTTCCCTTTCATGTGCGTTGGAATTGGCTCGCAAGAAGAATATGCACAAATTAAAACAAGCAACAAACAACACAGATATTGGCATTCATCGCCATTAGTCAGTGATCCTGTCGAACATTTTCTTCTTAGACATGATCTAGAAAGTTGCAACACAACTGAATCTACTGCTGATCTTTACTGGCAAGTAATGCAGAGCTTGTTATGTTGGCATCTCAAAGCTAGTCACCCGATTTAGTGTAGCTATTGCGCCGGGAGAACCAAATGCGCCACAAGCATCTTCCCACAGGTAGCTCCTGAATAGGAAGACGCAACGATTACCATGAGTTACCGTCCCTGCCAACACTTTTACAGGGATTGATAGCAGCCCTTCGTCCATCGAGAGTGGAAGAAACAAATCATGTGGAAGCCTAAGTGATGATGAGCTTAATGCTAGCAGCACTCAACGAATCAAAAATACTTTGGAGATTGAGAATCGAAGAATATTTGTTTTGGTTGATGGTATTCGGCAGTTGACCTACTTAACATGCATAGAAGTGTAGTGCTGTTAAATTCATGAGGACCCACTGGATCATCAGAGGGACCTCCGAGTATCAAGTCATGAGGCGATATATCAGACCGATCAAAAAGAAATAGTTCAATAACAATAATAAAGCAATAATTAATGAAAAACCAAAAGTCAAATTAATATAAATCGGTAATTTTTGGAATAGAAACAATATAAATGTACCATTGGAAAGCCAGTACTATACTGAACATCTGTTTTAAGTTTGAGCTATATCGATGAACAAATATCGACATAATTTAAGATCTGTTTCTCGGTAAAGCTGTGTAGAAAGGCAAAATATAATTTTCTCGGAGAGTGTAGCTCTCGAACATCTGGTGTAGCGACAGTAAGGGACCTTCTTACTGGGGGAAACGTAAGAAAACATCACGACGCTACTTTAGCGCTAATGAGGAAATAAAATTTAAAGTTAAACAAAAGTGTCCGCCAATGGTTGCCCAGCATCAGTTTTTCTAACTGGCGAGATTAGCGTGGGTTGCTGCCCATATATATATATATATATATATATATATATATATAATTTTCGTACAAATTCGGGACAGTCACGCAGTCAGTCATAAATAGAACAGAAATATAGACTCGGGCAGTTGCAGACGAAAAGGCAGTCAAACAAAGGTAGGTGAGACAAAAACACGCGATTAGTTCGTCGTGATATGCGCTGACCCGCGTCGCTACTCTATTATAGTAAAGTCAGGCGCGAATAAATGTAACCATATATGAGTCAAAGATTAAAGAAGTGCAAGATTCGTGTCAAGTGACGGTAAAAGGTAGCGGATTTTAAATTACTCATCGCTACGAAACAGACAATTTTTGTATTATCTAATTTTCGCCTACGACATCCAAGTTCCCCTATATATAGTTAGCTAGCCGGAGGAGAAAACACCAGCGAAAAGATTTGAACCTGAAATCGCCTAATCGTGAATCTCCAACGATCTTCAACTCGACAACGTGTCGAGAACCAAAAAGAGCCATTAATCATACACCACGTGTCGCCTCAACTATGCCAGAAGAAACCGTAGAAGACCCATTTTGCAGCATGGAAATCGATGCCTGATATGCCAGTATTATGCTTGCAAATAGACGTGGACACTATCAACATGATGCGCAGTGGCATGAACTGATGCTGAGGTCGGCCGGAAATGCTGCTGCCTATCGGTGTAAGACTCCGCCTCTTTCCCCCACTCTTTGTACTGGGCAACTAGAGTGTTCACTTCTATTTGCAAACACAATACCATTGGGTTAACACTGTACATCATCAAATTTGATTCAAAGTTGCCTGACTGGTTACTGTTCAGTTTTCGCAGATTCCTCAAGTGAAGATCATTTTATACATAAGGCAATTAGATGCTGAAATAAGCATTGGTCCAGGATAATTCTGCAATCTCCATAAAGGCTTATTAAAGTAGGTAACCAAGTGCCTTTACCCATCATTATGTTAAGATGACAGTATTGGGATAGTAATTTCATGATGAACTCGACACTAGGCTGTGGAAAGTCCAAAGTCTGCGCGCTGCGAATATGTGATTTAATCCCCAGATAGCAGCCTCAGTGTCCTCTGCCCACAGATACCTCAGACCAATCACTTGACTTCTAGCTTTCTAGAGAACCAAACGAATCGGTCAATCATAAAGCAGCATATCTCAAGAATGACCGTCCATTTCACCACACGAGTACCTGCTCCGAAGCTGCAATCTCGCATGATGATAAAACTGCGTGTCCCAGTACTGTAAGTCAGCTACTAATTTCGAAATTATGAACATTTTAAATTTAGCCGGGGTATTACTGGGGCACTTCTTAGACCTTCGAGAATGAAGGCTTTCCTTTCTCGCATACGTCTAACGTTTATTTCTAATGTTCTGAATTCCAGTTCAATGTCATGGTTGATAACGGTAAACATGTGATGAGTGTTTGAGAGTTAAGGTGTTGACAGCTTTAACCTTCCCTCATGCAAATTTATTTTTACTTTCTCTACACGTACTATGTAGACAGTGCATAGAGAATGTTTTTTTTTTTTTTCCCCTTCTTCCATTTATAACTCCCTTTAACATCTAAGGTTATATCGGAGGCTTTGAAACAACTAGTCGGTAGGTCCTTTTACGTTTGGTTTAAATCATATTATTTTCCTCAAACAGGCACACATTCACTGTCAGACTCTATGGGGATAGGGAATAATTCTGGCTAAAGAAAAATTCCCCGTCCAGCCTGGAATCGAACCCGGGACCTCCGGGTGAGAAGTCAGCTCGCTGACCACTCGACCACGGAGGCAGTCAGAGAAGGTATTGTATTGCACCCAAAAATTTGATACTGAGATTTCTCCGGAAATACATGTTTTGGGTCCCCCTCAATAAAAAAATGCATTTTTGGAAAAAGGTACGTGTGTGTGTCTATAGACAGCATAGCTCAAAAACGAAAAGACCGTTTAATGCCAAACTTAGTATATAGTTTGATATTTTTCCAGAAAACTATACGAAGATTATGATCCTTTATATGGACAAATTTCGAAATTTTTTATTTTCTCAAAAATGTTCTAAAGATTTTGATTAAAATCACTTATATTTAATATATTTACATGCCAAATAAAATGTACATCTTGAATTATATAGGAATAGCCTCTAAAGACTTCTTTATTGTGGATGATTTTTATTGAATTTTGCATAACTGGTAAACTAGGCGGTTATTGTGCCGACACCCCACAAGGGACCCCTGGGAGGAAAGGATGAGGTAAATGATACACCGGGAGGCCGTACCAAAAGGGACGGCACAGCAACTACAGGGGTCCTACAGCTTCCAGATTGAAAGAGTCCGACAGTCGGACAGAGACCGGGGACCTCGCCCTTATGGTCCAACACTCTCGCTAGGGGCAGTCAAAGGACAGAGATTAACACTTTGGCCATCCGCTACGGCGCATCGAGCACCACCGCCGAAACAAACGGGAAAGAAGGTAAAACCCATATGGAGGGACAGAAATTCGGGGAATAAAGGAAACCTACCCAGCATTCGTCTGGCAACATGGGAAAACCCCGGAAAAACCATGGATCACATAGGCGGCCACGTGGATCACCGCTGAATCCTTGCACTTGACAGTTAGGAGCTGAGTTGGTACATCCACAGAGAACAGATGAAAAACTTTACCAGTTTGACTTTCTGAACCAATCACAAAAAAGCATTCCGGTCGGTCGGTCAGAAGCGGAAACGCATCTAGATGCCGCACCGTTGCAATATCTGTCTATTTTCAACCACGTACTCAGTTTGTGAACTCCTAACACGTGCGTTGAGTTGTTCTGTGCCAGCTAGGTATTATTCGTTGTTATTTATATATGTTGATAGTGTTGTTGTGTTTGTTTGTACGTGAGGGAACACAACAAGACTTTCACAATTATAGAGGTGGATAAACTTTTTCTGGGAGGTGTGGCGAGGGTGGACGCGGCTTCATGGAATAAGAAAGTGAATCATGTTCACAAAATAATACGAAAAACACAGAAATAAGACGGAATCAGCAGTGAATGTTAACCACTAATGATATGTCTTGGTGACGACGACGATGTTGATGATGACAATGGCGATGATCCTTTCCAGAATAATGACGACGGAGACTTGGATGGAATTGAGCCATTAAAATTCTAAACTGGCGAAAATCATTTTGTTATACATTTCTCTCATTGTAACGAGTATTTTGCATTAATCTGTTATATGTTGTAAATACGGTCGTCTCCTTAGCGCGGTGGTAGCGCAGCTGCTTACCAAGCGGGAGACCTGGGTTCGATCCCCAGTACCGGCGTGGGGATTTTTCCCCCGCTGGGAGACCTGGCCCGGGGTGCACTCAGCCTCGTAAGGTCCCTGGGGGGCCGATTGAGGAGCTACTTGATGGAGAAGTAGCGGCTCCAGGTCATGAGGACCGCATTAACCGGCCGGGAGGGACTCGAGGCGCTGACCACGTCTCACCCTCCAATACTGCACCCCATCCATGACGTCTGTAGTGGACCGAGATGGGAGACGCAGCGGCCGGGCGGTAGGCCAAGGTTCCCCGTGAGCAGTCGTGCCATGGAGTAATGTTGTAAATACGCAATGTATGCTGCATGCCTTACAGTATCACTGTTATTTTCAATTAATATGAATAATAACGAATTAGTTTCATTATTCATTGACATTCATTTACTATTACATTGTTTATATTCATCGTTACACACGATAGAAACATTTGTGATCAGCTGTTGTTTGCTAGTTATTCTGGCAACGACGCATACGCGAAACCACCCGAACTGTCAAGTGCAAGGATTCAGCGGTGGGAGTATAGCACCTCCGCCATTGGTGAAACCGCCTGAGCCATTTCTCTCGGATGAGAAACTAAACTCTAGGTATTGTACACTCGTACGACGTTTTCCACCAATTCTTAACTATTCCTTTGCTTAGGGGTCGGATGTCTGGCAGTTACCCCCTGCTCAAAATGGAAAGTGTTTAAATAGTCGGGTGTCAGTTGTGTGTACACGGCCCGTACTATAATTTGCCAGACAGCTCCCGGGTCCTCGTCCCCCGACCCTGGGCTATAGTGTCTTTTTTAAGGCGTTATAGGCTAAGAGGAGCATTAGGAAATGTTTAGGGATAAAGGGAAGAAGAAGGAGGAGGAAGCGGTGTTTACACCGAGTAAGAATTTGGCTCGTTCTCCCACAAAAGGAGAACCATTAAAAATGGACGAGGAGGAAATAATTATGGAGGAGGATGTCTTTGATATTAACAAAGCATCAACATGTATGAATACAATTATTGGAGGAGAGAAACTCTCCGTAAAATGTAAAACTAGATTGTTTGAGTTGCTTGGTAAGGTCATGGAATCTTACCAACAACTCCAATTAGAAAATATGATGCTAGAAACAGAGAATAAAATGTTGAAGAAACAAATAGTTGAGACACCAAAAACTTCATATGCCCAAGTGGCAATGAAACCAAAAATTAGTGAAAATGCTGAAAAATTGCATAAAGCTATGCAAAAACAAAAACATGCAGTGATAATAAAATCAACAAAAGGAAAGACAGTTAAAGAAGTACAAGAGATTGTGACAAGAAATCTTAATCCAACAAAAGAAAACATTAAAGTGAGCAATATTAGAACCACAGAATCAGCACTAATTGTGGAGGCAGATTCGAAAGAGGATATAGAAAAAATTATGATTAGCAATAGCTTGAAGGACAAAGAAATAAAAATTGAGGAAATAAAGAAAAGGAAACCACTTGTAATATTGTACGATGTGCTAACTACAGAAAAAGAAGAGGATCTGAAAACTAACATGTATGCAAAAAATTTCAAAGACAATATGTCCTGGGAAGACTTTAATAAAAACGTAAACTTTAAATTTCGTACAGGACCCAGAGACAAAAGATTTGTGCATCATGTTATTGAGGCATCATCCCAATTAAGAGCCCTAATGATACAAAAAGGAATAATTTATATAGGCTTCCAAGCAATTTATGCGAAAGATTATACTGTTGTTGCTCGATGCATGAAGTGCCAACAGTTAGGACATGTGGCAAAATATTGCCGGAATGAGAAGACGGTATGTGCACATTGTGGAGAACAGGACCACAATAAAAAAGACTGTGGGAAGAAAGATCAATCTGCTATATGCATACCATGTAGCAGTAAAAAGAGGAATAAAGTTCTGGGAAAAATTATAACCTGTAAAGACAAACAGCATTGTCCAACATACGCAATGTTTTGGGAACGATTGATAAATCGCATTGACTATGGATAAAGAAATAGTAAACGTTAATAAGACGAGGATAAGAAATAGAAATAATCCGAGCAGAGTAAGAAGAAATAGACGACGTGCTGAAATATATAGAGCAAAATTGAGAAAAATTGATACCTGTGACATATCAACACAGACTGATGAAATAGTAAATGTGGACATACATAGTGGATATTTGACACCAGACTCAGAAGAGGAGACATATTTGGATAATAAACAAAAGCAACAAAAGGTTTTTAAGAAGAAAAAAATACATGTAGAGTACGATGCTATATGCACTGATAATGAACCGACGACCGATGAAAAAACAGAGGAGGAAAGTGAAGAGGAAGTAAAACCTAAAACATCAAGTTTTAGTTTCTTTAATATATTTAGAAGAAAACCGCAGCCAATAAAGGAAAATAAAAAACCAGAAGTTAATGTAGAACAAAAACCAGAGATAAAAATAGAAAATATAGATATATTAGAAGTAGTAGAAGAAGAAAGTTTTGATCAAGTTGAACCTCAGCCAACTGGACAAGTGATAGCAAAAGATTTAGACCCAATAAATATATATGACAATTTTGAACATGCCATGCAACTGAGTCGATTGGAAGAGAAAAATACCCTAATAGCAGCACTAAGACATATTGTTAGGACTCAACATGAAAATGGAAAATCTGTAACGTTTCCAGTTCCAGATGCTATTGACAGAATGGAACTACATAGCAAAAACATCCCGACGGAACCAATAAAATTAAGGACATTGCTAACAATACTTTTTGAGAGAAGAGATAATTTTGACCTGGACGAAATTTATGGAAATTTTGTACAATGCTACGGAAGAGTAGTTTTTGATGCACAGCAGAGATGGCCTAATTGCTACGTTCATATTAGACAGGATAAAGCAAGTAGTGTATGAGCAAGAACCGCAACTGAAAGCAAACCCACTATGATGATTTTTCCGCAAACATCCAGTGCCACAGGAAGCTTTATTACCAGATCACAGCAACCTATAAACAGACAAAATTGGGTGAAAAAAACAAGCTTTCCAATTAATAACAAACCACTTATCACATTCAAAATTCCAAAATCGCCAAATATATCAAGAACCATTAAAGCTCCAGTAAAAAAGAAGACTGAAAAGAAAGAAGTACTCAAGGTTGATTTTCAGCCCGTGAACAAGATGAGAAGGGACTATAGAAATTTGAAATATATTAAACCTCGAAATAATGGACCAAGAAGAAGGCTGTCAGTACCAGATTAGTGGATTACGATTTGGACAAATAAATGCTCAAAGATCCAAAACTGTAATGATGGAAATAAGAAAACTTATAGACGATAGACAACTTGATGTAATTTGCATTCAGGAACCCTATATCATAAACAACAAACCAGCTCACATGCCTGTTACGGCAAGAACCATTTTAGAGGGAAATAATGCTAAAGCGACAATAGTAATAATTAATAAGGACATTCAAGTAGTACAAATTTCACAATATTGCGACGAATATGTAAATTGTGTAGAATTGACAACAAAAGGAGTAAGTTTTATTTTATGTAACCACTATTTTCAATATATGGACGAAATTGAGATACATTTAAACAAAATGAGGAATATTTTGGATGCGTATAATGGTAAGGCAATGTTGTTTACGATGGATGCAAATGCAAAGTCAAGATGGTGGTGGAGTAAACATCCAGACATAAGAGGAGAGGCAATGGAAGAATTTATTGCAAATTATAGTTTAAATATTTTAAATCGACCAAATAATCCATACACATTTGAAAATAGAACCGACGCAAAAGAAAATATTGACATAACATTAGCAAAAGGCTACATAACCGACAGAATAGAAAACTGTAAAGTAGCACAAAATTTGACGAGTGACCATAATTTAATATATTTTGACCTTATTACGCAACGACATGGAGATGAACACCGAATGTTTAATAAAAGAAAAAGATCCAAATAAAGAATGCAGATTGGAATAAGCTAATGGAAAATTTTATACTACCAGAAACAGAAAAAATGGGAGATGATGTAAATAAGAAAGCTTAACAGCTAACTACAAATATACAAAGGGCAATGGATTTAACATTTAAAAAGACTACGAATAAAACCAAAGAATACAGTATCTGGAATGAAAAATTGCAAAAATTAAGATCAAAGGTTAGGAAATGTAGGCAAAATTATCAAAAGAGTATAACGGCAACGGAGAGAGAAAGACATTTGAATATATATATAGGGAACTAAAGGAACGTTATAAAGTTTTGTTAGAAGCTACCAGACAAGAAAAATGGGAAAAGTTTGTAAAGGAAAATTTGGAAGAAGACATGTGGGGAGTACCTTACAAAATTATCTTGGAAAAAATAGCGGCACCAGAGGTGATATCAACATTAACAAAAGACGACGGAACCCAAACAACAGGCTGGATTGATTCAATACATCATTTAATGAATAAGATATTACCATCAGATAAGGAAGAAGATGATACGGTACATCACAAACAACGAAGAGAGGAATATAAACAAAATTACAACAACCAAAACGTAGTATATCCATTTGATGTGACAGAAGTAAAAATTGCGATTAGAGAACTAAAACAGAAAAAAGCACCAGGACCCGATAATATATGTGAAGAAGTAATACAAACATTAGAAAAATCAATAGCACCATACTTGTGTAAATTATTCAACGAATGTTTAATACTTGGACGAGTTCCATATTGTTGGAAAGAAGCGAATGTTGTTATTTTGAAAAAAGATAAGGACAAAGATCCAAAAAATCCAAAAACCTATAGACCGATATGTCTCTTAAATACGTTAGGTAAAATACAGGAGAAATTACTGTATAAAAGAATTAGTGAATATCGACTAATGAAAGGATTGACTACGAAGCAGTTTGGTTTTAGAAAAGGATATTCGACGGAGGACGCCATAAATGAAGCATTAACATCAATAAAGAATAGTAACAAAAAATATGTTTTAGGAATGTTTGTAGACATAGCAGGTGCCTTTGACAATTTATGGTGGCCTTGTTTATTTAACACAATGAGACAGCAAAATTATCCAAAAAGTTTATATAATATATTGAAAGATTACTGTAAAGATAGAAGAGTATATGTACATGGTGAAAATCAGACAATTATAAGAGAAATTTCTAAAGGATGTCCACAAGGTTCCGTTTTAGGACCCTTATTTTGGGACATATTAACCGAACCAATTTTAGAAGACTTAAATAACTTATATTATACCCTGAACATTGTAGCGTATGCTGACGACATATTGATTTTAATAGAAGCAGATAGCAGAATTGAATTAGAAGCTAAGACAAATATTACTTTGGACCACCTGGATACATGGTGTAAAGAATCCAAATTACAAATTGCACCACATAAATCGGCGTATATGCTGTTTAAAGGGAACCTTAAAAGAGATCCAACGATAAAACTTAATAATGTAAACGTGAAGCGGCAAAAAGAGATTAAATATCTTGGGATAAAATTGGATGAAAAACTGAATTTTGATATACATATTAATTACGTTAGAAGCAAATCCAGTAAAGTTATGATGAAATTACAAAGTTTGGCCACAAGGAAATTTAAACTACCGTTAAATACAATTCGAACATACCATATGAGTTTTTTAATTGGAATCGCAGGATATGGAGCCGGAGTATGGTCACATCGAATGAAATTGTCAAAAAATGTTACATTATTAAGAAGGACACAAAGACAAGCCTTATTAAGGATGACGGGAGCAGTAACGACAACTTCAACGATGGCCCTTTTGGTAACCTTAGGCATATGGCCGATAGATTTATTGATTAGACAACGCGCGGCATATTTTTGGATAAGAAAAGGACAAATTCAAAAGACGGAAGAAATAGTAGGTGCAATCTGTAATACAAGAGGACAAGTGAAAAAACAATTAATAACTATTTGGCAAAAAGAATGGGATGAAATAGAGGAAGGAAGAAGAACTTATGACCTATTTCCTAATATACAGGAAACACTAAATTTAAAACAAATACAACCGACCAGAGGAGGAATACAATATATAACGGGACATGGACCTTATAATGTTTATTTTAAACGAATAAATAAAAAAGAAGAGGATAAGTGTGATCGATGTGAAGAACAAGATACGCCTGAACATGCAATGTTTGAGTGCAAAAAATACGACGAGATATTGTTCGAAGATCGAAGACGACTACAAGGAAAAAGAATTTTTGACATTTTAAGACATGAAGACGACTTTAATATTTTGCGACAAATGGTATTAAAAATATCCGACCAAGTAATGGAAGAATATAACCAATTACGGCAAATGGGGAATCAAAATTTTAGAATAAGAAGGGAGGTAAGGGAGGATAGAGAATATAGGACAACAAGACTTCGTGCCAGGGAAAGACAGGAGCCAATGGAACGACAATTGGAAGAAAGAGATATTATACATGAGGACAACCTTCAAGAAGGAGAACAGAGAATAAATAGACGCAGGAACTTCTGGATTTCCACTGGACGTATAGAAGCAGGAAGAAGAAGAAGACAACAAGAAGAGGATGAAGAAGAGGAGACGAGCCAATGAAAACCCACGGATTTGACACCAAGCAACTGATGAACCAACCTCTTTTCCTGACGGCGGTGACACCACTGCAGTTCCAGTTGAGAGGAGGAAGGATTCCAGTTGGATATACCCAATAAGATAAATTACCTGATTGAGACTTATTTACTTAATTTAACTAGTAGAGTAGAGTAGTGTAGTTATTAAATTGTAACTAATTTTAAAATTGTTAATAAAGTAGTATAGAAGTAGTTAGAGATTGGAATGTATTTAAATGTATGATAGTAGTAGAAATAGATGTAGAAGTTCCTTGGAACTGTAGTAGTAACATTTTGTAAGCTACTGGTCTCCAGTAGCATTAGTTTAGAAAAATGTATCTGCAAAATTATGTAAAATTTATGAGCAAATAAAATAAGTTAGGAGGAAAAAATAAAATCGATTCAACTTTGTCCTGGAATAGCCTCTAGATGCCAGGATAATAGTTAAGCAGATTTTATTTTTTTTATTTTTTATTTTTTTTATTCCTTTGCTTATTCTTATACTTACTGCTACTCAAAGTACACATTTGCAACACTGAGAGTACAAGGGGAATAAGTAGTTTTAAGCGATAGATAGTCATATCTTTTAATAACGTATCTCTATGTGATAGCTTGAAATTCGTTCTTTTTGCAAGAAATAAAAGAGGAAAAAACGAATTAGTACTTTGTAGTTGAAAAACTATAAAGCACTTTAATTCAAATGTATGTAATAAAGAATATTACGAAAATAGTTAGCGCCGTGAAACAACTTTTGGACATAAATTGTGTGCCTTAAACAGATCTGCATTTTTGTTAAGTAACTTTTTGTCTACCTTCTACAATTTGAAGGGCTCGTTTGTTATATATGCATGAATTTCTCTACACCTAGCACTTTACAGTAGTACACAAACTATTTTTCATAAATTTATTTTTCTATTTACTTGATTTTAAAGCAGCTAAGCCTTTTCAAAAACAGCTATTACAGATTTCGATAAAGATACAAATCTGATATGTTCCATTCGGTTAACTTTCTCTGCAACAAATTATTGTTAGAAAGTTTATGCTTCTATTTACTTCATGCGAATCCAGAAAAAAGTATCAGAAATAGTCTTATTACTTGCTTCCTTGTAAACAGAAGCGAAATATGGGAGTAGCATTGGTTAAAGTGATAGTCAAAAGCTGGTTGCTATGTGACTGAAGTTCCTTTGTTTGTATGGACAGGAGTTGACAAATTCCTGTACGAGAAATGTATGCCTTTTTTAAAGCTGAAACCAAAAACAAGGAATACCTGAAAACTCCACGAAACAAATGTATATAACATAAGTTGCGTGTTTTAATGTGCTCTACATTTTTTGTGTGGTAACTTTTTCTCCATCTCTTATGGCTTAGCAGTTATGCAAAATTCCGTAAAACAGAATAAAGAAGTCTTCAGAGGCTATTCGCAGAAAATTCAAGATATACATATCTATTATTTGTCAAGTAAATATCTTTAATATAGATATTTTAATCAAAATCGTTAGAGCCAGTTTTGAAAAAATCAAAATTTTCTAAATTTGTTCCATGTAAAGGGTAGTTGGGGTGGGGGGGATTTTCTTGAAAATCTTCGTGTCGCATCCTTGGAAGATACCAAACTTAAATACAAAGTTTGGTATTCAACGGTCTTTTCGTTTTTGATCTATGCTGTCACAGACACAGACACACACGGACCTTTTTCTAAAAATGCTTTTTTTTTATTCAGAGGGACCCAAAACATGTATTTCTGGTGAAATCTCGGTATCGAATTTTTGGGTGGAATGCAATACCTTCTCTATACACTACGTACATAATGCGTGTAGAAAAAGTAAAAAAGGAATAGCGATAGTTAAATGTTTAAGATGGACGATATTTACTATTTTTTTATATTACTAATAGGTTTATATGCGTCTATCCAATATTATACAAAATTAAAGTTCCTCCCCAAAACTGGACTTCACAAGGTATTCCCAGAGTATCAAGATGACATTTTGTTTGTCATATAAGAGTGTTTAATACATGGTGTTTTAAACCATAATTGTTAGAGAATTTTTTGAGAAAATCAAACAATTTTTAACAATGTTCCCACATGGAGTGGGAAATTTTCTTAAAAAGCTTCGAGTTGCTTCTTCTGATGATTCTTTTTACTATGATGTTCACAGACACATGGACATATACACGAACGAACATTTATCTAAAACTTTTGGTTTTATTCAGGAAGTCTCAAAGCGCTGAAATCTCGTATCGAATTTTCGGTTGGAATACAACACTTCCTCTACTTTACTATAAGTGAACATTAGAGAAAGTAAAATTCATTCAAAATGAAGATTCAAGATACACATTTCATTTGTCATGTAAATATTGTAAAGCCGATGTCCCACGGTCAAATATTTTGGTCCATTACTCTTCAACCTACGAAATGGATCATGGGGAATCGGATAATTTCAATGCATACAATTTCCGTCCTATTTTTCGGTCCAATTCCAGTTTGCCACCACAGGATACAGCGGTTTTAATTTTTGCTTCAAAAGTATGAAATCAACCAATGATGGTAATGACGTAATAAGATGGCAGCTAGCGCTGGGTCTTCCTTCCCGCTCACGTGATTGTTTGTGTGAAACTTGGCTGTATCTTGTAGACTTTGTCCTAAATAATAGGGTTATAGTAACTGAGCAATGGTTGAAATACACATTTTTTGCGCGGCAGAGATTTATGAAATAATGACCCCTGCAAATGTATTTTATCCGATCCATTTGTACCTAACCTTCCTTTCTCAACAAAAAATATAAAAACGTGATCTTATCTTTGATTTGCTAGTATAGATTGCCTCATATTTGTGTCTTGGCGAGTGATTTTTGCCTCAACTAAGGAAGCAACTTTCCAAACAAATGTTCGTCCATCCTATGGAAGTTAAAATAATTTATAGGGTCAGAAACGAGTTCATTTTGCAGCATATGGAGTACACCTCTTCCTTCGCCTGCATTCCTACGTTGCAGCCATGGTCTAGTCCACCAACTTGCAATGCAATGCTCTTGCAATGGATACATAAATTAAGCTTGCGACAGCGAACGTAAATAATTGTGGCTCAGCAACCTCCACCATTTTCTATCAGCTATTAATGTGCATGCGAGAAATATTGGACCAATACACTCCCGTGGGAATGGAATGGAGAAATTGTACACACGTTGTATAAACATTTTGACCAAATTTTGACCGTGGGACATCGGCTTAACATATTACATTTTCATAAAAATGGACAGTAATTACTGAGAAAATGAAACATAACGAAACTTTTTCCATTGAAGGTTAGTTTGGGACAGGAGGATCTTCTTTAAACTCTTCCTGTAGTGTCCTTGGAGAACGCTGAACTAAATATCTATACTTTTCGTTTTGGAGTTATGCTGGTCACACGCAAGCGCGTACGCGACCTATTTATAAACATTATTTTTACTGGATTTGGGTACATCAAATATGCATTTCTGGTGAAATTGCGGTATCGAATTTTTGAATTGGTTGAATGTAATACTACACTATCCTATAGGTAAACAATACAGGGGTCCATTTGAAAATATTGTTTCTATTGATACTTTGTGTTACTTATAATCTTACAAGGAAAGCAATCATACATCCAATATACAAAGGCAAGGGTAGTGTTGACAAACCAAACAACTATAGAGGCATTGCATTATTATCAAATGTAGGAAAAATTTTTACTGGTATTATGGCAAGCAGGATACAAACATGGGTTGAAGAATATGATATCCTCTCGGAACTTCAGATGGGCTTTAGAAAAGGGAGGAGGACAGTTGATAACTTATTTATTATAAAAACACTGGTAGATAAATACTTGAAAGACAAAAAAGGAAAGTTATACATGGCTTTTGTGGATTTAGAGAAAGCATACGATAGGATAGAGCTTCAATTGCTGTGCCATAACTTGTTGACTAAAGGAGTGAGTAAACAAATGGTGGACACCCTTAGAGCATTATATAAGGAAAATACTTTTTGTATAAGAGTGGAGGAAGGGGTTGTAACAAGAGAAATCCAACAAGAGAAAGGCCTTAGACAAGGGTGTAAGTTAAGTCCAGTCCTATTCAATTTACATATAGATGGTATATTAACAGAAATTGGGAGAAATAATAACTCTATACTAGTAATTAATAATATTCAGATTCCAGGACTACTGTTTGCAGATGATCTAGTTATAGGTGCAATTACAGTGAATGGCTTGAAACAATCCTTGCAAGCATTAAATAATTACTGTAAAGAGTGGAGTTTAAAAGTGAACCAGGACAAGACGCAGATTGTAGTGTTCAAAAAAGGGGGGAAATTGAGCAAGTATGAAAAATGGAAGAATGAGAATAAAAAGGAGTGCAGGGTAGCGAAAGAATGTATTTATCTAGGAGTTAAAATTGGCAGTAGTGGCAACTGGGAAAAACAAAAGGAATTTGCATTGGCAAAAGGAAAAGGAGCTTTGTCAGATATTAGAAGTTGCAAATACAAAGTACCTAATATAAATATTAGATGGTTAGAAAAAGTATACAATATGGTGGTTGAGGCAAAAATGCTATATGGGATAGAAGTATCGGGATTAGAAGGAGGATGGGAAGTCATAGATGAAGTGCATAGGAAATTTTGCAAAGAAATACTTGGGTTATCAAATGCAACTGTTAGGCAGGTAGCACAAATAGAGCTGGGTAGAGTGGCAAGTAAGGGAAACATTATGGAAAGGCATTGAAATTTTGGCATAGAATATTGAAATTGGAAGAAAGGAATTTATTAAAGCAGTGTTAAGTATATCAAGAGAAAAGTTTAAAGAACAAGTGATGGGTAGACTGTCTCAGAAATAACCTGGAAAGTAGTGGGTTAGGGGAAATGGGAGAAGAAGAGAAAATAATGTGAATAACTTCTGGAAGTTGGCAAGGAAAAGATTTGAGGATATAGAAATACAACAAATATTTAGTGAGATAATTGAAAAGAGATCTTTAGTTTTCTATACACCAATGAAAGTCTCATGGGGAAGGGAAAAGTACATAGATGTGACAAATAAAGAGGAGCGAGAAGGTATTGCGCATGGCTGAAAGCAGGAGTATGGAGATTAAAAGGTTTAAGGAAAGGTGTTCCACAAAACCAATGTCCTATATGTGGCGGAAATGAAGATATGGAACACATTTTATTTAAATGTAAAGGGACAGAAATTTGGAGAAAAGAGTATATTAATAAGAAATGGTTTAAAATAGATAGACATGTAGCAGTAGTTGAAATGTTTCAAAAAGACAGTAAGAAGATTGGACAATTCTTATAAAAAGTGAAAAATAAATGGGTATGGACAATAAATAGACAAAATGGAGTAATAAACTATTGTAAAATTAAGTATGAACGGTAAAGAGCCAGGGCTGAACACCAGTCATATTCACCTGCATACAGCTTGGCATAAATGAATAAAACCTTTTTTTTTTCATTCAAAGCATACTTACCGTCTTGCAAGCATTACAGGAAGCAGGAAGCTCATTTGTTTATGATAAATGTATGGTTTTGTTTTCCCGCTATTTCTTTGGACCCTCATTGTCCTCGTAAAAGCATCCTTTAAGGATTTCCAGCGTCTCTGTATTATTCTACCTGTGAACACAAACATAAAATAAAAATATTTATTTGTATGTGTTTATTTCTCTGCAAGTAGGTATCACCCGGTGGCAGAGTTATATATGTATACAAGATATATAAACAATAAATCACAGCTGCCAGTTTATGGCTTTGTAAGCTAGATATAATAGTTATTTACACAAATATGAAAACATTAATTTTTCTCTCAATTCAGATTAATTAATTTCATAATTAGAATCACCAACCAATTTAACATTTGTATTTACAACAATATAAAATCACAAGCATTTCATTTAAGGAATATTTACAAAAATTATCCAACATTAATATCAAGATTTTTCCTAAATTTCTTCAGAGACAGGGGACAACCCCGAAAGGCTGATCCAGGCAATTCATTCCAGTCTTTTATGGTTCTATTTACAAAGGAGAACTTTCCCACGTCAATTCTGTATTTTCTACCCTTAATTTTGAACGGATGATCGTTTCGTGCATAGTAAGTTGGGTTTTCCAGTTTGTCAGTAACGTCCTCCCATGCGTTTAAGCCAGCATAAATAAAGCGCACAACCTCTGTTTCTCACGCCTAACTTTCAACGGCTCCCATTTTATTTCCTCGGCGTTTGGAGGCCCAAAATAATTACCTCTTTTTATGAATTTTATAGCCCTTTTCTGGATCTTTTCTAACGAATCAATTTGATTTACTCTATACGGGTCCCAACAAGTTACTCCAAATTCCATGACCGGCCGCACTAAGGACTTGTACGCGATTTCCCTGGACTTTGCACTCCCCTTTTCTAAAATCCTCATTAAGAAGTGCAGTGTTTTCCACGCTTTCTTAGATACTGAATTTACCTGCTCGTCCCATCCAGCGTTACTCGCCAAGTAAACTCCCAAGTATTTGCAGCTGTCCACCTGTGGAATTTTTTCCCCACCCATATGATAGTTTTGCAGAATTTTTTCCTTAGATCTATTAAATGCAATTGACTTACTTTTGCCAGCGTTAATTTTCATTTTATTTGCAGCAGACCAATCACTAATTTCATTTAAATCACCCTGAAGAGCAGTCTCATCTTCAACATTTCTAATTTTATTGTAAATAATGCAATCGTATTACAACAACCTTATCTGGCATTTTATATTAACAGTTATGTCATTTACAAAAATAAGAAAAAGTAACGGCCCCAGTACTGAGCCTTGGGGTACGCCCGAGCTTACCATACCCCTTTCAGATAGCTCCTTGCCTACTTTTACCCTTTGCGATCTTCCTTCCAAAAAATTTTAACCCATAGAACTACGCGTTTATCAATTCCTGTAGCAGTTAGCTTCTGGATAAGTAAATTATATGATCCAACATCAAAAGCTTTGGAAAAATCTATCACCACTGCATCTTTTCTTCCCCCTGCATCCACCTCCTCTGCTAAATCTTGAAATATTGACGTTATCTGGCTTTCACACGAGTACCCATGTTGCGCTTTATTGAACCACTTTTTGCTTTCTAATTCCTCCAGTATATATTCCATAATTAAATGTTCCATCAATTTGCACACTACTGAAGTTAGGCTGACTGGTCGATAATTATTTAATTCTGTTTTATTTCCCCCTTTATGAATTGGAACTACAATCGCGGTTTTCCAGTCTTCCGGTAAGGCACAGTTATTTATTGACATATTAAATAAAAGCATTAGGTACGGAATCATGGATTCCCCTCCAATTTTTAGTATTTCGGTCGGTATATTATCAGGCCCCCTCGACTTTCGATTTTGCAACATTCTGATCCTTCTGCGCAATTTGGATGCCATTATTTGAAAAACGGAATTTCCACTATCCTCAATTTCCAATTTATAATTATAATCCGTTTTGTTAAAAACAGACACAAAATGTGAAATTAATGCGTTCGCTTTTTCCTTATCGTTCAATATGGCAATTCCATTTTCCTTGAGTTCTGGTATGCCAAGTTTATTTCCCCTGCGATTTCCAACTATTATTGGTCCCGCTAAGAATTTGTTCTAAGAACCGCTCCTGGGCTTGCAACGTTTCGTCTTTCAATTGTTTAGCTAATTCTTTATATCTGTTAAATGTCAATCTGACTTCTTCCGTTTATGAAACGCGCGCCTAGACTTTCGTTTAAGTATTCTGATGGATCTTGTATAATATTCTGGATCATTATTTTGTTTGATAACTTTGTATGGAACGTATTTCGTTATTGATTCCGAAATAAGTATTTTGAAACTATCCCATGCTGCATCTACATTTGTTGCAGATTTTACAAACAGGCAAAATTGCTTTTGAGAAAAGTCTGAATTCCATCTACGTCTGCTCTGCAGAAGTTAAAACTAATAATTTCCTCTCCTTCAAACCGGTTTCGCACCTTCCAGTTTATGTCTAATTGTACACAGCTGTGGTCACTTATACCTGGAAAAGCCTCACATGCGCTAAACAATGACTCAGGTCTGCATAGAAACACGTCCAGTACAGCCGATTTCCGGGTATCTGAGACAGAGTTGGGCAATTAACTAGCGGATATTTGGCATGAACCAAATTAAGTTGATTACGAGTAACAATCCTGTCTCAGTAATGCTGTTTTAGAGTAAGGACCATTCTTGTGCGTAGTTTTAAAGGGAGTGTATCACAACTTTTTGCTTTCTCTACACGTACTATGTACATAGTGTATAGAGAACAAATTGTATTGCACCCAAAAATTAGATTCCGAGATTTCACCGGAAATACATGTTTTGGGTCCCCCTGGATCCAAAAAGATTTTGGAATATGTGTGTGTGTGTGTGTGGACAGCATAGTTCAAAAACATAAAGAGCAGAGAAGCTAAGGTTCGACTTGCTAATTGAACCTGGGACTTTACATAATAATGACATATTTATATAAGAAGTGAAGTTTGATATTTCACCACATGTTTCTATACTTTTGTGAATGCACTTATTTTGCAGATATATTACATAAAATTAACTTACTTCATAAGCTTTACTAATAGCATTATTTCATTCCAAAATATTGTGAAAACTTCCACACGCAACATTACATTGTGACAACTGTATAGTAAAAACAAGTATTTCTGCTGAAATCGCGGTATCGAAATTTACGGTGGAATACAATTTACGTACATAGTGTATATGAGCTATGGAAAGTAATAACAAACAAATCTGATGTGTTTCATTCACATGACTTTCTCTACATCTCTGCAACAAATTATTGTTAAAAAGCTAATGCCTCTACTTCATGCTAATCCAGAAAAGAAAAATGAAGAAAAAAATAGCAGAAATAGTTTTATTTCTTCCTTGTAAGTAGAAGCGAAATAAGATAGTAGCATAGTTTAAAGTGATAGTCTAAAGCTGGTTACTATGTGACTGAAGTTCCTTTGTTTGTATGGACAGGAGTTGAGAAAATTCTATATGAGAAAAGTATAAGTTTTTAAAGCTGAAACCAATAGCAAGGAATATCTTAAAAACAAAAACAAACAAACAAAAAAAAACAAACAAAAACAAAAAAAACGATCACCACGAAAAAATGTATATAACATAAATTGTGTGTTTTAACGTGCCTATGTATATATTTTGTGGTAAGTTTTTGTCCATCTCTTACAGTTTAGCAGTTCTGAAAAATTCCTTAAAATGTATCCATAATAAAGTAGTCTCCAGAGGCTATTCCCAGAAAATTCAAGATATACATTTTATTTGTCAGGTAAATATCTTTAATATATGATATTTTAATCAAAATCGTTAAGAGCCATTTTTGAGAAAATAAAAATTTTCAAAAATGTTCTATGTAAAGGGTAGTTTGGGTGAGGGATTTTCTTGAAAATCTTCGTGTCGCATCCATGGAAGATACCAAACTTAAATAGCAACTTTGATATTTAAAGGTCTTTTCATTTGTGAACTATGCTGCCCACAGACACACACGGATCTTTTCTATAATGCCTTTTTTTGGATTCAGGGGACTCAAAACATGTATTTCCGGTGAAATCTCGATATCGAATTTTTGGGTGCATTACAATACCTTCTCTATACACTATGTACATAGTACGTATGGTAAAAGTAAAAATCTGATGTGTATCTTTTGCAAAACTTTCTCTAGCTATTTTGCAAGTAAACTATTCTAAACAACATTATTCTTTTATGTACAATTCAATATCAGGTCAAGATAATCATTAGCAGAAATTGTCTTATTACTTGCTTCCTTGTACGTGAATATTACAGCAGGTTAAAATGCATTACAGAGACATCCACAAACTTTGTACATTTGTATTTGTTCCACTTAAGTTGATCTTTCTTCCTCTTAGTACTTTTCAGATTGATTATTACAAATTGAACTCTTTACACCATTATCTTGGGCTAAAAAATATATTTTCTCCCAAAAAAGGGTTAAAGCTATTTGGTTTGGTAACCTGGTAAATGCATTGGCAATTCAAAATACCGGACCGAAATGAGCCGATTCGCCATGAGACAGTTCATTATTGACTGAGGTAATTAATAATGGTATAATAGTAGATAATAATTGTCAAACAGTAAAATTGTACATCTTGAATATAACGTAAACCTGTATGCCCGTCCGCCCCAGGGGTGGTGGCGACAGACTGTCGGACATATGGTCTGGCTGAACAAAGTATGGGGACACCTCCCCTAAGATGTGTGTGCTGGAGCCAGTTTCCAGATGTAAGTTTTGGGAGTCGAAGTTTAAAAGTTGCATGGAGCAGACGTGAAGAGAGATGAGAACTTAAAGAATTGGTGATCCAAGGCGCTCACGTCCCACAAATTAGAAACTCCGTCGAAAAACAAGCAATTTAGATTGACATTCGCTAAACAGTTTGTGGCGTGCTTCCTGGATTTCTTTCTCCAATGTGTAGTTGGTGCAAACGGCGGTGTGAGAAGTTACTAGAAGCAATAAACACATATAATAATAAAAGGTATATCCACGTTGTATTTACTCCCTGAAAAACCAGAAGAGCTATCATTGCTCGTGGAAATATGGTTCATTAATAAGTACCAACTGTGGGACTACCCCACAGTACACTGAGAGGGTATGAATGACGTCGATTATTCTCCCTTAGCTGCTCTTTCAGTTGCTCCCAACAGGCTTATGCAGGCATGCAAGCTCCAAACCGGTCTGCTCAGTTCTACTTGATATCTACTTAGGATAACAGCAGAACTTGTAACTAACTCCTTATATTGTGTGTGTGTCTCTCTTTCTCTCTCTCTCTCTCTCTCTCTCTCTCTCTCTCTCTCTCTCTCTCTCTCTCTCTCTCTCTCTCTCTCTCTCTCTCCCTCCCTTCTATATCTCCCCCTCCCTCTCCCTCTAACTCTCCATCCTCCTCTCCCTCTTTCTGTCGCTTTGATTTTGTTTCTGTTCAGCATTTTTCTGTTAAAACCCTATTTCTAAATATCTATCTATATAAAAATGAATCGCTGAAATGTATGCACGCGTATCACTTCCGAACTACTGCATCAAATTGAACAATTCTTTTTTTGTTGTGTTCGTTATTGTCACGACAAGGTTAAAAATGATTAAAAGTAGTACAGGAAAGTATTTAAAATCTCATAAAACGAATAAAAACTGTGCCAAGCGAACGCATTTCGGTTAATAGCCACCAGATGGCAGTGGTATGACGGTAATTTGTTGTTAAATGGTCGTAGTACTGCTATATGTTTCCCTCCCCATTCAATGTTAAGGTAACGCACCAGTTTATCGACATAATGACGCAACGCAGCAGTGAAATTCAAATACATTTTCATATATTAACTGTCCTTTCCTTACTCCTGTTGTTTAAAATAAAGCAGCAAAGAAACTTTCCCGGCGACTAACAGTTAGAGTAAGTTTATTTGCCAATAGATGGCCATAGTGGTATTTTCCCTCCCCACCCAATGTTAAGGTAACGAAACAGTTTATCGAGATGACACAACGCAGCAGTGAAATTCAAATACATTTTTAAGTATTAACTGTCCTTTCCGTACTGCTATCGTTTAAAATAAAGGAGCTTTTCTGGCGACGAACACGTTAAATACGTACTTATTATTTGCCAAATGGCCGTAGTACCTCCTGCTCTATTTTTCTTCTTCAGTGCTAAGGGAATGCACCCGGTTATGGAGACAATGACGCAAGATAACTGTGAAAATCAAATATATTTCTTATGTATTAACTATCGTTAGTAGGGGGTAAAGGGGGATTTCAGGACTCAAAGGATGCCGCCCATGTAAAACATCATGTACATATGTAACACTTAAGATAAACATCAGCCGACAGACCACCCACACAGCGCTGCCTCTTTGCCAAGACAACAGTCTAAAAGCTTCCCCATGTACCTGTCAATCAAAGTATGTGCTGCCGGCTACTACCCCCTCCCCCCTTTGCCAAACCACCTGTCTAAAAGATTTTACTTGCAGGGCTCTTAATCACTTGAACGATCGTCTTTCACATTCACAGATCAATTCAATTTAATCGATTGACCACGCCCACTCGAATTTCTAATTTTGGAGCTACAAGGCTCATCTGCATATCAAATCGATCTAGTTTTTCACGAGGAATCTGAATCTCTAATCATAAATACAAAATTCTTTTGATTTCAATTCGATAGTCTCTTTTAATTAAAAACACGTAGGATTTCTCTATCTCTGGCAATTCGAGAGCTACAAGGCTCATTTGCATGACAAATCAGTCTAACTTTTCACAAAGAATCTGTATATACAAACATAGTTCAACTGTCATGGCGAAAAAACTCGATAAAATTACTGAGTGGAATATTTGATATAAATTATTAGATATCAATTGAACATGCGTTAGCGGTAATATTTTTGCAATGAATTATAACACTCACACGATTGAACATGTTAAAAGCTTTATTATTCAATACCAACATATGAAATGAAAATAGAAAGAGAGAATTGCTTTTATAAACCCTACTAATTCATCACATCAAAACCAATATGGCGGCGAAGTGATTGTGTTTCCAACGAGCAGAGGGAACCTCAACTGGGAATTCAACCTGAGACCTCTCGAACACTGAGAATGCCAACATCATTCCAACACTAGACATTATAAATCTTAATAACGGTTCTTACACGGAGACCTACAATCAACTTTCAGTGTGGGGGGGGGCCTACTAATTCATCATATCAAAACCAAATTGGCGGTGAAGTGATTGTGTTTCCAACGAGCAGAGGGCACCTCAACTGGGAATTCAACCTGAGACCTCTCGAACACTGAGAATGCCAACATCATTCCAACACTAGACATTATAAATCTTAATACCGGTTCTTACACGGAGACCTACACTGAACTTTCAGCGGCGGTGCAACCACGCGACTTTACTGCTATGTATAATTAAACAACCTCAAAAAGGATTGAATGTAGAATGCAATTATAACACTCGCTATACATAAAAGCTGTTTTTATTCCCTTATAATCCCCTATCCAGTACAAGAATTAACTTCACGAATAATCAAGAAACTTTAATTACAATTACGCAAATTAAAATGTCAATAACACTTAGAGAATTGAAGCTACAATAAAACGCCATAACACTTTTCTTATTCCTTTATCAGCCCATACCCAGCACAAGTACAAGACACACGATTGGTTAATTTTAAGAAATTTGAATTACAATTACGCTAATTAAAATGTTAATAACGGTTAAATAATTGAGATTACAATAAAATACTACGAGAATTTTCTTGCTCATTTATCACCCTTCATCCAGTACAAGAATGAATTCCAGCTATCCAACACTCGAGAAACTTTAATTACAATTACGCAAATTAAAATGTCACTAACACTTAGAGAATTGAAGCTACAATAAAACGCCGTAACACTTTCCTTATTCCTTTATCAGCCCATACCCATTTGTGATTGGCTAATTTAAGAAATTTTAATTACAATTACGCCTGTTAAAATGCCAATAACGCTTTGAGAATTGAAGTTACAATAAAACGCTATTAGACTTTTCTCAATTCTTTATCATCCCCTATTCAGTACGAGTATTAGATTCGGGATTAATTCAATAAATTTTAACCACAATTATACCTTTACTTTAAGTTTAAAATACAAATAACAACCCCATTTGCAACGCTATAGCGAAATGAGTGATACAAATGCTTCACGAAATTACATCTACATGTCAACTACTACTTGGATTATACGCCCAGTGTATTCAAACATTATTCGTAACTATCACAAGACATATAAAATGTTTTTATTTACGCAAATGTCAGACCTATACCAAAATATGGTGTGTTCCATTCACGTGACCTTCTATACCTCTCTGAAACAAATTATTGTTAAAAAGCTTGTACGTCTTTTTACTTCATGCTAATCGAGTAAAAACTAGTAGAAATAGTCTTCATACTTGCTTCCTTGTAAGTAGAAGCTAACTAAGGGAGTACCATAGGTTAAAGTGATAGTCATAGTCAAAAGTTGGCTGCTATGTCACTCTCCTGTAAGAGAAAAGTATATGTTTTTAAAGCTGAAACAAATAACAATGATTATATCGAAAAAAAGGGTTCACTCCACAAAAATCATGTATTTAACATAAATCGTGTGTTTTAACGTTCCCTACATTTTTGTGTGGTAAGCTTTTATCTATCTCTTATGGTTTACTAGTTATAACAATTTATTCAGAATAAAAAAGGTCTTCAGAGATTATACTCAAAAAATTCAAGTTATACATTTTATTTGTCCGGTAAATATCTTTAATATGCGATATTCTAATCAAAATCGTTAGAACCATTTTTAGAAATAAAATTTTTCGAAAAAACGTTCCATGTAAAGGGTAGTTTGGGGGGGGGCTTTTCTCAAAAATCTTCGTGTCGCATACCTGGAAGATACTAAACTTAAATACCAAACCGAATTTGCGTTTTTGAGCTATGCTGCCCAGTCACACACATATACACACCAACACACACAAACACACAGTAATGCAGACACACACGAATCTTTTTCTAAAATGGATTATTTTGGATACAGGGGACCCTAAAAACATACATATTCCCAGTGAAAAATCAGCATCCGATTTTGGGTGGAATACAATACCTTCTCTATACACTATGCACAAAGTACGTGTAGAGAAAGTAAAAACAACAGCTAACACAATTTGAAATCACTTAGACTGCCTACAACTAACTGAGCTGTATTCTCTAATTTTCAACACTGTACATTTTCAACAAGGGGATACCATAGTAAAACCAACAGCTAACATGGCTTGAAATCACTTAGACAGCCTACAACTGACTTAGAAGTATTCTCTAATTTCAACACTGTAGTATAAACTATAGCTTGAAGCATCACGTACCTTGACGATTATGCATAAATAAATACCTTCAAATGAAATACCATACCAAAAATAACAGCTAACATTGCTTGAAATCACTTAGACAGCCTACAACTGACACAGCAGTATTCTCTAACTTCAACAGAGAAGTATAATTTATAACTCGAAGCACTCATCACATAACTTGAGGATTGAGCATAAATAAACATTTTCATAAACACTTATCACAATCGCTATGAAAGAAAGCCGCGCAAGGCTGCTCACCTCTTGGCTAACATATAACACAAGGGAAAACGGAAACATACTACCTATTACAAAAAGCGAAGCATGATCCGACCAGTTTCAGACGATAAAGAAGGCTGGCGACATTTTGAACAAAACATCCTAGCTCTCCCCTTCAGAGCTTTCTGTTAGAAAAACATCCTCACTCGGCCCCTCTAGGCTAAGAATAGGCAGATACATGCATTCCCCTTCCTTAGGTATACACTGAAGAAAACATGTTTTTTTTTTTTTTTTTATGTGAGCAACTATATAAGCCTGAGGTCAGCAATATAGAGCTACTTATTCGATATAACCGCCGTGAAAAAGCATTCTTGAAAACAAACGTCAAAGCTTTTGATGATATGAACGAATACAGGAGAGAGTGTGCTGAAGATTCGCATCATTATACATACTTTCACAAAGAATCGTGCAATGGACGAATGCATACGATTACATGCATATACCCTGCTTACCATAATCAGATACCTTCAAGGAATCCCTGTTCCGAAGACTGCTCTGTCTACAAGAAAGATATATTGTAAGTACAATACATTCACGTCTTTCTACTATTATAAGTACTACAAATGTATTCAAGTAATGATGGCTAATTCCAATACATTTTTATATATCTAGGGGTCGGAACACTCAAGAGCTTCACGATTCAGATACCATAGATGCAACGGATATGTTTAGATCAGCACATGAGATTGAAGATCACTTAGAATTATGCAACGGTCGCACTCATGTGGTGATTTGTTCAAAACCCGCAGTGCATTATAGAATAACATCATACTTCATCTGCAACTCGACCTGTAGCGTGTATTGGTCAAGGCATATGAGACAAAGGTAATTACAAACTAAAAATACGACGAGTGGCCAGCACATCACACATTTATTTCTTGAAAAAATTAATAACCCTCATTGTTCTTTCCAGAGTTCGAGAGTCAATCCCGGTACCGCCAGAGCTCATAGACCCTGCTAGGACTGACGTTGACGAGGGGGATGTCTGCATTTCAAACCCATGGAACAACTGCCCTGTACAAGATTATGATGACATTCCGAATATGAGTACGTCGAATCAAGCATCAATGTGAGTATAATATATTGCTATTACATCAAGAAAGAAACTAACCTTATTTCCATTGCAGTGATCGAGTCAAAGGAAAACTAATAACATTTACTAATTTTCAATAATTCTAATGTTCCAGATCCAAGGAGATACAAGAGGAGAAAGACCCTTTTGCTAGTCATCTCAGGAAGCTGAGATTGCTGGAAGACCGCATGCACAATATTTGTAAACGAGAGGCAAGCATAGAGACATATGAAACCCAGAGCAGACCAACTAAACGCATCCATCCCATTCTACATATCCAAAACAAATAATTCTAGTGTAGTGCTTTATTATGAACTACCAGTGCTTCTCAAAAGCAGTGATCATAATGGCTTTGTATATACATGACATATATAAAGCGCGCCTATGACTCCCTAAATTCTGCATGTGCACAAAAGACAAAGTGCGCACATTGTGAATATATTGAAAAATATAGTGCTATAATATATAATTGCATTCATGAGAAAAACGAAGCCGCTAGACTCTTTTAATAAAATAAAACAAAGGACGTGTAGGATTTAAAAAGAAATGAAGATGTAAAGAAGCTGGCACATTTATAAGCAAACATTTATTTAATCTAACTAATGAAAATAAAACATTTTGAAGAGGCACGGACATGGAGAAGGAATGTAATGAAAATACTTATAAATAAAACTATTATGTACATATAATCCCACTAATGTTTTTATTCCACAAAAACAAATACAAATTTTCAACATCCTAATCCTTTGCATAATTAGGCATTTAAATTATCGATTACATGACAGGTGATAAGGGCTTGTAGGTGAATACCTCATTGTGTATAATCAGACAATTTAATATTGTAATTTCTGGTGATAGACGTCCTGCACGCTTTAAGGTTGAGAGCGAAAATACCCCTTTACACCAGCAAAACAGGAACACCAGGCTGAGTCGCAAATATCTAGAGGGCACTTCTGTTTACTAGCATTCATACAGGAAATAATCCGTTTCTTCAGCTTTACTTTTATCACACACTTCTCTAACAAGAATGTAAGTAATACATAGCTCGACCAATGAAAAACAGTTTCAATGCTAAAAACCCAATCAAGTTTACGGTAGAAGCCCATCTATAAAAGTGGAACATGCAGATATCAGATAACTCAATTTAGAGAAAAGGTCTCAGCGCAGTGATTGGTAGGAATCATCTGAAAAACTACGAGCTAATTCGCAAAAAAGAAGATACCTAATCAATCAAGAACCTTGAAACGGCTGGTAGGATTTTTAAAAAATTCGCTCTCCTTGTTCTTAAATGTATAATATTCAGCGACAGCTTAATTTACTTATAATGCTTTTTCAGAAACTTTACAGGTGATTGGCTAGCTTCATGAGAAAAAATTGCATTACATAAGAACTTCATATATTTCTACAAAAGAGAATTTGTACAAGTAAGTTCGATACAAAAGGTTTTTCACACTGAATACACGATTTGAGGGCAACCGAACACTTAAAAAGCAAGTTTTAGACAAAGTATAGTGTGCGAGTGAGTGCATGTGAAGCAGCGTACCTCTAAAAATACACAAATTCGAAGTGACAATTGAAGTGCTTTGGCACATTAAATTTCTTATTTCTAATGTACAACGGAGTAACATGTAATGAAAACATTCTGCTATTATTTAGAATTATAAGCGTGAATTATATATAAAAGAAAATCTCATCTTAATGATGGGCGATTCGTTCAAGTCATGGGTGCAGGAGCACAAGGACACTAATCGGTTGAAAATACCAATTGAGCATTTTCAGAAAAATATTATGTACAGTATAACTTAAACACTCAATTTTTATTGACTTCAGATTTATACTACTTCAACTCTCTTAAACCGGAAGCGATGTTTCGTTTCATCTTTATTGGTTTACTCATGTCAATGCAAATCATGAGGCCGCGCCAAATGTCGAGTGGTTAGACTACTCTCCTCTCACCAAGGAGGTTCGGAGTCGACCCCAGGCAACAGCATGTGGGATTTGTTATGGACAAAGCGGCGCAGGGGGCGGGTTTTCTCAGGTTTCCCCCTGCCATCACATTCCACCGGTGCTCCACGTTCATTCCATATATCAGTAGTGTCATCGCCTGCGGTGCCACAAGTAGTAAAAGCAGTCGTTAAACACATAAAAAAGTGAACGAATTTCAATGAGAATCGCAGGGCTAAACATTATAAAAGATCCGACTAACCTAGTAATTTCCGCTAATGTCCCTAATTATAAGGGGAACAATTGAATAAGAACATTTTTTTTCTGGAAAATGTTTATCTTGAATAGCATGAAGTAACAGAAGAATATAATTATTTTAATATTGTCTATCATGAAATCTCAACCCTTGTACACGCTTCTGCTAAAGAATGTTTCCTTACACCTACATCACGCCGAAAAGAATACTACAGGTGAACTCATGGTTTCACTACAGAATTTCATGTCTAGTTCTTTATTACATTAAAACTCTTATAAAGTGAAGGAAATGAAAATCCATTTATGTTGATAGAACTAAACCGAACACGCAGTTTTAAATGGTCACTCCTACAATCACTGCTTCTAATCAGATCTGCAATCATACAAAAACAAGGTTAAACATTCAATGCACTTAGTTATAATATCAGAAAATAAGACTGTCTCCGTGGTCAAACGGGTAAGTGAGCTGACTTCTCACCTGCAGATACCGGGTTCGATCCACGGCTAGGACGGCGAATTTTTCTTTAACCGCAATTACTCCCTATCCCCACAGAGTCTGGAAGGTATAAATGGGCATGTGTTTAGTAATATAAAAAAATAATTACCATAAAGTTCTAAACCTACACTAATACGAGTTGCTTCATAAGTCAAAGCCCCTATGTGGCCATTGTATTGCAACAGGTCCCTAAAGAGATATAATTACACATTCATATATCTCAAGGTTTTTCTCAAGCTCACTCAACATCCAGGATTCACAAATATTAGTTTCTTATGTTCTCTCTTTATAACATGGAAAATATTTTAGCATCTTCAATTTCTTCTTCTTCTTCTTTTATTATTATTATTATTATTATTGTTGTTATTATTATTATTAATATTATTAGTTTGTCACATTTCTGGGAAAAAAACACGACTGTAACTCAAGTACAAAATTAAAAACCGAATGCTAGCAGTTTTGGTTTGTATGAGAACTGGTAAAATGACTTAAGGATAAACCCATGCGGATTTTATTATATAACGTTACAAACTTATTTGTTGCTTGCCAAGCGGTAGATCTGCGATCGATTCATAGTACAGGCATAGGAATTTTTTTCCCCACCTAGGATACATGGACAGGGGTGCACTCAGCCTCGCGAGGTCCCTGGAGGGGGCCAATTGAGGAGCTACTTGATGGAGAAGTAGCGGCTCCAGGTCATGAGGACAGCATTAACTGGTCAGGGGGAGAGGGAGATCGAAGCGCAGTCCATGTCTCACCTCCTCAATAGTGCACCCCATCCATGACGTCTGTAACGGAGCGAGATGGGGGACACAGCAGCAGTCCAAGGCTCTTAGCTGTGCAAGGGAGTCACAAGCTTATACTAAAAAGCCTGCGATTTTCACAATGCACACAATAATTTTCTTAATAAGTAACATTTAATTAGTTGACCCACCCTAACCTAAATAACCTAAATTAACCTAACCTTCCTAAACTAATCTAACATCATAGCCAATAATAAACATCAGACACACCACATTCATTATAGAAATACATTACAACATCATATGACATCATTTGTCAATTTTTCGCTCTATTACAGCAGAATCATTCATCTCACGCATATTCAAGAAGATTTCTTTTGACTGCTTCCCTTTGTAAGCTGCTTGCGAGTACATTAGCACTCGCAGCCGATCTACCAGAGAATTTACATCATCATAAGAAGATGTTTTATCTACACCGCTGACTTGGTCCAACCACTTCATTGCTGAGACATGTAGCTTCTCTTTAATCTTGAATAATAATAATAATAATAATCATGGCTAACACAAGACTCGTGACTTTGAATTATATACATCATTAAATGATGTTGCCATGCATGTTGCATCAGGAAGGCAAATCACAGCACAGGCAAACACAATTGCAATGAGATACTTGCACAGCATTGTGCAAAACATAACATAGAATTCTATCAGAAAATTACAAAAATAGTTGCACAATGCTAATTTAACAAATCAATGTATGATATCCTAAGGACAACCTAACCTCAGTCATCATATTCAACATAACGCAAGCAATAACATTATACGTTAAATGAAGAAAATCCATTCTGTATATATTAATTATGACAGACAACAGACACATCTTTATCTACCAATACGTTTAATTCTTGGAGAACTCTTCAAATGGGGTATACGCTTTCCAAGAAACACGATACTCTCTTCGAGAAAGAAATGGTCAGATAGTGGTATGTACTTCGGTTCCTTTAGGAAAGTGTATATCCCATTTGAAGAGTTCTCCAAGAATTAAACGTATTGGTAGATAAAGATGTGTCTATTGTCTGTCATAATTAATATATACAGAACAGATTTTCTTCATTTAACGTATAATGTTATTGCTTGCGTTATGTTGAATATGATGACTGAGGTTAGGTTGTCCTTAGGATATCATACATTGATTTGTTAAATTAGCATTGTGCAACTATTTTTGTAATTTTCTGATAGAATTCTATGTTATGTTTTGCACAATGCTGTGCAAGTATCTCATTGCAATTGTGTTTGCCTGTGCTGTGATTTGCCTTCCTGATGCAACATGCATGGCAACATCATTTAATGATGTATATAATTCAAAGTCACGAGTCTTGTGTTAGCCATGTTTATTATTATTATTATTATTATTATTATTATTCAAGATTAAAGAGAAGCTACGTGTCTCAGCAATGAAGTGGTTGGACCAAGTCAGCGGTGTAGATAAAACATCTTCTTATGATGATGTAAATTCTCTGGTAGATCGGCTGCGAGTGCTAATGTACTCGCAAGCAGCTTACAAAGGGAAGCAGTCAAAAGAAATCTTCTTGAATATGCGTGAGATGAATGATTCTGCTGTAATAGAGCGAAAAATTGACAAATGATGTCATATGATGTTGTAATGTATTTCTATAATGAATGTGGTGTGTCTGATGTTTATTATTGGCTATGATGTTAGATTAGTTTAGGAAGGTTAGGTTAATTTAGGTTATTTAGGTTAGGGTGGGTCAACTAATTAAATGTTACTTATTAAGAAAATTATTGTGTGCATTGTGAAAATCGCAGGCTTTTTAGTATAAGCTTGTGACTCCCTTGCACAGCTAAGAGCCTTGGACTGCTGCTGTGTCCCCCATCTCGCTCCGTTACAGACGTCATGGATGGGGTGCACTATTGAGGAGGTGAGACATGGACTGCGCTTCGATCTCCCTCTCCCCCTGACCAGTTAATGCTGTCCTCATGACCTGGAGCCGCTACTTCTCCATCAAGTAGCTCCTCAATTGGCCCCCTCCAGGGACCTCGCGAGGCTGAGTGCACCCCTGTCCATGTATCCTAGGTGGGGAAAAAAATTCCTATGCCTGTACTATGAATCGATCGCAGATCTACCGCTTGGCAAGCAACAAATAAGTTTGTAACGTTATATAATAAAATCCGCATGGGTTTATCCTTAAGTCATTTTACCAGTTCTCATACAAACCAAAACTGCTAGCATTCGATTTTTAATTTTGTACTTGAGTTACAGTCGTGTTTTTTTCCCAGAAATGTGACAAACTAATAATATTAATAATAATAATAACAACAATAATAATAATAATAATAATAATAATAATAATAATAATAATAAAAGAAGAAGAAGAAGAAATTGAAGATGCTAAAATATTTTCCATGTTATAAAGAGAGAACATAAGAAACTAATATTTGTGAATCCTGGATGTTGAGTGAGCTTGAGAAAAACCTTGAGATATATGAATGTGTAATTATATCTCTTTAGGGACCTGTTGCAATACAATGGCCACATAGGGGCTTTGACTTATGAAGCAACTCGTATTAGTGTAGGTTTAGAACTTTATGGTAATTATTTTTTTATATTACTAAACACATGCCCATTTATACCTTCCAGACTCTGTGGGGATAGGGAGTAATTGCGGTTAAAGAAAAATTCGCCGTCCTAGCCGTGGATCGAACCCGGTATCTGCAGGTGAGAAGTCAGCTCACTTACCCGTTTGACCACGGAGACAGTCTTATTTTCTGATATTATAACTAAGTGCATTGAATGTTTAACCTTGTTTTTGTATGATTGCAGATCTGATTAGAAGCAGTGATTGTAGGAGTGACCATTTAAAACTGCGTGTTCGGTTTAGTTCTATCAACATAAATGGATTTTCATTTCCTTCACTTTATAAGAGTTTTAATGTAATAAAGAACTAGACATGAAATTCTGTAGTGAAACCATGAGTTCACCTGTAGTATTCTTTTCGGCGTGATGTAGGTGTAAGGAAACATTCTTTAGCAGAAGCGTGTACAAGGGTTGAGATTTCATGATAGACAATATTAAAATAATTATATTCTTCTGTTACTTCATGCTATTCAAGATAAACATTTTCCAGAAAAAAAATGTTCTTATTCAATTGTTCCCCTTATAATTAGGGACATTAGCGGAAATTACTAGGTTAGTCGGATCTTTTATAATGTTTAGCCCTGCGATTTTCATTGAAATTCGTTCACTTTTTTATGTGTTTAACGACTGCTTTTACTACTTGTGGCACCGCAGGCGATGACACTACTGATATATGGAATGAACGTGGAGCACCGGTGGAATGTGATGGCAGGGGGAAACCTGAGAAAACCCGCCCCCTGCGCCGCTTTGTCCATAACAAATCCCACATGCTGTTGCCTGGGGTCGACTCCGAACCTCCTTGGTGAGAGGAGAGTAGTCTAACCACTCGACATTTGGCGCGGCCTCATGATTTGCATTGACATGAGTAAACCAATAAAGATGAAACGAAACATCGCTTCCGGTTTAAGAGAGTTGAAGTAGTATAAATCTGAAGTCAATAAAAATTGAGTGTTTAAGTTATACTGTACATAATATTTTTCTGAAAATGCTCAATTGGTATTTTCAACCGATTAGTGTCCTTGTGCTCCTGCACCCATGACTTGAACGAATCGCCCATCATTAAGATGAGATTTTCTTTTATATATAATTCACGCTTATAATTCTAAATAATAGCAGAATGTTTTCATTACATGTTACTCCGTTGTACATTAGAAATAAGAAATTTAATGTGCCAAAGCACTTCAATTGTCACTTCGAATTTGTGTATTTTTAGAGGTACGCTGCTTCACATGCACTCACTCGCACACTATACTTTGTCTAAAACTTGCTTTTTAAGTGTTCGGTTGCCCTCAAATCGTGTATTCAGTGTGAAAAACCTTTTGTATCGAACTTACTTGTACAAATTCTCTTTTGTAGAAATATATGAAGTTCTTATGTAATGCAATTTTTTCTCATGAAGCTAGCCAATCACCTGTAAAGTTTCTGAAAAAGCATTATAAGTAAATTAAGCTGTCGCTGAATATTATACATTTAAGAACAAGGAGAGCGAATTTTTTAAAAATCCTACCAGCCGTTTCAAGGTTCTTGATTGATTAGGTATCTTCTTTTTTGCGAATTAGCTCGTAGTTTTTCAGATGATTCCTACCAATCACTGCGCTGAGACCTTTTCTCTAAATTGAGTTATCTGATATCTGCATGTTCCACTTTTATAGATGGGCTTCTACCGTAAACTTGATTGGGTTTTTAGCATTGAAACTGTTTTTCATTGGTCGAGCTATGTATTACTTACATTCTTGTTAGAGAAGTGTGTGATAAAAGTAAAGCTGAAGAAACGGAGTATTTCCTGTATGAATGCTAGTAAACAGAAGTGCCCTCTAGATATTTGCGACTCAGCCTGGTGTTCCTGTTTTGCTGGTGTAAAGGGGTATTTTCGCTCTCAACCTTAAAGCGTGCAGGACGTCTATCACCAGAAATTACAATATTAAATTGTCTGATTATACACAATGAGGTATTCACCTACAAGCCCTTATCACCTGTCATGTAATCGATAATTTAAATGCCTAATTATGCAAAGGATTAGGATGTTGAAAATTTGTATTTGTTTTTGTGGAATAAAAACATTAGTGGGATTATATGTACATAATAGTTTTATTTATAAGTATTTTCATTACATTCCTTCTCCATGTCCGTGCCTCTTCAAAATGTTTTATTTTCATTAGTTAGATTAAATAAATGTTTGCTTATAAATGTGCCAGCTTCTTTACATCTTCATTTCTTTTTAAATCCTACACGTCCTTTGTTTTATTTTATTAAAAGAGTCTAGCGGCTTCGTTTTTCTCATGAATGCAATTATATATTATAGCACTATATTTTTCAATATATTCACAATGTGCGCACTTTGTCTTTTGTGCACATGCAGAATTTAGGGAGTCATAGGCGCGCTTTATATATGTCATGTATATACAAAGCCATTATGATCACTGCTTTTGAGAAGCACTGGTAGTTCATAATAAAGCACTACACTAGAATTATTTGTTTTGGATATGTAGAATGGGATGGATGCGTTTAGTTGGTCTGCTCTGGGTTTCATATGTCTCTATGCTTGCCTCTCGTTTACAAATATTGTGCATGCGGTCTTCCAGCAATCTCAGCTTCCTGAGATGACTAGCAAAAGGGTCTTTCTCCTCTTGTATCTCCTTGGATCTGGAACATTAGAATTATTGAAAATTAGTAAATGTTATTAGTTTTCCTTTGACTCGATCACTGCAATGGAAATAAGGTTAGTTTCTTTCTTGATGTAATAGCAATATATTATACTCACATTGATGCTTGATTCGACGTACTCATATTCGGAATGTCATCATAATCTTGTACAGGGCAGTTGTTCCATGGGTTTGAAATGCAGACATCCCCCTCGTCAACGTCAGTCCTAGCAGGGTCTATGAGCTCTGGCGGTACCGGGATTGACTCTCGAACTCTGGAAAGAACAATGAGGGTTATTAATTTTTTCAAGAAATAAATGTGTGATGTGCTGGCCACTCGTCGTATTTTTAGTTTGTAATTACCTTTGTCTCATATGCCTTGACCAATACACGCTACAGGTCGAGTTGCAGATGAAGTATGATGTTATTCTATAATGCACTGCGGGTTTTGAACAAATCACCACATGAGTGCGACCGTTGCATAATTCTAAGTGATCTTCAATCTCATGTGCTGATCTAAACATATCCGTTGCATCTATGGTATCTGAATCGTGAAGCTCTTGAGTGTTCCGACCCCTAGATATATAAAAATGTATTGGAATTAGCCATCATTACTTGAATACATTTGTAGTACTTATAATAGTAGAAAGACGTGAATGTATTGTACTTACAATATATCTTTCTTGTAGACAGAGCAGTCTTCGGAACAGGGATTCCTTGAAGGTATCTGATTATGGTAAGCAGGGTATATGCATGTAATCGTATGCATTCGTCCATTGCACGATTCTTTGTGAAAGTATGTATAATGATGCGAATCTTCAGCACACTCTCTCCTGTATTCGTTCATATCATCAAAAGCTTTGACGTTTGTTTTCAAGAATGCTTTTTCACGGCGGTTATATCGAATAAGTAGCTCTATATTGCTGACCTCAGGCTTATATAGTTGCTCACATAAAAAAAAAAAAAAAAACATGTTTTCTTCAGTGTATACCTAAGGAAGGGGAATGCATGTATCTGCCTATTCTTAGCCTAGAGGGGCCGAGTGAGGATGTTTTTCTAACAGAAAGCTCTGAAGGGGAGAGCTAGGATGTTTTGTTCAAAATGTCGCCAGCCTTCTTTATCGTCTGAAACTGGTCGGATCATGCTTCGCTTTTTGTAATAGGTAGTATGTTTCCGTTTTCCCTTGTGTTATATGTTAGCCAAGAGGTGAGCAGCCTTGCGCGGCTTTCTTTCATAGCGATTGTGATAAGTGTTTATGAAAATGTTTATTTATGCTCAATCCTCAAGTTATGTGATGAGTGCTTCGAGTTATAAATTATACTTCTCTGTTGAAGTTAGAGAATACTGCTGTGTCAGTTGTAGGCTGTCTAAGTGATTTCAAGCAATGTTAGCTGTTATTTTTGGTATGGTATTTCATTTGAAGGTATTTATTTATGCATAATCGTCAAGGTACGTGATGCTTCAAGCTATAGTTTATACTACAGTGTTGAAATTAGAGAATACTTCTAAGTCAGTTGTAGGCTGTCTAAGTGATTTCAAGCCATGTTAGCTGTTGGTTTTACTATGGTATCCCCTTGTTGAAAATGTACAGTGTTGAAAATTAGAGAATACAGCTCAGTTAGTTGTAGGCAGTCTAAGTGATTTCAAATTGTGTTAGCTGTTGTTTTTACTTTCTCTACACGTACTTTGTGCATAGTGTATAGAGAAGGTATTGTATTCCACCCAAAATCGGATGCTGATTTTTCACTGGGAATATGTATGTTTTTAGGGTCCCCTGTATCCAAAATAATCCATTTTAGAAAAAGATTCGTGTGTGTCTGCATTACTGTGTGTTTGTGTGTGTTGGTGTGTATATGTGTGTGACTGGGCAGCATAGCTCAAAAACGCAAATTCGGTTTGGTATTTAAGTTTAGTATCTTCCAGGTATGCGACACGAAGATTTTTGAGAAAAGCCCCCCCCCAAACTACCCTTTACATGGAACGTTTTTTCGAAAAATTTTATTTCTAAAAATGGTTCTAACGATTTTGATTAGAATATCGCATATTAAAGATATTTACCGGACAAATAAAATGTATAACTTGAATTTTTTGAGTATAATCTCTGAAGACCTTTTTTATTCTGAATAAATTGTTATAACTAGTAAACCATAAGAGATAGATAAAAGCTTACCACACAAAAATGTAGGGAACGTTAAAACACACGATTTATGTTAAATACATGATTTTTGTGGAGTGAACCCTTTTTTTCGATATAATCATTGTTATTTGTTTCAGCTTTAAAAACATATACTTTTCTCTTACAGGAGAGTGACATAGCAGCCAACTTTTGACTATGACTATCACTTTAACCTATGGTACTCCCTTAGTTAGCTTCTACTTACAAGGAAGCAAGTATGAAGACTATTTCTACTAGTTTTTACTCGATTAGCATGAAGTAAAAAGACGTACAAGCTTTTTAACAATAATTTGTTTCAGAGAGGTATAGAAGGTCACGTGAATGGAACACACCATATTTTGGTATAGGTCTGACATTTGCGTAAATAAAAACATTTTATATGTCTTGTGATAGTTACGAATAATGTTTGAATACACTGGGCGTATAATCCAAGTAGTAGTTGACATGTAGATGTAATTTCGTGAAGCATTTGTATCACTCATTTCGCTATAGCGTTGCAAATGGGGTTGTTATTTGTATTTTAAACTTAAAATAAAGGTATAATTGTGGTTAAAATTTATTGAATTAATCCCGAATCTAATACTCGTACTGAATAGGGGATGATAAAGAATTGAGAAAAGTCTAATAGCGTTTTATTGTAACTTCAATTCTCAAAGCGTTATTGGCATTTTAACAGGCGTAATTGTAATTAAAATTTCTTAAATTAGCCAATCACAAATGGGTATGGGCTGATAAAGGAATAAGGAAAGTGTTACGGCGTTTTATTGTAGCTTCAATTCTCTAAGTGTTAGTGACATTTTAATTTGCGTAATTGTAATTAAAGTTTCTCGAGTGTTGGATAGCTGGAATTCATTCTTGTACTGGATGAAGGGTGATAAATGAGCAAGAAAATTCTCGTAGTATTTTATTGTAATCTCAATTATTTAACCGTTATTAACATTTTAATTAGCGTAATTGTAATTCAAATTTCTTAAAATTAACCAATCGTGTGTCTTGTACTTGTGCTGGGTATGGGCTGATAAAGGAATAAGAAAAGTGTTATGGCGTTTTATTGTAGCTTCAATTCTCTAAGTGTTATTGACATTTTAATTTGCGTAATTGTAATTAAAGTTTCTTGATTATTCGTGAAGTTAATTCTTGTACTGGATAGGGGATTATAAGGGAATAAAAACAGCTTTTATGTATAGCGAGTGTTATAATTGCATTCTACATTCAATCCTTTTTGAGGTTGTTTAATTATACATAGCAGTAAAGTCGCGTGGTTGCACCGCCGCTGAAAGTTCAGTGTAGGTCTCCGTGTAAGAACCGGTATTAAGATTTATAATGTCTAGTGTTGGAATGATGTTGGCATTCTCAGTGTTCGAGAGGTCTCAGGTTGAATTCCCAGTTGAGGTGCCCTCTGCTCGTTGGAAACACAATCACTTCACCGCCAATTTGGTTTTGATATGATGAATTAGTAGGCCCCCCCCACACTGAAAGTTGATTGTAGGTCTCCGTGTAAGAACCGTTATTAAGATTTATAATGTCTAGTGTTGGAATGATGTTGGCATTCTCAGTGTTCGAGAGGTCTCAGGTTGAATTCCCAGTTGAGGTTCCCTCTGCTCGTTGGAAACACAATCACTTCGCCGCCATATTGGTTTTGATGTGATGAATTAGTAGGGTTTATAAAAGCAATTCTCTCTTTCTATTTTCATTTCATATGTTGGTATTGAATAATAAAGCTTTTAACATGTTCAATCGTGTGAGTGTTATAATTCATTGCAAAAATATTACCGCTAACGCATGTTCAATTGATATCTAATAATTTATATCAAATATTCCACTCAGTAATTTTATCGAGTTTTTTCGCCATGACAGTTGAACTATGTTTGTATATACAGATTCTTTGTGAAAAGTTAGACTGATTTGTCATGCAAATGAGCCTTGTAGCTCTCGAATTGCCAGAGATAGAGAAATCCTACGTGTTTTTAATTAAAAGAGACTATCGAATTGAAATCAAAAGAATTTTGTATTTATGATTAGAGATTCAGATTCCTCGTGAAAAACTAGATCGATTTGATATGCAGATGAGCCTTGTAGCTCCAAAATTAGAAATTCGAGTGGGCGTGGTCAATCGATTAAATTGAATTGATCTGTGAATGTGAAAGACGATCGTTCAAGTGATTAAGAGCCCTGCAAGTAAAATCTTTTAGACAGGTGGTTTGGCAAAGGGGGGAGGGGGTAGTAGCCGGCAGCACATACTTTGATTGACAGGTACATGGGGAAGCTTTTAGACTGTTGTCTTGGCAAAGAGGCAGCGCTGTGTAGGTGGTCTGTCGGCTGATGTTTATCTTAAGTGTTACATATGTACATGATGTTTTACATGGGCGGCATCCTTTGAGTCCTGAAATCCCCCTTTACAACCTACTATCGTTCCCTTGGTCATATCGTATAAATAAAGAAATGAGTATATTTTTGTTGTCATTCTTTAAAACGACAAGTTATAAACAACGCACAGAACCATTAACCCTTCTTGGAATCTGAAAATGGCGGAGAAATAACGGAATCCGTTTTAGTTTTAACTTCTTATTGCAGATGTTGGTTATTTGACGTTATGTGGTACATGAGCTAGCTAAAGAACATGAAGCTACCCGCGTCACCAGCACACTACAATTGCGCTGCTCTTAATACATTTGATCAAGTAATATTTTGGGTTAAATGGAGATCCATTGCCAATCCAAACGAAGTCGTCAGTTATCTTACTGAATTCCTAAGTTCATAGGATTTACCAGGAAACCGCCACACAATTTACAGCTCAAGGTTGACTCGGTGATAATTATGCTGCGCAATCTCAATCAGCCAAAATTATGCAGCGGAACAAAACTCACTGTTAAAAAAGTATGAAAATTTTGATTTAAGCTACTATAACATAGGAAAACTTAAAGGCAAGGATATACTTATTCTAAGAATACCACTAATGTCAACCGACTTTCCTTTTGAATTTAAGCGTGTTGTTTCCGGCGTGCCTTGCATTAGCAATGACAATAAATCCCAAGGTTAATCGTTAGAAGTGTGCGGAATATACCTTCAATTGTCGTGTTGGTTGGTTGTACTTTGCGTGCTCGAGAGTCGGCAACAAAACATCGCTGCTATTTGTTTTATCTCCGGAAGTATTGTCAAATTATGTAATTGTAATTTTACTCCATTGCAGATTTGTACTGTAAACGAAAGATTTTGACCGAGTTTTTTTAATTGGTTACACCACCCATGCGGAGCCGGCAGCTAGTTACTAATAATAATGTTCTTTATTTATAGAGCACGCATTGCACACTAAAATATAATAAACTGATTAAATCTGTCTTACTCAGAGTGAAGTTCAGGTAGAGAGAAAATCATATTAGCCACACTGAAAAGTCGTCTTTCTTGTGGAGAAATTTAAATGGTGTCTAAGGAGGGTGAAAATTTAGCCAAGCTTTTCTTCTGTTTTATTTGGTCTATTTATTCATAATTCGTTAGTTCTCTTGTTAGTATTTTACTTATTTAATTATTTATGCTAGTTTGACGTATTGTAATCAAACTATCATCAAATGATGAATGAATTTTGAAACGAAAGCACAAATTAGCTAGGCGGTTTACAGCCTTAAAACTATTTTATATTAATTCCAAGCACTGACAAAATAATGCCTAACAGAAACATAAACCATGCAGTTTGATCAATTTTGACCCGCGGCCGCACTATGAAGTGCAGGTACTCTGGATACTTCAACGACGTTAGCCCGAAACAAGCACTGTTTTCTATACTCTATTCTTATAATAACGAAAAATGTGGGAAACTCAGAAAATATTCATTTCAACATTTTTAATAACATAATAGGCATGAAAACCTGTTGCTTTCTCTATTGTAACATGCGCATGCGCATAGTGTATAAAGAAGGTATTGTATTGCACCCAAAAATTCATGCCGAGATTTCACCGGAAATACATGTTTTGGATCCCCTGAATCCAAAAAATGCATTTTTAAAAACTTCGATGTGCTCCATTTACATACATTTATCTACATCTCTATAACCAATTACTGTTAATAAGTTTATTCTTCTAGTTAATGCTAAAACATTAGCAGAAACGGTCTTATTATTTAGTTCCTTTATAAGTAGAAGGGAAATAGGGAATACACTAGGATAAACTGTCAGTCAAAAGTTTTAAAATGTGGTTGTTATGGGATTGAAGTCCGTTTATTTGCGAGGCCAGGAGTTGACAAGATCCCGTATGAGAAAAGTATTTTACAACTGAAATCAGTTACAAGGAATATCTCAAATACAGCCAACTCCACGAAAAAAAAAAAAATTATATGAGAGAAACTGTGTGTCTTATCGTGATCTACACATTTTGTGTAGTAAGTTTTTGACTATCTGTTACGGTTTACCAGGTATGCAAAATTCAATAAAAATTATCCAAAACAAAGATGCTTTCAGAGGCTATTCCCAGAAAATTAGAGATATACATTTTGTTTGTCATGTAAATATCTTTAATATACGATATTTTAATCAAAATCGTTATAGGTATTTTTGAGAAAATCAACATTTTCAAAAACTTTTCCACGTAAAGGGTAGTTGGGGTGGGGGGATTTTCTTGAAAATCTTCGTGTCGTATCCTTGAAAAAACTAAGCCCCTACACGCCTAGCTGCGCAGACCAGTGCCATGTTGCAATGGGAAAACAATGAAATTTAAAACTGCTATAATTACGTCATAGGGATATCTGTGTAGGAAATAATTGCGACTTTATGTCCGTCAGCATCCATGCACAGGGATTAGACCTTGAATGTCATGTTGGGAGTTGAATAAAATCACTTCTTTGACCAGACGGAACTTCATCCTACAACTGAACAAAACTGGAGTAAATATTATCATTGAACTTGAATATCGCATACCTGCATTAAAAATGTTTTACAAACAGCATATAAACATCACAAAGAGCATAATTCAGCTTTTATTCCGTTTTCTCAGTGATTCCATGTATACTTTCTGTTTCTTACTTTAATGCACAAAGTCGTCAACAAGAATTATAAAGAGGGCTTGCTAAGAACGTCTCTGCAGTAAAGTGGTCATAATGCTGAATTAAAAATGAAAAACGTGCTGGGTTTGATTCTAGGAAATGAAGCTATTCTTATTTCATGAATAAACCCCACCCTCAAGAGCCTGGAAATATGAATGCGATACTGAATGCGTGTTAAGTTAATCGAGAAGTAAGTTTTAAGTACACCTCAACAATTTAAGCAGTTGTTATAGAAGGTCAAAGTGGTAATACGACGACATTACTTTCATAAGTCGGTATGTAAATAAATAAAAACAAATAAATAAAATGATTTAGCAGAAAAAAAAATCGATATTGGATTTTCAGAGATGGCGTGTACAGCATAAAAGTAAAATAACGTGAAATTAAGTATCTGTATTCCTCTCACTAAACCATATTCAAGACGTTAAGTAAAGATTTTCTATCAGTATTTGTGGTATATTCGAGTTAGATAGATAATATGTGCACCGCAGGAGAGAATAGTCTGTGCTTCCTGAAATAATTTATAAACAAATATAAAATTTGAATCGATTATTACTTAATATTCATGTTGTAACACTTTTGCAAAATTCCTTTTTAGCCCCCTGTAGGATTGTGTTTCAATCTAAAATTACAGATTTTAAAAATTAACTTAATGGGGATTTCGGATAATTTTTTAAATTTAGGACAAATTATAATGAATCTAATATTTTAGCACTGCCTGCTAATGCTAATGAAACATATACAAAACAGTTATAAGAATGAAATTAGCGTTTTCTTTACCTTTGTCAGATGAGAGGGGAAACTAAATACTGAAGGAACTGTGTCAGGGTTTAGCACCATCTTGCCTTTATTCTCATGGAAACAATTTTTCGCAAAATGCACTGAGAATAGCCTGTGATATTTAATGGCACAAGTTTGTTATGTCTCAGAGCAGCTAACGATTTACTCAATAATTCTAGTTTATGTATTGGAAACCAAAAATAAATTATCATTCGCTTAGTGACCGTGGAAACCCTCCAGAATAAATCAGAATGAATTTGGAACACAAATAGCAAATGTTACAATTTATTCATACCGATAGAAAGTGGTCTCGGAAACATTTTTGCGGTGGTTGGTACAGCTATGCAGCATAGAAGTGCACATGTTAATTATTAAACCTTAATACCCTTAAACCATATCACTTTTAAAGCCTTTTAAGCGTACTGAACGTACGGCAAAAATCACGTTTGCCCTCCACCTGTCTACGCGCGAGAGGTTTCAATTAGGGAAAGCAACACCAGCGCCAAGTTTGGTATTTAATGGACTTTTCGTTTTTGAGCTAGCTGTCGAAAATTTTGGTTTTCTTTAAAAGGACTCTAATGCTTTTGATTAAAATTTCTTATATTTAAGATATTTACATGACAAATAAAACGTATATCTTGAATTTTCTTGGAATAGCCTCTGAAGACCTTTTTATTATCGATAAATTTTTCTGAATTTTGCATAACTGATAAACCGTAAGAGATAGACAAAAACTTACTGTACAAAAAATGTACATCTCAGTAAAACTCACAATTTATGTCATGTGCATTTTTTTCGAGGAGTTAACCGTTTTCGGCATATTACTTGTTATTGGTTTCAGTTTTAATATATTTAAACATTTTCTCACACGGGAACTTGTCAACTACCGGGCATGCAAGGAAATGAATTTCAATCCCATAGCAACCACATTTTAAAACATTTGACTGTCAGTTTAGCCTAGTGTATTCCCTTATTTTCCTTCTGTTTACTAGGAAGCAAGTAGTAAGACCATTTCTATTAATGTTTATCTCGATTAGCTTTTTAACAATAATTTGTTGAGATGTAGAGAAAGACATGTAAATGGATAACATCAGAATGTTTTAATAATGTAATGTAACGTTTCGTAGAAACTCAGTAATAAGCGAGATACTCAGTAATAAGCGAGATACTCAGAGTTCTTCACTTCGTACTTCATTATAACTACCCGCTCATTATGAGATAATTAACCCTTTAATACTGGAATTATTTCTGTACATATAATTCCTAAACCTATCTTCATATCCCCTCCATAGACAGTACAACCAAAGCGGTTCGAATGGCCATGACCATTTAGGCGGAAGATAATGAACTGGCCATCCATTCAGAGCCAGTTCACTAGTTCGAATACCAGCGACTGCAGTCAAATGTACCTTTCGTAAAAGATGGGGTGGGCCCAGACAAAATAATCGGTGTGCTGGCACGTATGGACGATGGCGGGATTACATTTGTCTATAATTTCATAGATTTTTCTTGTTGTTCTAAAAACACCTCAACTTTAACTCCAAGAAATTAATACTTGTGTAATTTAAAACTGTTATGCATACTTGTTTTTCATATTAAAGGTTAGTATAACTTTAAGTTATAATCCAAATACCCTAAAAAGTTAAAACATTTACACCGGTGTGTAAAATAAGACGCTACACCAAGCACTAAAAGATTAAAAGATTAAATGTATATAATAGCACAAACCTTAGATAAACTTAAAGTATGTTCTACAAATATTTAGTAATAGCCGATTAATCCATGGAAAGAAAATCATTTAAACATGCATTTTTTTACTTCAAAACTTATGTTTTTGTTAATCTGATGTTACACTCACACGACATTCTCTACATCTCTGCAACAAAGTATTGCTAAAAACCGTATGCTTCTATTTACTTCATGCTCATCGAGAAAAAAATAACAGAAATGGTCTTATTACTTGCTCCTATTTAAGCAGAGGCGAAATAAGGGAGTGCCATAGGTTAAAGTGATAGTCAAAAGCTGGTGGCAATGTGGCTGAAGTTCCTTTGTTTGTATGGATAGGAGTTGAAAATTCCTGTATGAGAAAAGTATGTTTTTTAAAGCTGAAACCAAAAACAAGGAATATCTTAAAAACGATCAACTCCACGAAAAAAATGTATATAACATAATTTGTGTGTTTTAACATGCTCTACATTTTTTGTGTGGTAGGTTTTTGTCCATCTCTTACCGTTTAGCGGTTATGCAAAATTCCATAGGATTCATCCAGAATAAAGTAGTTTTCAGAGGCTATTCCCAGAAAATTCAAGATATACATTTTATTTGTCAGGTAAATATCTTGAATATACGACATTTTAATCAAAATTGCTAGAGCCATTACCTTACCAAAGTATATAGACAAAATCTCGTATATACCGGATGATACTAGAGTTGAACCGGATATATTAATGAATATGAACACTGCTGCCTTGTGAAGCAGCATGTCTGCTCGAGTTCCAACCTGAATAATCCGTTTTATTTCTCTTTTTACTTTCTCTATACGAACTATGTGCATATGTATAGAGAAGGTATTGCATTGCACCCAAAAATTCAATACCCAGATTCCATCGGAAATACATGTTTTCAGACTCCCTGAATACAAAAAAAAGGCATTTTTAGAAAAATGTCGGTGTGTATGTGTGTGTGTGTGTGTGTGTGTGTGTGTGTGTGTGTGTGTGTGTGGACAGCATAGCTGAAAAACAAAAAGACCTTTAAACTTGGTATTTAAGTTTGGTATCTTCCAAGGATGCGACATGAAGATTTTCAAGAAAATTTCCCCACTCCAAAATACCCTTTACATGGAAAAAAAATTGAAAATTTTGATTTTCTAAAAATGGCTCATATGATTTTGATTAAAATATCGTATATTAAAGATATTTATCTGACAAATAAAATGTATGTCTTGAATTTTCTGAGAATAGCCCCTGAAGACTACTTTATTCGATGAATTTTACGGAATTGTGCATAACTGCTAAACCGTAAGAGATGTGGAAAAACTTACTGCACAGAAAATGTATCTCACGATAAAACACACAATTTATGTCATATACATTTTTTTCGTGGAGTTGATCATTTTTAAGATATTCCTGGTTTTTCGTTTTAGCTTTTAAATACCTATACTTTTCTCATACAGGAATTTCTTAACTCCAGTCCATACAAAAAAAAAAGAATCTTCAGTTACATAGCAACCAGCTTTTGACTATCACTTAAACCTATGTTACTTCCTTATTTCGCTTCTATTTACAAGGAAGCAAGTAATAAGGATATTTCTGCTAGTTTTTTCTCGATTAGTATGAAGTAAATAGAAGCATTAGCTTTTCAACAATACTTTGTTACAGAGATGTAGAGAAAGCCATGTGAATGGAACACATCAGATTTTTTTCTTTAGTTTCCTCAAAGCTTAATGAAGTTAAGAACTGGAAGGTCAGACGGAGGGGCCTTCAGCCACCCTCCAGTCACTGGAATACGGCGACGCATATAGCCCTTTGTGCGTGACCCCTGGGAGAAAGGGATGAAGGAGTAGATCAAAAGGGCGACCAGATTTGAATGATGATGTCCAGTCCCGCCAAGTGCCGTGGAGAGCGAAGTTAGAATTCACCCTCCGCTTGGCCCTACAATCCTGAAATAGATGAGGTGAAGACGATTAAAAGAAATTCGTAGTAGAAGGGGAATCATCCCAGCATTCGCCTACCAACCCGAGAAAAACCCATAAAAGCACATGCTCAGTGGGCGGTCCGACGGGAATCAAAGGCCTAACCTACCAATGCGAGGCTCATGGAATCCTTTCGCTGGTTCTACGGACCCCAGCCCATCTGAGCATCAATCCACAAATCAATGTCATTTGACCTGTCGCGTTTAACTTAATGAACCAATAATAATATGATAATAACAAAATCTGATGTGTTCCATTCACATGACTTTCTCTACATCTCTACAACAAATTATTGTTAAAAAACTTATGCTTCTATTTACTTCATGCTAATTGAGAAAAAGTCAGCAGAAATAGTCTTATTACTTGCTTCCTTGTAAGTAGAAGCGAAATAAGGGAGTACCATAGGTTAAAGTGATAATCAAAAGCTGGTTGCTATGTGACTGAAGTTCCTTTGTCTGTGTGGACAGGAGTTGACAAATTCCTGTATATGAGAAGTATAAGTTTTTTAAAGCTGATACAAAAACAAGGAATATCTAAAAAACTAATAACTCCACGAAAAAAAGTCTATAACATAAATTGTGTGTTTTAACGTGCTCTACATTTTTTGTGTAGTGAGTTTTTATCTATCTCTTACGGTTTGGCAGTTATGCAAAATTTCGTAAATTTCATTCAGAATAAAGTAAGCCTCAGGGGCTATTCCCAGTAAATTGAAGATATACATTTTATTTGTCTGGTAAATAACTTTAATATACGATATTTTAATCAAAATCTTTAGAGCCATTTTTGAGAAAATCAAAATTGTTGAAATTAAATTCCATGTAAAGGGTAGTTTAGGGTGGGGAATTTTTCTCAAAATCTCGTGTCGCATCCCTGGAAGATAAAAACCTTAAATTCAAAGTTTGGTATTTTACCGACTTTTCTGTGTTTGAGTTATCGTGAATTTTTGGGAGGAGTGAAATACCTTCTCTATGCACTATGTACATAGTACATGTAGAGAAAATAGTCAACAAAATAACGTTCATAAACAAGACCTTTAACAACTTACTTTAACCCAGTAGAGAAGTATAGTATTTCACCCAAAAAGTCCATACCGAGATTTCTCTGGAAATACATGTTTTAAGGCTACTTGAACAAAAAATCTGATGTGCTCCTTTCACATGACTTTCTCTACCTCTCGGTAACAAATCATTATTAATAAACTTATTCTTCTGTTTACTTCATGCTAAACGAGATAAACATTATCGTTAACGGTTTTATTTCTTAGTTCCTTATAGAAAGGGACATAAGGGATTACACTAGGCTAAACCGACACTCAAAATCTTTACAACGTCATTGTTATGGTATAGAAATCTGTTTCTTAGCGTGGTCAGTGTTGACAAGTTCCCGTATGAGTAGAGTATTAAACATTTTAAAACTGAAATCAATAACAAGGAATATCTTAAAAACGACCAACTACGGAAAAATGCGTATAACATAAATTGTGTCTTTTAGCGAGCTCTACATTTTTTGCGATTAAGCCTTTGACTATCTTTTACGGATTACCACTTATGCAAAATTCGTCCAGAATAAAACGGTCTTCAAAAGCTATTCCCAGAAAATCCAAGGTAGCATTTTTATTTGCCATGTAAATAAGTATCATATACGATATTTAGACCAAAATCGTTAGAGCCATTTTTGAGAAAGTCTAAAGTTTAGAAAAAATGTTCATGTAAAGGGTAGTTGCTGGTGGGGGGATTTTCTTGAAAATATTTGTGTCGCATCCTGGGAAGAAACTCAACTTAAATACCAAGTTTGGTATTTAATGAACTTTTCGTTTTTAAACTATGCTGTCCACAGACAGAGAGGTGTGTGTTTGTGTGTTAGCTAAACAACGAAAAGACCGTTAAAAACCAAACTTGGTATTTAAGTTTGGTATCTTCCAAGGATGCGACACGAAGATTTTCAAGAAAATCCCCCCACCACTAACTACCCTTTACATAGAAAATGTTTCGAAAATTTTGAATTTCTTAAAATTGGCGCTAACGATTTTGATTAAAGTCTCGTATATCTAAGATATTTACCTGACAAATAAAATGCAATTCTTGAATTTTCTGGGAATAGCCTCTGAAGACTACTATACTCAGGATAAATTACGGAATTTTGCATAACTGCTAAACCGTAAGATATGAACAAAAACTTACCACACAGAAAACGTAGAGCACATTAAAAGACACAATTTATATTATATAACAATTATATTTTTTCGTGGAGTTGAACATATATAAGATATTCCTTGTTTTTAGCTGCAGCTTTGAAAAACTTATATTTTTCGCATACAGGAATTTGTCAACTCCTGTCCATACAAACAAAGGAACTTCAGTCACATAGCAACCTGCCTTTGACCATCGCTTTAACCTACGGTACTCCTTTATTTCGTTTTTGCTTTCAAGGAAGCAAGTAAGAAGACTATTTCTGCCAATGTTTTCTCAATTAGCATGAAGAAAATAGAAACATAAGCTTTTTAACAACAATTTGTTGCACAAATTTAGAGCAAGTCATGTGAATGGAACACATCAGATTTTTTTTTGGATACAGGGGACTCTAAAACGTCTATTTCCGGTGAAACCTCGGTATCGAATTTTTGGGAGCTTTACAATAACTTCCCTCTATATACTATGTACAAAGTACGTGTAGAGAAAGTAAAAATTCATAAAACATTCGTAATTAATTTGTATCCCAAGATTATACCCATGAATTTACAAACCGGTCTACTGCTTAGTTTTGTTTCTATTAGACCATTATGGGAGTGGAGCAGACAAAGCGGCCTCCTAGATACCGCATTCAGAAAGCCATGGTTCAAATCCTGACAGAGGTTCCTTCCAAGTTTTCCCCCGTTCACATAACTGGAAAACATCGGGAAAGTACCCTAAAATGTAAGCCTTCAATGTTTCCTTCCCAAAATATGACTTTATTTTGTGTATCGTCAGTAACAGAGGAATTCTTAACCAGTTGGTTTTAATGGCGTGTTATTTATGGACGCTCTTTAACTGCTGTGGTTCTCAGCGTCCCATTCTATATTGGGCGTGAAAGACCGCTTAATTCTGCTCAGAGGCCTCTCTATCAGGCTTGAGGTTCTTACACGTGCTGTAAATCTACGACACGGGACCAACGGCTTTACTTCCCTTCCGAACGAAGCCATGCTACGCATTTTACGCCCGAAAAAATCCACCAGATTTCAACCCACGACCTTGGATATATGAAGTTATCATGTTAACCATTACGCCACAGTTGGTTTTAAGTTATTAGCACAAAAAATCTGATGTGTTCCATTCGAACGACTTTCTCTTCATCTCTGCAACAAATTACTATTAAAAATTCTGATGTGTTCCATTCACATGACTTTCTCTACTTCTGTGTAACATACAATTGTTAATAAGCTTATTCTTCTATTTACTACAAGCTAATCGAGAAAAAATTAGCAGAAATAGTCTTATTACTTGCTTCCTTGTAAGTAGAAGGGAAATGAGGGAATACACTAGGCTAAAGCGATTGTCAACTCTTTTAAAAGCTGGTTGCCATGTTGCTGAAATCCGTTTCTTTGCATAGCCAGGAGTTTATAAATTCCCGTATGAGAAAAATGTAAGTATTTTAAAACGGAAACCAATAACAAGGAGAATCTCAAAAGTGATCAACTCCACGAAAACAATGTACATGACATAAATTCTATGTTTTAACGAGATTTACACTTATTATGTAATAAGTTTTTGTCTATCTGTTACGGTTTACCAGTTATGCAAACTTCCGCAAAATTCATCCAGAATAAACATATCTTAAGAGGCTATTCCCAGAAAATTGAAGATATACATTTTATTTGTCACATAAAAATCTTAAATTTAAGAGATTTTATTAAAAAAAATTAGAACCGTTTTTGAGATAATCAAATTTTCGAATTTTTCCATGCAAAAGGTAGTTTGAGGTGGGGGGATTTTCCTTAAAAACTTCGTGTCGCATCCCTGGAAGATACCAAGTTTGGTATTTACTAGTGGTGGGAAAAGTTGTTCTTTTTGCGAAACAGTTTAATCTGTTTCTGTTGCAGCCACGAAACAGTTACGAAATAACAGTTTCCTGCAACAGAAATTCCCTAAACTGTTTCGCCGCATTGATCAGCTGTTGCAGACCTGTTGTGTAGCACAAATACTATTCAGATAAATGCAGTCTATCGATAAAATCACAGTGTGCCAAATGCAACACTCACCAGGTGCACTGAAGAGGAAATTATCAAATTGCGGAAGCGAAGCATTGTTGCGTGCTAACGAGAGGGAATGAGTTTGATTACTATATTCGAATTTCGCGATAAAATCGGGCCGCGCGCTACAAGGTACAAAGGCGCACCTTGCGGTCCACTTTGGAAGCAATGACAAAATAATTATGTTATGGAAAACAACAACCACAGCGAAGGAACTGTTGCAACAAGTGAAACAACTATGCAGGTGTTGCTCTTATTGTTGCATGGGTCTGTTGCGGGGAGGAAAGAATAACATCATTTCCAGAAGTGTTTTATGAAACATTTTAGTGGTAAAACTGTTTCAAATAAATGTTTTGTTAATGAAACTGTCTCAAAATAGCTGTTGTGTTATTTTTGTTCCATCACTAGTATTTACCGACTTTTCTTTTAGAACTATCGTGTTCACAGACACGCGGACCTTTTTCTGAAAATATTTATTTTGGATACAGGGGACCCTAAAACGTATATTTCCGATGAAGTCTTAATATCGAATTTTCGAGTGGAATGCAGTACTTTTCTATGCTAACTTCTTTTACAAACACGCGTGCAAGTGAAGTAAAAAAAAGCCAGTTATATTTCTATATAATTTCGGTACCAAATCGACTGTTTCATCTGACATCACAAAATGTACCCCCTCCCCTGTGGTAACTATAAACATTGTACTGGAGAATACTTTCCTAACATATTCAATTTTGTATGCATTTGCATACCTACCCCTATTTCTTTCTTGTTATAAGGCAGGGAAACCGGTTTTCCCCTAACTTGGGTACTGTCCCTGAGAAAACAGGTCAATCCAAAGGTGGTAAGAGTACAATGGAAAGTTGAGTTGTAGTAGGGGCCGGGGTTGGAACGCTTCTACGGAACCTTTTCCTCTACCTGTAGAGCCCAAGTTGAATGTTGGCACTTGTACGGAACAACGCTAATAAATGGCAATAACAGGTTTCATAATGTAGATATGTATAACTATTAAATTAAAAATCAAAACACGATTATAGTTGCAGAACACAGTAAATTCACCTGCAAATGTAATTGTAATAAATATTGGCTATTTATTCTCCAGTTAAATGTTGCATTACGGCATCATAAACTCAGTTTGACATATTGCCCTGAAATGGTTAGAAGGGAGCTGATGCTTAGTAATTACGCTTTTTTAAGTTTACTTTCTCTACACGTACTATGTACATAGTGAATAGAGAAGGTATTGTAATGCACCCAAAAATTCGATACTGAGATTTCACCGGAAATACATGTTTTAGGACCCCCTGAATAAAAAAAAAGCATTTTTAGAAAAATGTCCATGAGTGTGTCTGCCTGTAGCTATGTGTGTGTGTGAGCGCGCGTGGGGAGCATAGCTCAAAACGATAAGTCCGTTAAATACCAAACTTGATATTTAGGTTTAGTACCTTCCAAGGATGCGACACGAAGATTTTCAAGAAAATCCCCCCACCCCAACCCCCACCCCCAACTACCCTTTATATGGAACTTTTTAAAAAAGTCTGATTTTATAAAAAAATGGCTCTAACAATTTGGATTAAAATCTCGTATATTTAAGATACTTGACAAATAAAATGTGTATCTTGAGTTTCCTGGGATAGGCTCTGAAGACTACTTTATTCTGGATGAATTTTACGGATGTTTTCATAAATGCTAAACCGTAAGAGATGGACAAAAACTTACCACACAGAAAATGTAGAGGACATCAAAACACACACTCTATGTTATATACATTTCTTTCGAGGAGATGATCGTTTTTAAGATATTCCTTGTTTTCACCTTCAGTTTTGAAAAACTTGTACTTCTCTCAAACGGGAATTAGTCAAGCTATACAAACAAAGGAACTTAGTCACGTAGCAACCAGCTTTTGACTAAGATTTTAACCTGCGGTGCTCCCTTATTTCGCTTCTGCTTACAAGGAATCAAGTAATAAGACTATTTCTGCTAATGTTTTCTCAATTAGCAGGGAATAAATAGAAGCCTAAGCTCTTTAAAATTAATTTTTTGCAGAGATGTAGAGAAAGGCATGTAAATGGAACACATCTTTTTTTGGGTTCAGGGAGACCTGTATTTCCGGTGAAATCTCGGTATCGAATTTTTGGGTGCAATGCATCTTCTCTATACGCTAAGTACATAGTACGCGTAGAGAAAGTAAAAATGTATATGTCAAACTGTGCTTGAACTTATTCTGCAATTTTTGTGTGGTAATATTTTTGTCTATCTTTTGCAGTTTACATTTATGCAAATATGAAGAGGGCTTCCTAGGCTATTTCCAGATAATTTTATTTGCATGTAAACATCCTATATATAATTACGAAATTTTAATCAAAACCGTTTGAGCCGATTTGAGAAAATCGAAATTTTCGAAAAATTTGTCATGTAAAGCGTAGTTTGGGATGAGATTTTCTTGATAATCTTCGTGTCGCATCCTTGAAAGAATCTGAACTTAAATACCAAATTTGGTTTTAACGGACTTTTCCTTTTTGAATTATGATCTTCACAGATAAAAGATACACACATAGGCTCAAACGAACGAACACAGAAATATACACCTTTTTACTTTCTCTATAGGCACTATGTAAATAGTGTACAGACAATGTATTGCACTCCACCAAAAAATTCGATACCGAGATTTCACCGGAAATATATGTTTTAGGGTCCCCTTTATCTAAAAAAAGCATTTTCGGAAAAAGGTCCGTGTGTATGTGTGTGTGTCCGTGTGTCTGTGAACACGATAACTCAAAAACGAAAAGTAGGTAAAATACCAAACTTGGTATTTAAGTTTAGTATCTTCCAGGGATGCGACACGAAGATTTTGAGAAAAATTCCCCCACCCCCAACTACCCTTTACATGGAACATGGAAAATTTTGATTTTCTCAAAAATGGCTCTAACGATTTTGATTAAAATGTCGTATATTAAAGATATTTACCTGACAAATAAAATGTATATCTTGAATTTTCTGGGAATAGCCTCTGAAGAGTAGTTTATTCTGGACGAATTTTACTAAATTTTGAATAACTACTAAACCGTAAGAGATGGACAAAAACTTATTACACAAAAAATTAAGAGCACGTAAAAACACACAATTTTTGTTATATACATTTTTTTCGTGGAGTTCGTCGTTTTTGTGACATTCCTTATTTTTGGTTTCTGCAATGAAAAACATACTTTTCTCATACAGGAATTTGTCAACTGCTGCCCATACAAACAAAGGAACTTCAGTGACATAGCAACCAGCTTTTGATTATCACTTTAACCTATGGCACTCCCTTATTTCACCTCTACTTACAAGGAAACAATAATATGGCTATTTCTGCTAATGTTTCATTGATTAGCATGAAGTTAATAGAAGTATAAGCTTTTTAAGAGTAATTTGTTGCAGGGATATAGAGAAAGTCATGTGAATGGTACACATCAGATTTTTCTAAAAAGGTTTTATTTAAGGGCATCTAAAAACAACATATCTTTACGGTGAAATCTCGACATCGAATGTTTTTATGAAATGCAAAACTTCTCTTTGCCCGCCTAAGTAGTGTGGTGGAAGGGTGTCATTCAACAGGTCGCGAGTTCGAATCTCGCTTAGGGTAGTTACCCAGATAAGGTTTTTTTTCTCGGGCTTTTCCCTTATCCTAATAAGAATCTTCCGGAGGAGCCGGGTTCGATTCCCGCCTGGATCGGGGAATTTTTAAAAAAAATGCCGGTCCCCATGGCTGCGCTCGCTAAAGTGACTCAATTTGGTGATTCGTGGCGTATGGGATCGTGGGTTTGAGTCCCGCCTTGGGCCTGAGCGTTGTGTGTTTTTAAATGTGTATGAGTGTGTGTATTAAAACAAACACGGCAATCAAATAGAAAAACAAATGCAATATTAGGAACACAGAAAAAAGGGGAGGGAAAAGGAAAAAAGAATTCAGCGCCGGAGTCCTGACAAGACTTCAGAACTGTATTTTTGATGAAGAAAAAAAAAAAAAGACAAAGAAGAGAAGTAAGTTTAAGCTCCATGATTTCCGAGATCATTTGAGCATCATTTCACCAATTTCGTCCATCGTCCATAAGGACGTTAAGCTACTTAAAAAAAAAAAAAAAAAAGTCTCTACCTTACATGTACATGTATGTACGGGCAGAGAAAGTAGAAAAAAAATAGCTTTGTTTCGTGAATGGAGAGAGAGAGAGAGAGAGAGAGAGAGAGAGAGAGACGGTAGATACCTATATGTATAATAGTGTAAATACAGCTGTCAATCCAGGGGTTATTTAAGGCATTCTGCTACATTGTATGCGATAAGTAATACAATTCTGCACAGCTATTCAATTTTTAATGTTTTAAAGCATTAGTTGCTTGCTGCGAAATTTGAGTTAAGTCACATGCCGAAGAATGCAGCCAGGGTTTGCAGGGGCGGCATCACTTCGTCCAAAGAGAAAATTCTTAGAAAAATGTTACAACTCGTCCACTACATTTTAACGGGTCCTTTAAGCTCGACAATGGGTTGTTAATGACATCATTTCGTCCCCCCGAAAACAGAAGTTGGGCCAAGTATCAGACTTAAGTCATTAGAATAATTTCTAATAAATGTCTCTTTCTTTATCCAAAGTGACTAAAATGACCGTACAAATGACAAAGCGCAGGCTACAATTTAGTTTTGGTAGCAGGCCTTAAATCTCTACCCCTATTGCAGCACTTCTATGGGGTCTTTAACCATTTTAAAACTCCATAAAAGGAAGTTTCAGCAATTGTTTTTACTATAGAGTTGTCACAATCTAATGTTACGTGTGGAAGTATTCACAATATTTCGGAATGAAACTAATGCTATTAGTAAAGCTCACGAAATATGTTAATTTTATATAAGTGTAAAACACGTGCATTCACAAAGTATAGAAACATGTGGTGAAATATCAAACTTCACTTCTTATATAAATATGTCATTATTATGTTAAGTCTCAGGTTCAATTAGCAAGTCGAACCTTAGCTTCTCTGCTCGTTAGGGCGGTTGTCCATGGCTGGGCCGAAATGTTGCTCGGACAGGTAACAAGCCGAAACTTCATTTGTCTTTACCTGGAATGTGGACGCAACGATACGACCCGGGTTTGCAACGCTAAGAGGGATCTTCGCATCAAGAGTGTCAACTGTCTGCAGAGACAAAACCAGTCCTCACCCCATGTACGTCTTCAGCTTCCTGCAACTGTTACCAACTCTGTTTTCTGCGAACCACCAACGTAAAGCAAAGTATTTACACATAGTAGTAGATAGCAAACTGTCTACAGAAAAAATCTTATGTGTTCCATTCACATGACTTTCTCTACATCTCCGCAACAAATTATCGTTAAAAAGTTTAGGCTTCTATTTACTTCATGCTAATCGAGAAAAAATTAGCAGAAATAGTCTTATTACTTGCTTCCTTGTAAGTAGAAGCGAAATAAGGGAGTAGCATAGCTAAAAATGATAGTCAAAAGCTGGTTGCTATGTGACTGAAGTTTCTTTGTTTGTGTGACCAGGAGTTGACAAATTCCTGTATTAGAAAAGAAAGTTTTTCAAAGCTGAAACCAAAAACAAGGAATATCTCAAATGCGATCTACTTCACGACAAAAATGTATATGACATAAATTGTGTGTTTTATCCTGATCTAATTTTTTGCGTAGTAAGTTTTTGTCTATCTCTTACGGTTTGCCAGTTATGCAAAATTCAGTAAAATGTATCCTGAATAAAGTACCTTCAGAGACTATTCCCAGAAAAATCAAGATATACATTTTATTAGTCAGGTAAATATCTTTAATATGCGATATTTTAATCAAAATCGTTAGCCATTTTTGAGAAAATAAAAAATTTCGAAAATTTGTCCATGTAAAGGGTAGTTGGAGGGTGGGGAATTTTCTTGAAAATCTTCATGTCGCATCCTTGGAATATACTAAACTTAAATACGAAGTTTGTCATTTAACGACTTTTCGTTTTTGAGCTATGCTGTCCAAAGACACACAGACACACGCACGCACACGGACCTTTATCCAAAAATACTTTCTTTTTTTTTTGGATTCAGGTGGACCGAAAACATGTATTTCCGGTGAAATATCGGTATCAAAATTTTGGGTGGAATGCAATACCTTCTCTATACACTATGTACTAGGTGTAGAGAAAGTAAAAACACGTGATCTCTTCGTAACATTACTTGCGATAAAATAAATTTTATTTATTTTTTTTTTTTTTACAACCAAACCCTGTATTTTTAGATTCTCACCTCTTTTATTCTTGATCTCTTACTCTTCAAATTTCAGTTATTTTAATGTTAAGAGGTACCAACAAATAATATACTGTAATTTTACTTTCTCTACACGTACTATGTACATATTGTATAGAAAAGGCATTGCATTCCACTCAAAACTTCAATGCCGAGATTTCAATGGAAATACGCGTTTTAGGGTTCCCTGTAACCAAAGAAAGCATTTTCAGAAAAAGGGCCGTGTGTCTATGAACACGATAACTCATAAACGAAAAGTCGTAAAATACCAAACTTGATTATTAAGATTAGTATCGTCCAGGGATGTGACACGAAGATTTTGAGAAAAATCCCACCCCAAACTACCCTTTATATAGAAAAATTTCGACAATTTTGATTTTCTCAAAACTGGCTCAAAGATTTTTCATTAAAATATTAAACATGTTTATATGGAAATAAAATGTATATCTGAATTTTCTGGGAATATCCTGTAAAGACCTGTTTATTCTGAATGAATTTTGCGTAACTGGTAAACCGTAAGAGATAGACAAAAACTTAACTTTACAAAAAATATCGAACAATTTATGAGATATACATTTTTTTTTTGCGTGGAGTTGATCGTTTTTTATATATTCCTTGCTTTTGGTTCACTTTAAAAAAATTCTTTTTATACAGGAATTTGTCAACACCTGTGCATACAAACAAAGGAGCTTCAGTCTCATAGCAACCAGCTTTTGACTATCACTTTAATCTATGGTACTCCCTTATTTCACTTCTACTTACAAGGAAGCAAGTATAAGACTACTTCCTATTTTTTTCTCTCAATTAGCATGAAGTAAATAGAAGCCTAAGCTTTTTAACAATAATTTGTTGCAGAGATGTAGAGAAAGTCATGTGAATGGAACACATCAGATTTGTTCTGTTGTGATTAGTGAAGGGTGCAGCATCTCGTTTTCACTTATAACTTGAAACAGACTGGTTGGGATGAAATGGGGAGCAAGTCCAAGGGAATGAAGATTCCTACCCAGCATTCGCCTGGTGATCCGGGAAACCCCGTGAAAAACTCATCAGTCAGATGAGGTCGGCCGTGGGGAACCGATTCCACGACCTCCCGAATGAAACGCCTGAGCCGCCTGACCTCGGTTCCCTGAGGGTGAGTTACCTGGATAAGGTTGTTGTTGTTCCTTACCCTGAGAAGACGAATGTCGAGTAGCTTAAAGCTCTACGAACCTCCATATAGTCCCAGAATGAAGAGGTCTTTAGAAAAATCAAGATATGCATTTTATTTGTCATGTAAATGCTTTTAATATGCGGTATTTTAAACAAAATTGTTAGAGCCAATTTTGGGAAAACAACATTTTTAAAAAATGTTCCTTATAAATGTCTGGAGTGGAGGATGATGTTCTTGAAAATCTTCGTATCACTTCTCTGAAAGATATGTACTAAACTTAAATACCAAGTTTGGTATTTAACAGTCTTTTTGTTTCTGAACTGTGCTGTCCACAGACACACCCATACTGACCTTTTTCTAACAATAAATGCTTTTTGGGTTCGAAGGGTCACAAAACGTGTATTTCAAGTGAAATATCGGTATGGATTTTTGGGTGGAATGCTATACTTTCTCTATAAACGATGTACATAATATGAGTAATAATAATAACAACAACAACTTCATCGCACGACAGCTCACAAAGAACCTTGGCCAACCGCCCGGCCACTGTGTCCTCCATCCGGAGGGTGAGACGTGGTCAGCGCCTCGAACCCTCCCGGCCGGTTAATGCGGTTCTGATGAACTGGCGCCGCTAATTCTCCAGCAAGTAGCTCCTCAATTGGTCCTCCAGGGACGTCATGAGGCTGAGTGCATCAGCCAGGTCACAGCGGGGGAAAAACTCCGCGCCAGTACCGGGAATCGAACTTAGGTCTCTCACTTGGCAAGCAGCTGCGCTACCACTGCGCTAAGGAGACGACCCACGTTATACAAGAAGGGAAATCTTCAAAGAAAAGCGGCCACGTGTGTAAACAGGAGTAATTGCAGAATTAAAGAAATCATCACACATAGCCCGCAGAAGTCCACGCATCAACCAGTCAAAAGTTCCAGGTTCAACAAAGAAACTTAATGAAAAGTTCGTAAAAAGCTGACCATGAAACCAAATAACAAGATCGTACATGAGTTCTTTTGAAGAAGCAAACGGACATGAAGTTTTGCTTGGACGCCAAGTTTTTCATTACGAAGCTACTTTTCATTTAAGGGGAAGTTTAATCGCCATGACATATGAATGTTGGGGACAGATAACTTTTGAAGCATTTGAGCAAGTCCGGGATTCAGAGAAAATCATTGCTTTTTGTGCCATATTACATTATCACAATGAAGTAAGATGCTTTTAGAATCAACACCTGCCTCACTGTTTGACTGTTTCATCCTTTGAGACGCAAAGCTGAGAAATCGGTTTCCTGTGCTCAGGTCGGTTAAATGTGTCGGGATTTTCTCTTGGCCAGCTTGCACCCACCTGTTTATCCCATTTTTCCACAGAAGTAAGCAAACAATACTGTTGACCTAACATACCCACCTCTGTACTGTGGGGGTAGCGTGTCAGCCTGTTTCATCCCGAGTTTGAATACCAGGAATGAGTTTCTCGGATAGATTTTTTCCGAGGTTTTCCTTTATTCTGAGAAGAATGGCCAACTCCATTGATCCTGAGTTCATTTGATCATTATTTCACCGATTTCATTCATCGTCCGATGACCTACCAGATTAAAGGAGATTAAACCACATCGATAAAAAAAATACCAAACATTTCGCAATAGATCACCTCACCTTATCCCATGTTGTTGCCAACATTGCAACGAAATCTGACGCAGCTACGACTGCGCAGTGTTACTGCCATCAAATCAACAGATGTGCTCTCTAAGCCGAGTAAGGCAAAAACTTGACTATCGCCAAGACATGCGTACATGCCGTGTACACGTGAATGTTTGCCAATCTTTTTCATATCCGTAAACTTTGAGAGCTTTTCCATGAAATATTGCCTAATATGTTTTCTTTCATAACTATATACGAATAGTCTTCGTGATAAACATGTAACCTGGTTCGTTTGTATTTAATCTGTCTATACAGAAGCATTCTATTCATAATTCGTTACACTGTACTCTTACTGTAACTTATCACCTATTGCACTTTTCTGAATTAATGGCTGTGTAACGTCCACATCTAGTGAAATCTCCGTGTGAAGCGCTCATTCTAGAAGTCTCGGGTTCTATTCTCATCGACCACCCTCTGTGACCGTGGTTGTTTGGTGATTTTCAGTATTCGGTAGGCGAATGCCGTAGTTTCTCATCTACCACAATTTCTTTCCACCATGTCGTTTTCATTGCGTTTTTTTCTCGTTTGTCAGGTGTGCTACTAAGTTTCGGAGCATAGGGCTGTCGGACAGATGGCGCGGATTCTTCTCAAATGAAAGAATATTCTCCTTGCACACTAGAGAGGTACTTGGTTGAACTAGTCGTGCATCGCCATTGCTCTCTCTCTCTCTTTCTCTCTTAGGACAGTTGTACTAGTGAGATGAGTCTTCTAGCTAGGAAATGTTGGAGACTTCGGCGCGTCTCTATGGCCTGTAGCATTCTGTGATTCTTGCACTTCATCTCTTCCTTCTGGTTGGTAGAGGAAATAACTCTCCCGTAGATCGCAGTACGCGAGATGTTCACCTCCGTTGTATATCTTATACCCTAAAATGTGTCCTCCAACTAGAGAAAAGTACCTACCTGGTCCTACTTAAAGTGTAATTATCATCACTAATAACTTGACTTTCCAGGTATTTGGAACGATCAATGAGAGGACCTAGTGCAAATGGACGCAAAACAGACGCATTTTTGAGACAATGAAGAAATGTGAGGAAACCTGAATGCTAGTCAATAAGTTAATAAGCAAAATACTAGTTATAGAGACGTTCGTCCTGATTTTAATAGTACACTTAAGTACATTGAAGAAAAGGAAGAAGAAGCGTACGGTTGACTGTGTTGAAAAAGCTTATGCTAAGACCGCTGTTGTTATGTAATCGTTTCATTACACATTATTGATGTGTTTGTTGCGGTCAACAATGTACTAATGTTAGGGAAGGAGAATGAAGAGGCGGAACTAGAAAACAGCACATTTCACCCTTAAAAATTTGGCTGAGTATAAAACTTCTGTAGGCATCCAAACCTAAATCCACGAGTATAGCCATTGGTTGTTCGGTGGCGATGAATACACAGCAACTGCAGCGATTTCGTGTCTTAAACCGTTGCACTGTTTTATGCCAATCTGACAATCCAGGTTTTTCTCATTCATGACTCCGTTCCTGTTACCATATGTAAAAGGCAATTATGCGAAAACCAACAATTGCGCAACGTGAGTTTCCTTATATTGACCGTAATTCTTAAAATAGTATTGGAGAGAAAGCTTTATTAATGACGATATGCGTAATTTTACTTACGTTAGTTATTGTGGATAATAATGTTTAACTGTGTTTTGTTTAGTATTATGAACCACCTATCCCAAACTGAAAAGTACCAGTTGCCCTCCGTGGTGTAATGGTAATCAGGCTAACTTCATATACCCATGGTCGCGGGTTCAACCCCGGCGGAGGACGATGGATTTTTTCGGGTGTAAAAATCCTTAGCATGGCTTCCTTCGGAAGGGAAATAAAGCCGTTGGTCCCGTGTCGTAGATTTACGACACTAAAAGAACCTCAATCCTGATAGCGAGGTTTCTGAGCAAAATTAAGCAGTCTTTCATGCCCAATTTAGAATGGGACGCTGAGAACCATAGTAGTTAAATAGCGACCATAAATAAGACGCTATTTTTATTTGAAAAGTATCATGGCGTTGTAACCGCAGTTACTAGCCACTGGATTTACGGCGACAAAATAATGGCGGCATTTTAGTTCTAATGACATGCACACTAACCTCTATAAGCATTATGTTGTAAAATACCAACTATAACAAACATGAGAGCAGAGATTCTTCAGTTTTTTTACTTCCATTCCCGCTTTTGCATACAATGACTCAGTAAATATAGCATACAGTTGAACAGCAAATACTTACTGGTCAAGCGAATTTAAACCATGGTCAATCCAGACTTAGAACCGGACTTGATGTAAACAACGCATTTTGTACACCTCCGCATTAACTCTTGTTTGTATAAAATGTGAGGATCAAACTGTTCCTCATTTTCCAATGATTTTAGAAGAGAGGTGACCGGTACCATAACGAATCAAGCGGAAGCATGAAGCTTCTTTAGATTTACTGTTCATGTTATTTTATTCGATATTAAAGTTTTGAAGAATTGTGATTAAAACCCTTGAAAGCTCAAGGTAATCACGCATTTTTGAGGTTCTATATGCTATGGTGTGCTTTGGTTTCCCTTTCATCGCGGAATGGTAAAGGACGTCAAATGCTTTCATGAATTTGGGGTTTGGCATCCGAACCCAGAAGTAATTCTTTTACTAACTTAAAACTTGGGGATTCCGGATCCAGCGTAATTCTGGAGGAACAAGAAACATATTAGACAGATGATGTTGCTCGGACGAAGTCATTTTACCTACCCAACCATGTTTGCAGGCTTACTTATGTATGTCAAAGTAAAGTTATTATGTACGTATCTGTGTGCGCCAAAAATAGTGGCAAATTAATGAAAATGTTGCAGACATGAAAATGGTAATTTGAGGGTTAGGTCTCATATTATACCGTACGGCTACGCCACGGTTCATTGGGGTGATAGAGCTCTCAACCTCTCGGTTACGCTTTGAGAATTAGGGCCCTCTACACCCGACTCGCTATGTTCAGATTGTGAATGTTGGCAACATGTGGAGGGGCACGGACAGAAGAACCAATGTTGCCATGACCCATGATGCCTCGGGTGAGACATCTGTTGTCTATGAAAGAAGATGATACAGAAGTGACAAAGTGAAAAGGTTATGATCGTGACCACGTTATAACTGAAAAATGTAAGTAAATAACTGTTGCAAAATTACATTTAGTGTATATTCTCCACAACTTGGTGTTGAAATAGTCCGTAATGTGATGGAAATACGATTTGTAGCACCCCCTAGGTTCGGGAGTTTATCCCAATTTGGATTCTAATAAATGGAACGATTAACAGTACTCATAACGTAATGTATTGTTGCCTCACTTACCAAGTTCCAGCCTCTCATCGATGGACATATCCTTCCAGTGATCTCCAGCAACATTCTCTGCCACGTCATTCCAGGCTTCATATCTAACTCTTGCGTGCTTATATGCCAAGCAATTCATATCATACAAACAGGGTCGGCTGCGCACCTCAGCAATAAGCTGCTCACTGTCGAGTAGAGTGGTTGCTTTTCCGAAATACATTTTGCGTGAGTTTACCCTACCAGCAGTCGCTCCAGTACTGACGCGCCATGCGGGGCAGCAACTGTCGCTGTGCAAGCGCGTTCAAGGCCGTCGCGCGCTTTTTGTCACGAGACTGGCTTTATCTGGCTACGCTAGCGACACCACTCGGCCCTTATCGCACATAACCTCGTGTCTATGCGGAACGCAGTATCTGCTCGCAGTGAAACTAGAAAGCCTGCTTTCCCAATAAACAAATAACACTATAGGCTGGTTCATTATAACTAGTAATGGAAATTAGAAGAAGCGACAGCAACAACAGACATTGGGAGTGAAATTTTGTCTACAATCGGTCAAAAAATCGAAAATTCCTTTTTTATTACAAATAGTTATTGAAATCTTTATTAGAGAATCAACATTTAGCTGACGTCCCCTTGTTTAGGGCCCTACAGCCATTTAAAGATCGTACAATACACCTTTTCCTATAATACACATTTTTCTCAAAATTATATTTTAAGTTTCAAAATGTACCACGCACCTCAGTTTTTTATTTAAATACAACTAAAAGTGCCCAAATTGTACAGAAGTATTTATTGTAACAATATAAAGGACAAAGATGCTAACAATATAGTAATTTTTCAAACAATATATTTTTATGAAAAAAAATTAATTTTAGAGATTAATTTTTCAAATATAAAAAAATTTAATATTTAATAATCTAAGTTATTGAACTACACACACCCCATTAAAGTTTTTGAGTTAGTTCAAAGCTCTAAATCAGAAAAGCCTACCAATTTTCTCAAAGTTGAAGCGCGTGGGGCATTTTGACTATCCAATATATTTACATAATAAAATTTAAGGAATGTTATATATATACATCTAGGTATCTTGCAAAGTATTTAACAGATTTGGTATTTATATTAACATAAGAATAATGCAATCACAGTAAAAATTTCAGTAAAATCTCTACAAAAATATAGTAATTTTAAATTTCGCTCCCAGTTAAATTACATGGATTGTGATGTGAGCATACACAATAACGGGAAGCTTTCCTGGATCCCTGGAACGACGAATGCGTATTACGCTCTCCACTGAGGAATAGTTCAAGGTCAGCAGAGGAGCTTACTACGTGGAAGAACAGTAATGTGTCTGATATGTACCATTCACATGAATTTCTCTATATCTCTGCAACCAATTATTGTTAAAAAGCCAATGCTTCTATTTACTTCATGCTAATCGAGAAAATATTAGCAGAAATAGTCTTATTACTTGCTACCTTGTAAGTAGAAGCGAAATAAGGTAGTAACATAGGTTAAAGTGATAGTCAAAAGCTGGTTGCTATGTGACTGAAGTTCGTTTGTTTGTATGTACACGAATTGACAAATTCCTGTATGAGAAAACTATAAGTTTTTCAAAGCTGAAACCAAAAACAAAGAATATCTCAAAAACGATCAATTCCGCGAAAAAAACAATTAACATAAATTGTGTGTTTTAATGTGCCCTACATTTTTGTGTGGTAATTTTTTGTCCATCTCTTGCGGTTTAGCAGTTATGCAAAATTCGTAAAATTCATCCAGGTTAAATTAGCCTACAGAGGCTATTCCCAGAAAAGTCAAGATATATATTTTATTTGGTAAGTGAATGTCTTAAATATGAGAGATTTTAATCAAAATCGTTAGAGCTATTTTTAAAAAAATCAAGATTTTCGAATTTTTTTCAATGTAAGGGGTAGTTTGGGGTGGGGGATTTTCTTGAAAATCTTGGAAGATGCCAAACTTAAATGCCAAGTTTGGTTTTTAACGATCTTTTCGTTTTTGAGCTATGCTGCCCCCCCACACACACACACAAATACACACATACACACACGGACATTTTTCTAAAAATGCTTATTTTGAATTCAAGGAGTCTCAAAACATATATTACATATCAAATTTTTTGGTGCAATACAGTACCTTCTCTATACACTTTGTACATAGTACGTACAGAGAAAGTAAAAGTGTAAACATACTAACTTTTGATATAACACGTATGAAGATATTCCCCATAAACGAGATAACATAAGGATTAGCTAATCAAGAAGAGAGAACAAGTCCACTCAACGGAGTTTTATTATTCATAACGATATCGTTTATGTATATGCAAAATCCGATTTGTTTGAAATAGTAAATATAAAATCCGATGTGTCCCATTCACATGTCTTCCTCTACATCTTGGTAACAAATTATTGTTAAAATATCTGATGTAATCCATTCACATGTCTTTCTCTATACCACTGCAACAAATTTTTGCTAAAAACTTTATGCTTCTATTTACTTCATGTTAAGTAATAAACATTAGCAGAAATAGTCTTATTACTTGCTTCCCAGTAAGTAGAAGCGAAATAAGGGAGTACTATAGGTTAAAGTGATAGTAAAAGATGGTTGCTATGTGAGTGAAGTTCCTTTGTTTGTATGGAAAGGAGTTGACACATTCCTGCATGAGAAAAGTATAAGTTTTTTAAGGCTGAAACAAAAAACAAGGAATATCTAAAAAAAAACTATCAACTCTACGAAAAAAATGTATGTAACATAAATTGTGAGTTTTAATGTGCTCTACATTCTTTGTGTGGTAAGTTTTTGTCTATCTCTTACGGTTTACCAGTTACACAAACTTCCGTAAAATTCATCCAGAATAAAGTAGTCTTCAGAGGCTATTCCCAGAAAATTCAAGATATACATATTATTTGTCAAGTATATATCTTTAATATATGATATTTTAATCAAAATCGTTAGAGCCATTTTTTATAAAATCAAAATTTTCTAAATTTTTTCCATGTGAAGGGTAGTTGGGGGTGGGGGAACTTTTCTTGAAAATCTTCGTGTCGCATCCTTGAAAGATATGGAATTTCAATACCGAGTTTGGTATTTAACGGTTTTTCGTTTTCGAGCTATGCTGCCCACAGACACACACACACACACACGGACATTTTTCTAAAAGTGTTTTTTTTTTATTAAGGAGGTCTCAAAACATGTATTTCCGGTGAAATCTCGGTATTGAATTTTTGGTTGCATTACAATACTTTCCCTATACACTATGAATAGCACGTATAGAGAAAGTAAAAACCTACTCTTCTATCTACTTCATGCTAATCGAGATAAAATTAGCAAAAATTATCTTATTACATGCTTCCTTATAAGTAGAAGGAAAATAAGAGAGCAATATTCAAATATTTTAAAAATTAGTTACTATGTGATTCAAATTTCTTTGTTTGTACGGCTAGGAGTTGACAAATTTCTGAGTGAGAAAAGTATAGGTACTCAGAAACCAATAACAAGAAATATTTCCGAAACGACCAGCTCTACATAAAAAAAAAATATATATATATATACAGGATGTTAATGAACTATACCGAAATATTTTCACAGAATATGTACATTACTTGAATAAGTAATATGAGATAGGAGACTTATGGCCTGTTTATTGAAATTTTGAAGTAACGGCTATAAGTTCCTGAAGTGCCAGTACGTTACGTATCGCAGCACTTCGTCTGGAATGAAAAAAAAAAATAACAATAAAGAACATTTACTCAACGACAGGAATGGAACTCATGACCTTTGGGATAGCAGTTTCCTGCCATGCGCATTAAGCCACCAGAGCAGTTGAAAAAACGCCTCCAGAGTAAGCTACATAATTCAAGAACGTGGTTAATGAATGCTCAGTGTCGCACTGTCAGGTGATTAGTTCCAGATTTTACAGATATTTGCAACATTAAATCTTAAGAACGCTAGTAACGAGCTGCTAAAAATCGATATTTCTATACTCGGGCAGCAGTTTTAAAGACATTCTAAGTCATTTTTTCAACCTGCTTTGTTTTAACACCGACTTACCAGCACCTGATATCTACACGTTTAACCTATGTAGTTGCATTATGTTTATCCGGGGACCATGCATCGCCGATCTCAAATTACTTTATATCAGTCATGTGCACAATCTCGCAAATTATTTCGCTGTAGTTCATTAACACTCTCTTTGACGAGAACTACATTTTTGTGTAGTACATTTTTAATATCCATCTCTTGCGGTTTACCAGCTATGTAAAATTCGGCAAAATTGGTCCAGAATAAAGAGATCTTCAGAGGATATTTCCAGAAAGCTCAAGATATAACTTTTATTTGCCATGTAAATGTCTTTAATACAGGGTTACTACAAAAGAAATAGACAACTTCAACTGCCTGTAAAACAAAAACTATTAGAGATAGCAACCTAATTATTTTGAAGGTATGTTGAGAAACTCTCAAATTTTCGTTTGTTACTATTGGTAGCGCTGTAGTGTTTTTTTTTTTTTTTTTTTTGCAGTAGCTGAAATGGCGGAAAATCCTGTGGAAAAGGCATATTGCGTGTTGGAATTTGCTAGAACGCAATCAGCAACTGTTGTCCAACGACATTTTAGAACACGTTACCACAAAACGCCACCGATTAGACAGTCAATCTACGACTGGTATAGAAAATTCGAGACAACGGGATGTTTGTGCAAACGGAAGAGAGCTCGGGAAGACCAAGAGTTTCGGAAGAAAACGTTGAACGTGTTCGTTCTGCCTACATAAGAAGCCCACAGAAATCGACATCTAGGGCAAGCATGCAATTACAAATTCCACAGCAAACTGTATGGAAAATCTTGCGGAAGCGACTGCACATGATGCCTTACAGATTACAGATGTTGCAGTTTCTGAGTGAAGAAGATAAGGTCATACGGCGTGACTTTTTCATCGACATGTTGCGACATGGTGAAGACGATGCTGGTTTTTGTGAGCGCATCATTTCATTTTTGTGGTAACGTGTTCTAAAAGGTCGTTGGACAACAGTTGCTGATTGCGTTCTAGCAAATTCCAACACGCAACGTGCCTTTTCCACAAGATTTTCCGCCATTTCAGCTTCTGCAACAACAAACAAAACACTACAGCGTTACCAATAGTAACAAACGAAACTTTGAGAGTTTCTCAACATATCTCCAAAATAATTAGGTTGCTATCTCTAATAGTTTTTGTTTTACAGGCAGTTGAAGTTGTCTATTTCTTTTGTAGTAACCCTGTATATGGTATTTTGACCTAAACTGTTAGAGCCATTTTTGAGAAAAACAAAATTTTCGAAAGATTTTCCACGTAAAGGGTAGTTTGGGGTAGGGGGATTTTGTTGAAAACCGTCATGTCGCATCCTTGAAAGATACTAAACTTAAATATCAAGAACGGACGTTTCGTTTTAATGCTATGCTGTCCGTACACACACACACGCATACTAAGAAGGCTTCTTTTGGATTCAGGTGTCTCAAAACTTGTATTTTTGCTTAAAACTGGTATCGAATTTTTGGGTGCAATACAATGTACATAAGAAACAAAAATTTGGATCCTCTCGATAAAGGCGATGTCGGGTTCATCCCCTAAATCAAAGAAACATGTACTAGGAAGACTTCCACAACTGCACAAAACGGTGTAGCATTGACTGTTTTGTTACTTATCAAAATGAGCAGAAGCTAGCTGCCCGGTTAAAGTAAAACTCGTACCATCTGTCATTAAAATGTATTATGTTATGATTTTTATAAATATACCAGTGGTTCTTGGCCCCGTTATCTTACACATGACGAGTTAAAACAGCTGATGTGAGATGACAAAATAGTCAAGTGATGTGAATCGCTCTTTGATTGGTTAGTTTCTATGTTTGATGTAGACGTACCTTAAACATTTAGACCTTGTTTACTGTAATTAAAGTTTTTGTTTCTTTTTAAAAAAAAAACAAGGTACCTATTGTATTGCCCCCAACAATTCGATACCGAGACTTCACCGGAAATAAATATTTTCGGTCCCCCTGATTCCAAAAAAGCACTTTAGGAAAAGGTTCGTGTACATGTGTGTGCGTGTGCGTATGTGTCTATGGAAAGCACAATTTAAAACCGAAAAGTCCATTACATGGCAAACTTGGTATTTAAGTTTGGTATCTTCCAAGGATGCAGCACGAAGATTTTAAAGAAAATCCATTTACCCCAACCATCCTTTACATGAAAACATGTTCGAAACTTTTGATTTTCTCAAAAATGCCTCTAACAATTTTGATTAAAATATCCTAAATTAAAGATATTTACTTGACAAATAAAATGTATATCTTGAATTTTCTAGGAATAGCCTCTGAAGACCTCTTCATTCTAGATGAATTTTGTATAACTGATAAACCGTAAGAGAAAATGACAGAAAATGTAGAGCTCGTTAAAACCCACACTTTATGATATATACATTTGGGGGGGGGGGGTTCAGCTTTAAAAAATATACTTTTGTCAATTCCTGTCCATACAAACAGAGCTTCAGCCACATAGTAACCAGCTTTTGACTATCACTTTAACCTGTAGTACTCCCTTATTTCGCTTCTACTTTCAAGGGAGCATGTAATAAGACTATTTCTGCTAATTTGTTCTGGATTAGCAAATTGTAAATAGAAGCATAAGCTTTTTAACAATAATTTGTTACAGAGATTTAGAGAAAGTCATGTGAATGGAACACATCAGATTTTCTATAAATATACCAGTGATTCTTGGCCCCGTTATCTTACACATGACGAGTTAAAACAGCTGACGTGAGATGGCAAAATAGTCATGTGATGTGAATCGCTCTTTGATTGGTTAGTTTCTATGTTTGAGGTAGACGTAACCTTAAAAGCTTGGACCTTGCAAGTTTCTATGTTTTCTTTAATTAAAGTTTTTTTTTCTTTTTGTTATTTTTGTACCTTTATTTCTTTTTCTTCCTTTTATCTTTTTTGTTTACGTGATTCATTGTGAAAGCTTCCATTACATATATAATATAAAACTAATAAATTTACCTTATTATTATCCTATCTTTTTTTTTTTTTTTTTTTGTTTTTTTTGTTGTTTTTTTTTGTTATATATACCGAAATTCAGCAATGATTGGGTTCACGTATTAGTGTTCCACTATTTTAATGCTCTTTGAATGTTTGCAAATCTTAGCTAATTCTTTTCTGCTTTGATTACTTATTACTTATATATTGCATTCCACCCAAAAATTCGATACCGAGATTTCACCGGAAATATATGTTTTAGGGTCCCTTATATCCAAAAAAAGCATTTTCACAAAAAGTTCCGTGTGTGTGTGTGTGTGTGTGTGTGTGTGTTCGTGTGCCTTTGAACACGATAACTCAAAAACGAAAAGTCGGTAAAATACCAAACTTGGTATTTATATTTAGTATCTTCCAGGGATGCGACACGAAGATTTTGAGAAAAATCCCCTCACTCCAAACTACCCTTTACATGGAAATGTTTTCGAACATTTTGATTTTCGCAAAAAATGGCTCAAACGATTTTGATTAAAATATCACATATTAAAGATATTTACATGACAAACAAAAGGTATAACTTGAATTTTCTGGGAATAGACTCTGAAGCCTACTTTATTCTGGATGAATTTTGTGGAATTTTGCATAACTGCTAAAGCGTTAGACTTAGATAAAAACTTACTGCACAACAAATGTAGAGCACGTTAAAACATACAATTTATGTCATATACATTATTTTCGTGGAGTTAATCGTTTTTGAGATATTCATTGTTTTTGGTTTCAGCTATGAAAAACCTAATTTTCTCATATAGGACTTTATCAACTCCTATCTATATAAACAAAGCAACTTCAGTCACATAGCAACCACCTTTTGACTATCACTTTATCCTATGGTACTCCCTTATTTCGCTTCTACTTACAAGGGAACAAGCAATAAGACTATTTCTGCTAATGTGTTCTCTAGTGGCATGAAGTAAATAAAGGCATAAGCTTTTTAACGATACTTTTTTGTAGAGATGTAGAGAAAGTCATTTGAAATTCGGATTATTTTTGCATTTTCTGCATTCTGAAATTCCTCCGTCAACTCACACATAGAAGAATGTTGACGTGAAATAACATGCTCTATTTGAAAAAACTTTTGATGTGTTCCATTCACATGACTTTCTACATGTCTGCAACAAATTATTGTTAAAAAGCTTATGTTATTTTATTTCATGTTAATCGAGAAAAAATTAGCAGAAATATTTTTATTATTTGCTACCTTGTAAGCGGAAGTGAAATAAGGGAGTAGCATAGGTTGAGTATTGACAAAAGCTGGTTGCCATGTGACTGAAGTTCCTTTGTTTGTATGGACAGGAGTTGACTAAATTCCCGAATGAGAAAAGTGTAAGGTTTTAAAGCTGAAACCAGTAACAAGGAATTTGTCAAAAGCGAGCCACTCCACTAAAAGATGTAACCTAAAGTTGTGTCTCTTAACGGCTCTACATTTTCTGTTAAGTAGGTTTTTGTCTATCTCTTACGGTTTGCCAGTAATACAAAGTTCAGTAAAATTCATTCAGAATAAAGTAGTATTAAGAGGCTATTCCCAAGAAATTCAAGATATACATTTTATTTGTCAGGTAAATATCTTTAATATACGATATTTAAATCAAAATATTAGAGCCAATTTTGAGAAAATCAAAATATTTGAAAATTTGTCCATGTTAAGGGTAGTTGGGGGTGGGGAATTTTCTTGAAAATCTTCGTGTTGTATTCCTTGGAAGATACTGAACTTAAATGCCAAGTTTGGTATTTGACGGACTTTTCGTTTTTGAGCTTTGCTGTCCACAGGCACACATACACACAGTCGTATTTTTTGTCAAAAATGCCTTTTTTTTATTCAGGGGGACCCAAAACATGTATTTCGGTATCGGTATCGAATTTTTGGGTGCAATACAATACCTTCTCTATACACTATGTATATAGTACGTGTAGAGAAAGTAAAAATGCTTAGATGTCGATTGCCTAAGAAGTCATCTGGCGACAAGGTGCCGCACACATGTGTATTGGCCGGAAGCTGGAGGCTGGACTCCAAAACAAAAGGTCCAGTTCCCCTAAGGAATGTCACACACTGTGTGGGGGATAACTGTCGCCAACAAAATGTTTACTTTCTGTATGCGTACTATGTACATAGTGTATAGAGAAGGTATTGCATTGCACCAAAAATTAGATACCGAGATTTCACTGGAAATACATGTTTTGAGACCACCTGAATCCAAAAAAGGAATTTATAGAAAAATGTTCGTGTATGTGTCTGTCTGTGTGTATGTGTGTGTCTGTGTGTGTGTGTGTGCAACATAGCTGAGAAACGAAAAGACCGTTAAATACCACACTTGGTATTTAAGTTCAGAATCTTCCAAGGGTGCGACACAAAGATTTTCAAGAAAAATCCCTCCAACTCCAACTACGCTTCAAATGGAAAAATTTTCGAAAATTTTGATTTTCTAGAAAATGGATCTAACGATTTTGATTAAAATATCGTATATTAAAGATATATACCTCAAAATAAAATGTATATCTTGAATTTTCTGGGAATAGCCTCTGAAGACTACTTTATTCTGGGTGAATTTTACGGATTTTTGTGTAGCTGGTAAACCGTAAGAGAGAGACAAAGACTTACCTAACAAGAAATGTAGAGCACATTAAAACACACAATTTATGCTATATAAATTTTTATTCGTTGAATTGATCGTTTTTAGATATTCCTTGTTTTTGATTTCAGCCTTGAAAAGCTTATACTTTTCTCATATAGGAATGTGTCAACTCCTGTCCATACAAACAAAGGAACTTCAGTCACATAGTAACCAGCTTTTGACTGTCACTTTAACCTATGGTACTGCCTTATTTCCCTGCTACTTACAAGGAAGCAAGTAATAAGACTATTTCTGTTAATTTTTTTTTTCTAATTAACATGAAGTAAATAGAAACATTAGCTTTTTAACAATAACTTGTTACAGAGATGCAGAGAAAGTTATGTGAATAGAACACATACTTTTTTTTTAAAATGTAAGGTTTTGCAGACGTCACTGCTTGTTGGCAGCCCATGATGGGGAGAAATGAGAATTTTAAGAATCCAGTAATGACGACGCTACAGTCCGAGTGTAATTTCCCTAATAGTAATACAACGAACTTCAGGACACTCATTTCTTTCAGATTAAAAACTTCGTCCATAAGCAACCAACTTCATACATTTTGTGGCGTGCTTCCTGTTTACGTTTTTCTGTTTGCTTTTTTTTTTTTTTTTTTTTTTTTTTTTTTTTTTTTTTTAATTGCTTCATTTAACATCAATGGTCATATCGGGGGGCTTTCACTTGTGAAACTGTAGGTTCAGAACATTAGGTTAAACTTTATATTACTAAACATACGCACATTCACTCTCACATTCATACTTCCAGACTCTATGGGGGAAAGGGAATAATTCCGGTTAAAGAAAAATTCCCCGCTCCCGACGGGAATCGAACCCGGGACCTCCGGGTGACCACTCGACCACCTGTTTACGTTTTGTTTCATTGGTGCAACGCGCTATTCATTAGTAAGCAATAAACAGGTTTAATGAAAGGCATATCTAAGTAGTATTACTTTCTCTATATGTACTACTACATAGTGTATAGAGAACGTATTGCAATCCACCCAAAAATTCGATACCGAGATTTCAACGGAAATATATGTTTGTATCCACAAAAAAAAAAAACATTTTCACCAAAAGGTCCATGTGTGTGTGTGTGTGTGTGTGTGTGTGTGTGTGTGTGTGTGTGTGTGTGTCCGTGAATTTAAGTATTGGTATTTAAGTTTAGTATTTTCCAGGGATGCGACACGGAAATTTTGAGAAAAATCCCCCACCCCAAACTGCCCTTTACATGGAAATTTTTTCGAAAATGTTATTTTTCGCAAAAATGGCTCTAACGATTTTGATTAAAATATCGTATATTAAAGATATTTACCTGACAAATAAAATGTATATTTTGATTTTCTGGGAATAGCCTCTGAAGACTATTTTATTCTGGGTCAATTTTACGGAATCTTACATAACTGTTAAACCGCAAGGAATGGATAAAAACTTATCACACAACAAATGTAGAGCAATTTAAAAGACACAATTTATGTTATATATATATATATATATATATATATATATATATATATATAATTTTTTTTTTCGTGGAATTGATTGTTTTTTTTAGATAGTCCTTGTTTTTGGTTTCAGCTGTAAAAAACATATTTTTCTCATACAGGATTTTGTGAACTCGTGTCCATACAAACAAAGGAACTTCAGTTACATAGAAACCAACCTTTGACTATCACTTTAACCTATGCTACTCCTTTATTTCACTTCTACTAACAAGGAAGCAAGTAATAAAACTATTTCTGCTATTTCTTTGTCGATTAGATGAAGTAAATAGAATAATTTGTTGCAGTGATGTAGAGAAATTCATGTGAATGGAACCATCAGTTTTTTTTTTGTTTTTTTTAATACAGGGGACCCTAAAACATATATTTCCGGTGAAATCTTGGTATCGAATTTTTGGGTGGAGTGCAATGCCTTCTGTATACACTATGTACATTGTATGTATAAAGAAAGAAAAATAAAAACATTTAAAAATAAAATAAAACGATGTAGAACCATATGAGTAGTAGCATACTATGGAGACCCCTGTATTAAATTTTGCAATACAATGTTATTGATACTTTTAAATAAAAAGAACAAAATCCACCCATCTGCACCGGTCCCCATGGACGCGCTCGCATTGGTGCTTCGTGGCGCAAGGGATCGTGGGTTCGAGTCCCACCTTGGGCATTTTTATTTGTGTGTTTGTATATGTGTGTTTTTGTAATTGTAAGTAAAAAATCTGATGTGTACCATTCACATGACTTTCGCATTACCCCTGCAACAAATAATTCTTAAAAAGCTTATACTTCTATTTACTTTATGCTAATCAGAAAAAAATAGCAGAAATAGTCTAATTACTCGCTTCCTTGACAGTAGAAGCGAAATAAGGGACAACTGTAGGTTAAACTCATAGTCAAAAGCTGGTTGCTATGTCAATGAAGTTTCTTTGTCTATATGGATAGGAGTTGACAAGTTCCTGTATGAGAAAAGTATACGTTTTTCATAGCAGAAACCAAAAATAAGGAATGTCACAAAAACGACGAACTCCACGAAAAATGTATATAAAATAAATTGTGTGTTTTAATGTGCTCTACATTGTTTGTGTAGTAAGTTTTTGTCCATCTCTTACGGTTTAGCAGTTATTCAAAATGTAGTAAAATTCATCCAGAATAAACTACTCTTCAGAGGCTATTCCCAGAAAATTCAAAATATGCATTTTATTTGTCAGGTAAATATGTTTAATATCCGAAATTTTAATCAAAATCGTTAGAGCCATTTTTGAGAAAATCAAAATTTTCGAAAAAAGTTTCATGTAAAGGGTAGTTGGGGGTGGGGGTATTTTTCTCAAAATCTTCGTGTCGCATCCCTGGAATATACTAAACTTACAAGTTTGGTATTTTACCGACTTGTCGTTTTTGAGTTATCGTGTTCAAAGACACACGGACACACACACACACACACACACACACACACACACACACACGGACCTTTTTGTGAAAATGCTTTTTTTGGATATTGGGGACCCTAAAACATATATTTCCGTTGAAATCTCGGTATCGAATTTTTGGTGGAGTGCAATACTTTCTCTATACACTATGTACATAGTGCGTATGGAGAAAGTAAAAACAATAAAAAATTTGATGTGTTAAAATTGCATGACTTTCTCTAGCTACTCCACAAATAAACTTCTTACAAAATATAATTCATCTTTCAACACCACGCTAATCGAGATAAACATTAGCAGAATTCTATTACTTTGTTCCTTATAAGTAGAATAGAACTAAGGGAATGCACTAGGCGGAAGTGATAATCAAATGTTTTAAAAGCTGTCGTTATTCGATTGTCATTGCAAATCCCTTCTTTGCTTGGCTAGGAGTATAAACAAGCGACAAACGGACACTTCCGACTGAGAAAAGTATATGTACTTCACATTTGAAACCAAACAAAGAATATATCGAAAACGGTAGCTCCACGAAAAAAATGTGTCTTATATAACTTGTGTATTTTAACAAGATCTACATTTTTTGTATAGCAAGGTTTTGTCTATATCTTACGGTTTACCAGTTATACCAAACTAAGCAAAACTCATCCAGAATAAACAGGTATTTAGAAGCTATTCCCAGAAAATTACTGATATACATTTTATTTGGGACAGAAATAACCTTAATATGTGGTGTTTTAATCAAAATCGTTAGAGCTATTTATAAGAAACACAACATTTTCGGAAATTTTTCCTTGTAAAGGGTGGTTAGGCGTGGGGGGATTTTCTTGAGAAACTTCATGTCGCATCCTTGGATGATACCAAACTTAATACCAAGTTTGGTATTTAACCGTCTTTTCATTTTTGAGCTGTGCTGTCCGCGGACACATACACCCACACACACAAACACACACACACACACACACACACACACACACAAACGAACCAGTTTCTGAAAATATTTTTTTTTTATTCAGGGAATCCTAAAACATGTATTTCCGGTGAAATCTCGACATCGAATTTTTCAGTAGCAAACAAAGGAAATGCAGGAAACTGATAAACAAAATCTGAAGTGTTCCATTCACATGACTTTTTCTACATCTCTGCAAGAAACTATTGTTAAAACGCTTATGCATCTATTTACTTCATGCTAAAGGAAAAAAGATTAGCAGAAATAGTCTTATTACTTGCTTCCTTGTAAGCAGAAGCGAAATAAGGGAATACCATAGGTTAAAGTGATAGTCAAAAGCTGGTTGCTATGTGACTGAAGTTCCTTTGTTTGTATGGACAGGAGTTGGCAAATTCCAGTATGAGAAAAGCGTAAGTTTTTAACGATAAAACCAAAATTAAGGAATATCTAAAAGATTATCAATTCTACGAGAAAAATGTATATAATATAAATTGTGTATTTTAACGTGCTCTACATTTTTTGTGGGGTAAGTTTTTGTCCAACTCTTATGGTTTAGCAGTTATGCAAAATTTCGTAAAATTCATCCTGAATAAAGTAGTCTTCAGAGTCTATTCCCAGAAAATTCAAGATATACATTTTATTTGTAAGGTAAATAAATATCTTTAATATACGATATTTTAATCAAAATCGTTAGAGCCATTTTTAAGAAAATCAAAATTTTCGAAAAACATTCCATGTAAAGGGTAATTTGGGGTGTGGGGATTTTACTCAAAATCTTCGTGTCGCATCCCTGGAAGATACTAAATTTAAATACCAAGTTTGGTATGTTACCGACTTTTCGTTTTTGAGTTATCATGTTCACAGGCATACGGACACACGGACACACAGACACACACCCACGCGCACACACCCACGCACACACACGGACCTTTTTCTGAAAATACTTTTTTGGATACAGGAGACCCTAAAACATATATTTCCGGTGAAATCTCGGTATTGAATTTTTGGGTGAAGTGCAGTACCTTCTCTATACACTATGTACTTAGTATAGAGAAAGTAAAAATCTGATGTGTTCCATTCACATGATTTTCTCTACAACTCTCCATCAAATTATTGTTAAAAAGCGTATGCTTTTATTTACTTCATGTTAACCGAGAAAAAATTAGAAGAAATAGTCTTATTACTTGTTTCCTTGTAAGTAGGAGCGAAATAAGGGAGTATCAGAAGTTAAAGTGATAGTCAAAGGCTGGTTGCTATGCGACTGAAGTTCCACTGTATGCACAGGAGTTGACAAATTCCTGTATGAGAAAAGTATGTTTTTCAAAACTGAAACTAAAAACAAGGAATATCTCAAAAACGATCAACTCCACGAAAAAATGTATATAACATAAAATGTGTGTTTTAATGTGCTCTACATCTTCTGTATGGTAAGTTTTTGTCCGTCTCTTATGGTTTAGCAATTATACAAAAATCCGTAAAATGCATACAGAATAAAGTAGTCTTCTGAGCCTATTCCCAGAAAATTCAAGATATACATTTTATTTGTCAAGTAAATATCTTAAATGTACGTGATTTTAATCAAAATCGTTAGAACCATTTTTATGAAAATCAAAATTTTCTAAATTTTTTCCATGTAAAGGGTAGTTTGGGGTGGGGGATTTTCTTGAAAATCTTCGTAACTCATCCCACCCCAACTAGCCTACATGGAAATTTTTTCGAAAATTTTGATTTACTCAAAAATGTCTCAAATGATTTTGATTAAAACGTCTTATATTAAACATATTTACCTGACAAGTAATATCTATATCTTGAATTTTCTGGGAATACCCTCTGAAGACTACTTTATTCTGGATGAATTTTACGGAATTTTGCGTAACTGCTAAACCGTAAGAGATGGACAAAAACTTACCACACAAAAAAACGTAGATCACGTTAAAACTCATTTTATATTGTATGCATTTTTTTTCGTGGAGTTGATCGTTTTAGAGATTTTCCTAGTTTTTGGTTTTAGCTTTGAAAAACATATACTTTTCTCATCCAGGTATTTGTCCACTCCTGTCCATACACAAAAAGGAACTTCAGTCACATAGCAGCGAGCTTTTGACTATCACTTTAGCCTATGGCACTCCCTTATTTCGCTTCTACCTACAAGGAAGCAAGTAATAAGACTATTTCTGCTAACTTTTTGTCGATTAGAATGAAGTAAATAGAAGCATCAGGTTTTTAACAATAATTTGTTGCAGAGATGTAGAGAAAATCATGTGAGTGTAACACATAAGATTTTTTCCTGAATATAATTACTATTCTTTGCGTCTCTTTGTGGACATTGGCAACATTCTGCTTAGTTCGGAGTTTAACCATTAATCTGTCAGACCCCAACTTACGCTGGAATAGTGATCAACACCCCAAAGTTTAGTTTTCAAAAGTACCTCTCCAAGGGTAAACGAAGTTTAGCTGAATTAAGTCTACCTGTGTACTATTCATTAGACTGGATGAAGACGATGAAATATCAACACAATCAAAGCCTCATGACAACATTATACTTAGGTAGCTGTCTTCAACAGCCAATATTTCAGCAAAGCAATAAAACGGAAGCCGGTAGAAGATATTTATTAAAGAAATTATTTTATCGAGAGCTAAAAGATGGCGATGTAAATTTTAATAAAGCATGAAATTTCAATATCCTTTTGCTAACACTATAAGTCTGCCATAAATCCAAAGTATTTTAAAATGAGTTAGATTAGGATTAATTTCCTACAAGACCTATTATCGGTAAGAAATGTCCTTGTGATTGACCCTTCTGGGGTGTGTCGTCTGCTGGCAGGGGCTCGTCAAGCTGCTGACCAATCATAGTGTAAGAATACATAACCGCCAGAGACGTGACGTCATCGGTGTTGCAACACCTACGTGGTTCAGTGGATATTTACGCGCGCGTTCTCATGCATGACTGATCAATTGTTTGCAATCTGATTGTTTAATTGCATTCTGTGAAAAGGTTGTCTGTGTTATACACAGTGATTTACATTTATAATTGTTACTACCTTTTATATATCATGGACATTGTTCTTGTTCTCATCCTAGAACTATCACAAGTGACACTGACATTTGAACATGTCTTACAGCCGTGATAAACGAGTTGAGGTTATGTTAGTCAAAATAATACAACTTTTCCGTTTAGTGAAATACAGGACCCAATGTGGAAAGGAATAGATGAGGTAACTAGTTAGAGAGAAATGGGCAAAGATAGTTCAACATATGAGAGGTATGCATGGAGAGAAGAAGGCATTTTAGAGGAGGCAGTGAAACGTTTGTCGCTGCAGACGGACAGCGAGTAAATATAGCAACAGCGCACCGAGGCGGCCACGTGTCAGCACAATGTCAATCACAAGGTAATTTCTCACCGATAATAGTTAGGTTGTTTAAATTGTGAATCCTGAGACAGGGTTAGGTGGTGTACATTTTGGAAGATGGGACCAATACCTTCCTTGGAATATGGGATTTAGATTCGAAAATACAAAATGGACCGATATGGGTTTCTCTGAACACATTAAACGCACTCACTTCCAGCAATTCTGCCACCACAAGAAACTAAGATATAACTGGCGCAATATATCTGGACATGTGAAAATCTTAATGAGAGCTAGGAAGCGAGTTGTGCTTTCAGATAAGCAGTTCACCAGTCGATTCATGCATGCTGTCACAGTCAATGTCAAATATCTGCCACCTCTTATGTACCTGCACTGTACGACGATGCACTGATAAACATGAGTTTTCATATGTATATTCATATCTACAAAGCATCTATACAAATGTCCTACTATATAAACAATGTCAATTCTTCCAGGACCTACTATATAAACAATGTCAATTCTTCCACACCTGACAGACCTTGGTCTTCATCAACGCTATTGTTACTTTCTGCACCAATTAACCTGGATTAGAATTCTTTCTATTTGATTTTCTACAATTCTTTTTAATGATTTTCAATGTTTTCAACATGCCGTCATACATTTTCCCATTCTGGCCTGCCAATTTCTGCAATTCGCTGGCAGTTCCACATCTTTTAATTTGAAAGCGTTATATTCAGTTTTTTTTTTTCTTTCTTTCCTATTTTTGAGAAACCTGGAAACGGAACTTAGTGAAATACCAGTTGCCTTGGCTATTGTTTCATTCAGTTTCTGCAGGCTTTTGAAGAATTCGGGGAACATATATTTTCTTCCTTCATCTCTGCCTCTTGTTTCTTGAAGTCAAGGACATTTGCAATTATTTCTCTGCTCTAAGTAATACCTTGGAGATTATTAACTTTGAAAACGTAGGAGCCATGGTTAAAAAAATAAAATGAACACTATTCACTGCCCACTTTGAATACAAACACTTGAACACTTTCGATGCAGACTGTACAAAGTTTGCTCGCTGTGACTTTAAGTAAGCAAAGTAACATATCACAAACCCCGATAAGCTAGGCTCGGAGGCTGGGTTGGAGGTCAGGGTCACGATTCCAGAAGCTTTGCGCCGGCAATATGTATGTGTTGGTTCATCACAACTCATGCTCCGTGCGGTAAAAACCTGGTTCCGTAAACAGAGCAAGAATTGCATCCCTTGTATCTTCCTGAAAGGAAGGCCATTCAATTATGTATGCAAGATCAACACAATTCCTTCATGTGTGTACATTCCGTGTTTATGGAATAAATACTCCACGATAAAAGAAATATGGATCATTGTTTATTGAACTACTCTCGTATATTGTTCAAATGAAGGTTTGTATCCTTCGTCCGTTTTCAAAGCATCATTGATAAAAGTTTTGGCTCGGAATTCCGTGTTTTCTTCAATACCTTTGTTGTGTGGTGATTTGGCGAGGTTTGACAGAGTTGCTCAGGAAGTTTGTTGTTCTTGGAACTCTCCCGCCTACAAACGTACGTTTTTCACATCCGTAAACACCTCCTTCACTTATCTCATTCATATCTGAGTGGAGCCTCTTCCTCGCAAACTCAGATAACAGGCCGTTTCTAGCATGAGAAATTCCCCATGCTCAGCATAAACAATAGAATCAAAGTTTTAATGACAATAAAAAAATCAGATGTGTTCCATTCACATGACTTTCTCTACACCTCTGCAAAAAAAAATAGTATTAAAAGCTTATGCTTCTATTTACTTCATGCCAATCGAGAAACATTAGCAGAAATAGTCTTATTACTTGCTTCCTTGTAAGTAGGAGCGAAATAAGGGCGTGCCATAGGTTAAAGTGATAGTCAAAAGCTGGTTGATATGTGACTGAGGTTTCTTTGTTTGTATGGACAGGAGTTGACAAATTCCTGTATGAGAAAAGTACGTTTTTCAAAGATGAAACCAATAACAAAAATATCTCAAAAACGATCAAATCCACGAAAAAATGTATATTACATAAATTATGTGTTTTAACGTGCTCTACATAAAAATGATGTTTTTTGTTTTTTTCATTCTTTACGGTTTAGTAGTTATGCAAAATTCCGTAAAATTATTCCATATACGATGTTTTAATCAAAATCGTTAGAACCGTTTTTAAGAAAATAAAACTTTTCGAAATTTTTTCCATGTAAACAGTAGTTTGTCGCATCCTTGGAAGATACCAAACTTAAATACCAGGTTTGGTTTTAAACGGCCTTTTCGTTTTTGGGCTATGCTGCCCACAGGCACACACACACACACATACACACACACACAAGGACATTTTTCTAAAAATGCTTTTCTTCTATTCAGGGTGTCCTAAAACATGTATTTCCGGTGAATTCTCGGTATTGAATTTTTGGGTGCATTACAGTAACTTCTCTATACACCATATTTACATAGTATGGATAGAGAAAGTAAAAATGGTAACGCTGCTAGGTGTAAAAGTTGCTTCATGTTCAAGCAATCTATTGCTGTATTGTGCTGTTTAATAAACCAGTGATTGATTTATTCGCTGCCATCCGCTACTTTTTACAATGCATTTTATTTATGACCATCAATACAGTGTTCGCTTTCGATACTTTTGAGTCCTATTCACAAAACATTTGTATTTGTGTCGTATTACTTTAAAGGAATCTAATCATCTGAGTTCAGTCAACATTTCTAAAGAAACTATGTTCTTTTTGTGCCTATAACATTTTAATTTCCTTCTCATCCTTTCTTTCCAACATGAAAGAAATATAAATTCCTTATATCCATTGTAAGCAAATATAAGCATAACAATGTACGGCCGAAAAATATATATTAACCTGATAAAGGTATTCGAATATAATAGTCAGATGCATTTGAATGTGGACGTTTAAAGGAAAATATTGATTTTGGGAGGCATGTTTGCCACTTTAGGTAGGCGTAATTCCCCATTTTATTTATATCATTTACAATTTATATTTTATGATGCATTCAGTTGTAAAATTTCAAACGCGTTGCAGCGTTCGTAAGATGGCGGCAAATTAATATTTCGCTATGCGAAATAAAACTAATCATATAATTTACTGACAGGAGTTCTATCAGAACCAGTCTCTATTAATATGTCAAACTTATATTGTGTACAGGTCAGGAAAATAAGATTTGAAAAACAAGAAAAAAATATGACATGTTCCATTCAAATGACTTTCTCTACATCTCTGCATCAAATGATTGTTAAAAAGCTAATGCTTCTATTTACTCATGCTAATCGAGAAAAAGTCAGCAGAAGTCCTATTACTTGCTTCCTTGTTAGTAGAAGCGAAATAAGGGAGTACCATAGGTTAAAGTGACAGACAAAAGCTGGTTGCTATGTGACTGATGTTCCTTTGTTAGTATGGACAGGAGTTGACAAATTCCTGTATGAGAAAAGTATTTTAAAGCTGAAAATATTGACAAGGAATATCTAAAAAGCTGATCTGTTCCATTCACATGCCTTTCTCTATATCTCTGTAAAATGTATTGTTAATAAGGTTATCTTTTATTTACTTCATGCTAATCGAGAAAAATTAGCAGAAATAGTCTTATTTCTTGCTTTATTGTAAGTAGAAGCGAAATAAGAGAGTACCATAGGGCCAAAAGCTGGTTGCTATGTGACTGATGTTCCTTTGTTAGTATGGACAGGAGTTGACAAATTCCTGTATGAGAAAAGTATAAGTTTTTCAAAGCTGAAACCAAGAATAAGGAATATCCCAAAAACGATCAACTCCAGGAAAAAAAATGTATATAACATAAATTGTGTTTTTTAACTTGCTCTACATTTTTTGTGTGTTAAGTTTTTGTCCATCTCTTACGGTTTAGTAGTTATGCAAAATTCATCCATAATAAAGTAGTCTTCAGAGACTATTCCCAGAAAATTCAAAATATACATTTTATTTTTCAGGTAAATATCTTTAATATATGGTATGTTAATCAAAATTGTTAGAGCCATTTTTTGGAAAATCAAAATTTTCGAAAAAAGTTCCATGTAAAGGGTAGCTTAGGGTGGGGGGATTTTTCTCAAAATCTTCGCGTCCATCCCTGGAAGATACTAAACTTAAATACCAAGTTTGGTAGTTTACCGACTTTTCGTTTTTGAGTTATCGTGTTCAAAGGCACACTGACACACGGACACACACACGGACCTTTTTCTGAAAATACTTTTTTTGGATACAGGGGACCCTAAAACATATATTTCCGGTGAAATCTCGGTATCGAATTTTTGTGTGCATTACAATACTTTCTCTATACAATATGTACATAGTACGTGTAGAGAAAGTCAAAATAATAAATATGTGTATTTCTTTTCTCGAAACGTTATTTTGAGGCAATTGTACAAGCTTTGTGCGTTTTCTGACATGCCGTTTTATGATGAGTCTAAGATTCTATCTTCTTCATCATATAATTGTGTATTAGAAGGACCATTGCCCGCAGAAATGCCGCGCAGTCGCGATTTGCCGAGTGTGTTGCGCAACTGATTTCGCCAGTGACCCGAGCCGTTAATTATAACGCTTGCTGCGAATGGAAACCAGAGATGTCCGAAATGCCCCTCGCAGCGACATGGGAGTAAAGTGCTGTAATTCGAAGCGAGGCAAACATCACGTGGGATCAGAGGCTGCTGTCTAAATAACAACGCGGATGGAATCGCACACTGGCGGGAGAGATCGGATGGTTCGTCTTGCGCAAAGGTTAAGGTTCCCGGCTGTTTGCTGCTTCCATTTCCCCGGCTCGAGTGTTCCCTTCGTGCTGGGTCAGGAGAACACTGCAGTTAAAGAGAGTATATCACAAGTAACATCTATTGCATACTTATTCTTTGGTAACGCCTTAGAGGTTAAAACAGCGAACTTGGTTAACGTAGAACAGGTTTTTTACTTTCTCTACACAAACTGTACATAGTGTATAGAGAAGCTATTGCATTGCACTAAAAATTGGGTACCGAGATTTCACCGGAGATACATGTTTTGACCCCCTGAATAAAAAAATATCTTATGTGTTCCATTCACATGACTTTCTCTACATCTCTGCAACAAATTACTGTTAAAAATCTTATGCTTCTATTTACTTCATGTTAATCGAGAAAAAATTAACAGAAATAGTCTTATTACTTGCTTCCTTGTAAGTAGAAGCGAAATAAGGGAGTACCATAGGTTAAAGTGATAGTCAAAAGCTGGTTGCTATGTCACTGAAGTTGCTTCTGAAGTCATCTTCATTCTCAATGATTTTTGCATAGCTGGTAAACCGTAAGGATAGGCAAAAATGTACTACACAAAAATGTAAATACTACAAAAACCTGCAGTTTTTTGTAGAACTAACCATATCCCAGGTATCCCCTTTTATTGTTGTCACCTTTTAAATATTAAACTTTTCTCAAACGAGAAACTTTTGTGAGATTTCTCATTTGTATTTTGTCTTACACTGGCAATGGGGGGGGGGAAGAATTTTAAAAACAATCGCATAGCGATATAACTGTCGCTTTAGCTTAGTGTATTCCTTTATTTCCCTTCTACTTTTAAGTAACTAAGTGATAAGTTCATTTCTGGTAATGTTTATCTTGATAAGCGTGAAGAAGATAAAAGAATGATCTTTTGTTGTAAGAACAATTTGTTTGTAGAACGGAAAGAGAAAGTCATGTGAATGCAAAACATTATATCTTTACTACCTACTGAAATACGTCTTTGTACACCGAAGTGAAATAGAGTATACTAAATTATTTTGAGATGACAACCCCAATGGCGACTTGCAATGTTGTAAGTACTTTCAGTCCCAGGATTTATAGCATAGCCAACTATATTTTAATTGTTTTCTCACAGAAACCGTGTGTAGGACAGGAGTTGGATAGGTAGAGTCAGATTGAAAAATGCAATACCATAGCCAGGATTTGAACCAAGGATCTCCCGGTCTCTAGACGGTTGCTCTTCCACTGAGCTACCATCTCAACACACCGGCATTTCATTGAATTCCTCAACTGACTCGCATTTTTTCCGGTAAACCACCTTGAGATCGCCTTATGGAAACATCAAATCCCAGCTATGCCATTGAATTTTCAGTCTGACTCTATCCATTTCTTATAATGTTTATTTCGATTAGCATAGAAGAATAAGCTTTTTAACAATACAATTTTACCGAGATGTAGAGTGCGTCATCAGATTTTGTATTTGTACAATAAAAGACCTCTGGCTATGTTTGTTTTGTACAGATATTACCTAGCTTACTTCTAACGGTTTCCTGCAGAATAGGTCAAAGCATAGAGGATAGATTTTGTTGAGCATAGAGTGAATAAGGTCAGCGTGATGCAATCAATATTAGGCAGGCGGTGGCTGGAGATGCATAGCGCCTAGTACAAAACGGTAAAAATTACTAAATATGGTTCGTCAGTGCTTGAATATGCGTGCACTAAAATCACTAAATACATTGACCAAGTTTTCATTATATAATACAGTACCTTTGTATAAAGATTTTTTCTAATAATGTTTACGCCCGCATTAACTACATTAAGCACCACAGGCGATGATAACGATGATATCTAGAATGAACATGGAGCATCGGTGGAATGCGTTGGCGGGGAAAACCGGAGAAAACTCGACATTGCGCCGCTTTGTCCACCACAAAACCCACATACGGTCGCCTGGGATCAAACTCGGACCGCCTTGAGAGGCCTAACCACTCGGCCACGGCGCCCCCTCACCTCATTGTTTTAAAGTGAATGTTTCGTGCATTGAGGCGTTAATTTATTATATAGGATTTACTATCTGGCCATTCTTTTATTTTGTACCATTTATTACTAGGTTACTCTTTTGTTACTCAGTGTCACCAGCTTATGATTTTCTTCAGCATGCATGCACAGAAAAATAAAATAAAAAATCTGTATAAAAACCCTGGTGTCTAATTTTTAAACCCAGGTCTAATATGCCACATTTTTAAAAAGATATTTATATTTATACAGCATACATTTATTGCTAACAGATTATTTATAAGTTAAAAATAAAATATACAACAGAAAATAAAAATAATAAAATTAAGAAATTATAATGAACTACACACATAACAAAATCCAATAAAAATAAATAAAATAAAATAATCAAAATATTTTAACATTTAAATAATTACACTTTGATGATCTAATCTAAATAAATAACCAATAAAAAGCAAAAATAAATTTAAAAAAATACAATACACAGAAACACACCACAAATATAAACATTTTTAATACCAAAATGTATCTTCAACTTCACATATACCTAATTCTTCTATTACATTACATCACTTCATTACCACCACCTAGAAAATAACAAATGTAAAAATTTAATTCATTTTTCAAATTTTATTAAAAAATGTAATACCTTCATCAATTTATATGATTATTTCTACATTATTATTATTATTATTATTATTATTACAATTTTATTTTACTATTATTATTTATCTAAGTATTGCATGTATGTACAATGTACCTAGTAGATAGAGATTATCTTTTCAGACTCCCTGAATCCCGCCCCCCCCCCCCCAAAAAAAAAACATTTTTAGAAGAATGTGTCTGTCTCTGTCTGTCTGTATGTGAGCGCGTGTGTGTGACTGTGGGCAGCATAGTTCAAACACCAAAAGTCAATTAAATACCAAACTTGGTATTTATGCCCCATGTTTTTCAAGGATATGATACGAAAATTTTCCAGAAAATCCTCCACCCTAACTACATTTTACATGGAACAATTTGAACTTTTCGATTTTCTAAAAAATGGTTCAAACGATTTTTATTAAAATGCCATATTTTAACGTATTTTCATAATACAAACGAACTTTTTTAATTTTCTAGGCATAGCCTCTGAAGACCTCTCTATTTTGGATGACTTGTGTATAACTCGTCAACCATAAGAGACAGACAAAACTTTACGACGCAAAAAATATAGATATCGTTAAAACTTACAATTTATGCCATATACATTTTTTGTAGAGGTAACCGTTTCCGAGACATTCCTAGTTATTGGTTTCAATTTTAAACTTTTCTCAAGGCGGGAAGTCAACTTTAGTTTCATTCTTTTGTTTTATTCCCAGGAAAGCAAAAGAGAACCGAATATCAATTATTTCACATAGCGATAGATTTTAAAAGATTTGACTATCGCTTTAGCATTCCCTTATTTCCCTTCTTACAAGAAAGCAACTATTAAGACCATTTCTGCTAATGTTTATCTCGATTAGCATGGTGTAGATAAAATACTAATATTTTGTAAGGGAAGTTTGTTTGATGAACAGCTGATAAAGTCATGTGAATGCAAGACATCAGAAATGTGTTTATAGAATTTAACTTTTTCTGCCAAAATCTTTGCGATATAGTAGGGAAAGCACGGGTAACCCCGGTCAGCGGGTAATGCCGGTCACGTAGCTATCTCGATGACCATCGCAGCAATGGTCTACTGGTTTGTGTTGCCGTCTGTAAATGCATCCTTGAGACACATCTAGCCATAGTCAACACTTTCTTAGTAGCGTTGTGAGTAGTAATGAGAAAAAATATGTTTAACGCATGTTTTATGTAATTTTTACTTGAAGAACAACGCAGAATAAATGAACCGTATTAAATTAATTCAATATACTTATAGGGTTTTCCGAAAAGGTTATTATTCTCTTAATAGTGTGGCATAGGTGAGAATTAAACAATATGCTTGGTATTGACGCATTATTAAAGCAAAATGTGTGTGTTGGGGTAACGCCAGTCACATGTAAAGCGTGATAAAGAGAATCCAGTATTGCTGTTATTGGGTAAACATGACAGTCATATTACTATGGAAAATTTCGAAGTCTTCAAAAGCGACGGAGCTATTGTTGTTTCTATTCCTCCACATATGTCCAACAGGCCTCTGAGCCATATGGTGTTTGGGCTCATTGAGAATGAAGTGGCGGGACAGTCCGAAAAGTTATTTTTGTGCTGTATGTGGAAAGAGAGAAAAATTGTTATATTGAAGTTCTAAAATAAAATGTATTCTTTTATATGCATTTTAGTCATATTTTTTACGTAAATAACAATCTGAATATAGTAACCGGCATTACCCGCATGTGTGGGTAATCCCGGTCAGTGATACTCACTTAAATTTCGCATCATTAAGGTAACAAGTAATTGCTTAAATAAAACTTTTCTTAGTATTCATTTAGGTAAAGAACCAAACTAACGAATGACATAAAAATAACACTTTTAAACCCTACTCTAAGCCGTTTACAGCGACTTTGTTTAAGTGACCGTCATTACTCCGTTCTCCCCCACTTAAATTTATATATTACTTATGAAATAATCCAGATAAATATTATTTGACCGTTTGACCTTTCGCTCGAGAATGTATTGGGTCGGTCAAATGTCTTAGTATATTGCGTATAATAAAACGATTGTTTGAAGAAGTCCATCTGCAACATTACTTTTGTTTTTGAAAAAATGGTACCTCGTTACTGTCGATACTTCGATACTCTCGATACGCGATGTTTAATATTTTGAGATAAACCTTCGATACCTTTAAAAGTTTAAAATTCCCATAGTTCAAAGTCGTTGCGATTAATTTTAGCTAGATAGGGAATGAAAGAAGTAGAGGCTTCACATTATTGCCTCGCACGTGTCGTCAAAAAGTTGCTGGACAATGGTACCTGATAGATCCGGACTGCGTTTCCTATGGGTGAATGAATGAACATTCTATAATCTTTTGTGTATAAATGAAAACACGCAAAACTATGGGGGAAGCAGTGCTAAGGTACTCATATTAGATCAGCGTTAAAAGCAGCTTGGTGAATAAACTGGTCTCAAATTAATGAATCAATTTATTTGTACATATTTTCTTACATATTAACAATCCTTTCTGTACTTGCCCAAATTGTTTGCTGACCCCAGTAGTATCAAACCTCAGTTTTTCTGGCTCCTTGGCCTTTAGGCATATCTGGATAGCTACCATAAACTCTACTTCATCCTTACTATCTTCCCTGTAATCTTCTCTACCACTGGTTTCCTTTTCCTTCCTGATCCATTTCTCTTTTACCTTGCTTGGAAATTTCCCTACACTCCTATTTCTAGTTTCTTCTTTTTCCGATAGCGTTTTTATTGTTATTAGTTTTGTGTTTATTTTGTCCCGTTTTCCCTCATATTACTTCCCTCCAACGTGCTATTTCTGTACATTCAGTTGGAGATTTTTATGCCGAGATGGAGGAAATGATGAAAAGTTTGCTGTCCGAAATTAAGGAAATGGAGATAGAAATGAAACAGGAACGGAAAAGATGAACAAAATGGGAAATGAAATAACGATAGTGAAGACGGAAATGAAGACCGGAATGGAAGCTGCAGTGGAGAAGATGCAAGAGCAACTGAATACCGGAATGGGAACCGCAGTGGAGAAGATGGATTCCGGAATGGAGAATATGAGAAATAAAATAACGACTGTGCATTGCGCGATGTAGAACATGGAGACAGAATTAACAACCAGGATCGACGAACGACTGACTGGGGCGGAGAAAGACATGAGAGAGCTCGGGGAAAGAGTAAAAGAATTTGACAAATGTGTTAATGCACTAGGAACAGCTGAGTGCAGCAACAAGGAATTAAACGCATGGTGCAAAAGATGTTCGACGGGAGGCTTGAGGATTTGAAAATCGAGACACAGCATCCGCGGGCGTCACACTATCGAAGTACGACGGGACCTTCGAAGTCTTCCGCCGGTAGTTTGCCGCCGTCTCTACCCACAACTAATCATCATCAGAAGAAGCCTCACAGCTGAGAGCAAGCCTCCAGGTACGGGAGACTGAAGTAACAAATGCGGTCCCAACGTCGGTGAAGTCCACAGAGATATTGGAAGTCCTCGAGAACCGCTTCGGGGAACTATCGTTTGGCTGCGGCCTACCGCAGTCAACTTAAAGCAAGGTCACAACTACCAGGGGAGACGATACAGAAGCTCGCCCTAGACATCGAACAAGTTGCGAACAAGCCCTTGTCAATCTGCCACCTACCTACGTGTCCCAGGAAGCTGATTACTCCTTGGTTGACGGGGTGTGTGACGCCGAGATACGACAGCGCCTGATGCTCGACGACTACAAAACGATCCACGAAGCGTTAACGGCAACACTCAAAATAGAGGCGCCCAAGACTACAGCTGTGTCCATTTCGAGGACCAGGAATAGTGGCTATGAGAACCAGGCAGACGTCCACACCAAGATGACGAGCAACGGAAAACGAGTTAGAACCGGCCTCACTGACGAGGGCAAGCTGGCCGGTCGTCATTACCTCCTCGAGTTGCACTACGTACCTTGGGCAAAAGATTGGACGATAGCTTAATCGCAGACGGCTGGATACAAGGGAAAATGAGCCGAATACTCATAGACAACGGTGCAGCCGTGAGTGTAATCTGACCTGAAGTGGAGAAAGGCTTGCCGACACGAATGTCCAGTCGGCTCTGTCAACTAGTGACGACGTCAGGTGACATCTTATCTGAGGAGAAGGAGGCCCTCTTATAGTTGACATTGGGACAGTGCATTGTGAAACAGTGTGTGTTCGTCACGAGAATGACTGAGGATGCGATACTGGGACTGGATGCCCTCGTGAGGCCACGAGGCGACGGTCGACGGAAGGTTTTGCGACTCGGCCAGATGAGCTTTGCTTTGGATCCCACAGGAGCATAATGGATCTGCAGAGTGATCTTGAAGAAGATTTAGTTGTGTCCGAAAGAAGAGAGGTGGTGGTGAAGGCACGCCAGGAGGACTGGGCCGGAAGACATCTCTACATCCAGACCGGGACGGAGTTAGGAAAGTGCCATCCAGCTGTCAGTGCATTGCATTGTGACAAATCCGAAAAGACATGCCGTCGAAGGGCCCGGGGCCCCGGTTGAAAGACTTGCTGAAGAGGGCGGCCGACCATCTGACCGCTTCACAACTGGAGTGGGTCCAGCATTTACTAAGCCGATACCAGTCTGTCTTTAGCTCTGGTCGCTCTAACCGAGTACTCCACAACATCGACACCGGAAATGCGCGACCTATTCGGCAACAACCAAGACATGTTCCGTTGACAAAGCAAATAGAAGTATGGGACAGGTTGGAGGACATGAAGTCTAGAGGAATCATTGAAGAGTCCAACTGCCCTTGTTGCTCCCCTGTAGTCTTAGTGAAGAAGAAGGAGATTAGCGATCTACGCTTCTTCTGGACTACAGGAAGTTGAATACCATAATCAGGAAGGACTGTTTTCCCTTACACCGGATAGACGACACGCTGGATACACTTGCTGGTGCCCAGTGGTTCTCGATATTGGGTTTAAAATATGGATACTAGCAAGTGGCTTTAGGCCCTAGAGACAAGGAGAACACCGTATTTTTGACTGGACAAGTGCTTTGGGAATTTACGGTTATGCCCTTTGGCCGCTACAACCCGCCAGCCACCTTCCAGTGCCTAATGAAATCGGTGGTGAGAGGGTCGACCTATGACGCTCTTGCTCTATTTCGACATCATCGTCGTGGTACGAAAAACATCTCGGAAACCCGACCAAGAGAGTGCAAAGGCTGCATACAGCTAGCTTGAAGTTGACTGTGAAGAAGTGCCAACTCTTCTGCAAGGATGTGAATACCTGAGCCTCATAGTTCTCGCCATTTGGAGCGCCAGGGATCTGGAGAAGGTACGGGTGGTGAGAGATTGGCCTCACCCGAAAGACAAACGGGAGCTGCGGGGTGTCCTGACCCTATGCAGCTCCAACCACCGGTTAAATAGAGGTTTCTCCAGCATCCGAAACATCGCATCCGCCTGACGAAGAGCCCAGGTTTTACATGTGGTCAGAGACAGAGAGCGCACTCCAGGCGCAAAAATCAGTTTTCTGCCGTGCTCATACTTTAGGATTTCCACAACCTGATGGTGAATTTATTGTGGATCCGATGTCAGCGATGGCGACATTGGCGGTGTTCTATGGATGGCCAAGAGCGGGTAATTGCTTACTACAGCAAGACGCTCTCAAAAGCTGAAAAGAGCTACTACGTTACCCGCGAGTGCTCCTGGCAGTAGTAAAGTCACTGAAACACTTCCACAAGTATTTGTATGGTCAGCCATTTCACCTGAGAACTGACAACTCTGACCTAACCTAGTTGTTAAGTTTCAAGAACCTGGAGGGACAGACAATCCGTTGGGTCCAGAGGCTGCAGGAATACCTTTACATCGGAACATCCGCCACACCAATGCGGATGTCATGTCCAAACAACCCTGTCAAGAGGAGTCGGCCACAGCACTAAGGTTGAAGAGAAGGGTCGTTCCATCGGCGTTGGTGCTATTTCAGCAGTACGTGCAGCTGGATGGGATAGCGCAGGGCTGAGGAGGGAGCAGCTGGCGGACGCCTACTTGGAGCTACTCTTAAAGAAGTGGAGGCAAGAACTATTCCACTCTGGGAGGGCATCGTACCAAGGAGTATTGTGTAGATGTTCTCCTGAGCCCAATTGGATTAAAAAGATTATAGACGGGATCCTGTTCAGAGTATGGGAGTCACCTAATGGGAAGACTCAGAGAGAGCAGCTGATCCTCCTTCGGAGTAAGATAGCGTAAACACAAGAGGAAGTACATGAGGGGACTTCAGAAGACATTTGAGATCCAACCGAATCATTAACAAGCTTCGACAACAATACTACTGGCTGAAACTTCGGGCAGACGCTGAGAGATGGTGACGCCAATGTCATGTGAGTGCGGCAAGTTGTGGCCAACAGACCAGGCGCCGGGGTTGCATAGAAGGTTGTGGCCAAAGAGATAGGGGTGTGAGGGGGCCACTTTTCTTGCTGGCCTACCGATCTTCAACCCATAAACCTTCGGGTTGACACCGGCCAGTTTGGTTTTTGGCAGAGAATTGCGATTACCATGCGACCTGATGTCCTCGGGAGTCCTCTTGGGAGAGATAGGCCAGCAGTAGGCTGCGCATCTCGTAGACCCACTTCATGACATGCATGAGATGGCCCATCATAACACCAAGGTAGCGAGCGATTGCAGGAAGACCCAATACGCCCGGCAGGCCAACAGCCAAGATTACCAGCAAGCTGATTTGGTATGATTGTACCACCTTACTTAGATCAAGGGACGCTGGATGCTGCACCAAGCTGGGAAGACAAGGGCTGTACCCTGTGGTAAAGAGGCAACCCTCAGGGAAGAAAATGCTAGTACATTTGGAGCATCTATCCCGTTACGACGGCGCTGGTCGGGATGATCAGAGCTGAAGAGGGAGCAGTGTGAAATAACTTCCGGGAACGTAGCTGCTCTCAGGTTCGCGTCGGAGTTGGATTGTGAGTCATCACAGCGGGGACACGTAAACAATACGGAAGAAAATGTAACAGGAATCTTCGGGAACGCTACCTTCGATTGTTCTCTAAGCTTCAGTTACTGCTACCTTCTAGAACAACGGTTCCCAACCAGTGTGCCCCGGCACCCTAGGGTGCTGTGTGATTGACTAAGGGGTGCCGCGAGATATTGAGATAAACAAAAAAAAAATACCTTCTACTGAAGCCTTAAGTGTTGTAAGGTCTTGAAATAAAATAAGTCAAATCAATTACTCTCATGCACGGCAGATGGTGATAGTGGTCGATTTATTTCAATAATTCTGTTATACTAGTATCCCACAGATGGCATTACACCTATACCCTGCCGAACATTCCCGAGACTACTCGCTTCCTCACGAACATTCCCGAGACTTCGACAAATGAATATATAAAAGTGTATGCCGCTTGGCGCTTTCAGTTGTCTTCCTCGCGTTGATTCACAGTGTTTAGCTATGGATAAGTTCATTGTTAAACGTAAACGCCAGGACAGTGAAAGTGAACAGTCGGCTCCTACTGCTTGCTTTAAGAAGCCAAATCTTTCAGTTTTTCCCGGACCGTCGAATTCACCACATAAAGAAGACAAACGAATGAAAAGAACATACCAGGACAGTTACTTAGCGTATGGATTTAAGTGGAATAACAACGAGGAAAACCCTATCCCTGTGTGTTTAGTTTGTGGCGAAACACTTAGCAACGAGGCCATGGTACCTAGCAAACTGAAGCGGCATCTTACAACAAAGCATCCTAGTGTGTCACAGAAAAGTGTAATGTATTTTTCACATATATTAGAAGGGGAGAAGAAAACAGCTGTGCGAATGGTAAAGAGAATGACCATAGGTGATACTGCTCTTGAATCCGCATTTAAAGTAGCAGAACTGATAGCTAAAAAAAAGAAACCTCATACTCTTGGAGAGGAAATCATTGGCCCTGCATGTCAAGTTATAGTTTCAACAATACTTGGCGAAGGAGCAGCTAATCAAATTTCGAAAGTTCCTCTGTCCAACAACACAATCAGCTGCAGGATATCTGAAATGTCATGCAATATCAACGAACAAGTCACGGAGAAAATAAAAACTTATATAACATTTGCTTTGCAAGTAGATGAGAGTCTCGATATTGGTGACAAACCGCAACTCCTTGGTTTTATCAGATATATTGATGAAAAAGATATTAGTGAACAGTTTCTGTTCTGTAGACCGCTGGAGACTACAACCACAACCCATGATATTTTCGTTTCTATTAATTCCTATCTCAATGACCATGATCTTTAATGGAAAGTCTGTTGTGGTATATGTGCAGATGGTGCACCATCTATGTCTCGGAAAATTAAAGGTTTTACTGCCAGAGCTCTCAATGAAAATCCATCCATTATTATAACTCACTGTTTTCTGCATAGAGAGGCATTAGTCGTGAAAGCGTGTAATGAAGATTTTGCTGAAGTGTTTAACCAAGTTGTGAAAATGGTGAACTAAATGAAGTCTGGACCTTTAAAGTGCAGAATTTTTGAATAGTTATGTCGCGCAACGGATGCAGCTCATACCTCTTTGTTACCTCACACAGAAGTAAGGTGGTTGTCGCGGGGTCGTGTATTGAACCGGTATCTCGAACTTAAAGAACAGCTAAAAACCTTATTTAAGAATGAAAATCAAGACACATTTCATGAGCTCTTACTAAGTGATTCTTGGTGTTTTGAACTGTCGTATCTGGCAGATATTTTTCATAAGTTGAATGAACTGAATGTTTCGTTGCAGGGTCGGCATGAAACAATAATCTCCTCAACCAATAAAATGAAAGGTTTTAAAAGAAAACTTAGTTCTTGGAAGTCTGCAGTTCAAAAAGGAGATTTGTGGAACTTTCCATCTCTTCTTAATGTGGCAGGAGATAAAGATCTGGGTAAGCTGAAAGACCGCATTTGTGATCACTTATCAAGATTGCAAGATGCAATAGATGCGTACTTTCCAACTATTTCCACTACGAATCTCGACTGGGTTGTCTCACCATTTGATTTCGTAGATAGTGCAGAGGAAATAGATTTCACTGCTTGCGAACGAGATGCATTTATTGATCTTTGCGCTGATTCCACACTCAAAGGTAAGTTCACCAAGAGTGAGGCGTCGGTGGCTAGTTTTTGGCTTCAACGGAGAGAGGAGTACCCTAACCTAATGAAGAAAGCAATTAACGCACTTTTGCCCTTTTCAACATCCTATCTATGCGAGCAAGCCTTCTCTGCTATAGTGACAATAAAATGCAAAGCAAGAAATAGACTGAATAACCTTGAGGATGATTTGCGTGTTTCACTGTCAACTGTAAGACCCGACATCACACATCTGTGCTCTAAGCATCAATCACAAGTTTCACATTAATCATTAATCGAACAAAATTTATTTATGTATTTTTACTCAGTGATTGTAGTAAAGTTTACTGTATTATGTTATGGTGTACGTTATTATTATATAATATTTCAATAAATTAACATATTAAGCTTAATTTTCTTTTAATTCAAGGAAGGGTACCCCTAGTGTTTAATGTTATTCCCAAGGGTGCCGTGAACTTCAAAAGGTTGGGAAACACTGTTCTAGAAGCTTCCAGAAAGCTTTCGACGTCATTTTCTCGCCATCAAAAGAAGGAACAATTGCAGGTGAGTGACTGACTGGAGTGTGACCGGGCAGTGGCAAGCGAGCCCGGGCGTCGTGTAGTCATAAACTGTCAACTGCCTTACGTCGAGCAAACTGTTTGCAGCAGTAATCTTAATTGTGTGTTTGTAAGTATCTGTTGACTCAATAAAGACCTGTGTTATAATACAGAGCAATAAGGGAATACACTAGGTTAAATCGATAGTCAAGCCCTTTTAGAGCTGCTCGTTATTATATTATTGATTTTCCGTTGTCTTTGCATGACCAGACTGAAAAAAAAGAACATTTCTCATTTGAGAAAACTATAAGTATCGAAAATCCTAAAATCAATAACAAGCAAACAAGCGGAAATATTAATTTGCCGCCCCCCCCCCCATAGGAAATATATGTGAAATTAATTTTTTGATTTCGATATATTAGAATTGTGTTTACCTTTCACGGTTTGGGATTATGCAAAAGTCATCCAGCATGAAGAGGGCTTCAGAGGCTGTTCCTAAAAAAATCTGATGTGTACCATTCACATGACTTTCTCTATATCTCTGCATCAAATTATTGTTAGAAAGCTTATTCTTCTATTTACCTCATGCTAATGGAGAATAAATTCACAGAAATAGTCTTATTACTTGCTTCCTTGAAAGTAGATGCGAAATAAAGGAGTACCATAGGTTAAAGTGATAGTCAAAAGCTGGTTGCTATGTGACTGAAATTCCTTTGTTTGTATGGAAAAATATGAGAATAGTATAAGCTTTTTAAAGCTGAAACCAAAAACAAGGAATGTCTCAAAAACGATCAACTCCTCGAAAAAAATGCATATGACATAAATTGTGTGTTTTAACGTGCTCTACATTTTTTTGTGTGGTAAGTTTTTATCCATTTCTTATGGTTTAGTAGTTATGCACAATTCCGTAAAATTCATCCAGTCTTCAGGGGCTATTCTCAGAAAACTCAAGATATACATATTATTTGTCAAGTAAATATCTTTAATATACGATATTTTAATTAAAATCGTTAGAGCCATTTTTACGAAAATCAAATTTTTTTCCATGTAAAGGGTAGTTTGGGGTGGGGGGATTTTCTTGAAAATCTTTGTATCGCATCCTTGGAAGATACCAAATTAAATACCAATTTTAGGCTTTAACGGTCTTTTCGTTTTTGAGGCATGCTGCACACACACACACACACACACACACACACACACACTTAGACACATGGACATTTTACTAAAATGTTGTTGTTTTTTTGGATTCAGTGGGTCTCAAAACATGTATTTTTGGTGAAAGCTCGGAATCGAATTTTTGGGTGCAATAGAATACATTCTTTATACACTATGTACATAGTTCGTATAGAGAAAGTAAAACATTTTTTTTTTGGATTCAGGGGGTTTCAAAACATATATTTCCGGTGAAATCTCGGTATCGAATTTTTAGGTGCATTACAATACCTTCTCTACACAATATGTGTGTAGAGAAAATAAAAATTAACACGGGATATACACATCTTATATACTTTTATAACTAATTTTTGTGCATTCTCAATTGGAATTGGTACCTTAGAGTGGGTGCTTCGCCACTGAATCTGGTAAACCCTGTTGAAAGTAAGATATTCTAAATTGTTAGATCTATCAAAATAGTGTAAACTCTTTGAACTCTTGTTTCCTGAACATGTAATAACTATGACTTCCTCTATAAACGTAAAGGAAGCTATTTTCTAACTTTATTGGCTCGTCATGGCAGGGGCAGATCCCTAGCAGTGAGGCGAACGAACCCATCGCTTCCCTCTCAAGCCTCTTACGCGTCTTTCTCAATCTCATTATGTGACCGGCTTACTCGGTACTCATTAAAATGACGTTACAAGATGACCCCAGGAGACTTCTCATGGTCTAAATAGTTTTTATGGGTAAATTACTTCAAAATACTTTTAGAGCAAAGAAAAAGTGAAAACAAACCTAAAGATGTCCCTCAAATGAACAATACGCGTATTTATACTTGATATCAAGTAGTGCGTAAAGATAATGAAAGATTTAGTCAGATGCCATACATTTGGTTACTTTTTACTTTCTCTATAGGCACTATGTACATAGTGTATAGAGAATGTATTGCACTCCACCAAAAAATTCGATACCGAGATTTCACCGGAAATATATGTTTTAAGGTCCCCTTTATCTAAAAAAAGCATTTTCGAAAAAAGGTCCGTGTGTGTGTGTCCGTGTGTCCGTGAGTCTGTGAACACGATAACTCAAAACCGAATAGTCGGTTAAATACCAAACTTGGTATCTAAGTTAAGTATCTCCCAGGAATGCGACACGAAGATTTTGAGAACATTCCCCCTACCCCAAACTACCCTTTACATGGAACTTTTTTAAAAAATTTTGATTTTCTAGAAAATGGCTCTAACGATTTTGATTAAAATATCGTATATGAAAGTTATTTACCTGACAAATAAAATGTATATTTTGAATTTTCTGGGAATAGCCTCTGAAGACTACTTTATTCTGGATGAATTTTTCATAACTACTAAACCGTAAGAGATGGACAAAAACTTAACCCACAAAAAATGTAGAGCACGTTAAAACACACAATTTATGTTATATAAGTTTTTTCGTGGAGTTGATCGTTTTTGAGATATTCCTTTTTCTTGGTTTCAGCATTGGAAAACAATTTTCTCATACAGGAATTTGTCAACTCCTGTCCATACAAACAAAGGAACATCAGTCACATAGCAACCACTTTTTGGCTTTCACTTTAACCTATGGTACTCCCTTATTTCGCTTCTACTTACAATAAAGCAAGAAATAAGACTATTACTGCTAGTTTTTCTCGATTAGCATGAAATAAATAAATGAAGAGCTTATTAACAATAATAATTTACAGAGATATACAGAAAGTCATGTAAATGGAGCACATCAGATTTTTTTCGTGGGGTTGATCGTTTTTGAGACATTCCTTGCTTTTGGTTTCTGCTATGAAAAACTTACAATTTTCTCATATAGGAATTTGTTTACTGCTGTCCATACAAACAGAAACTTCAGTGACATAGCAACTAACTTTTGACCTTCACTTTAACCTATGGTACTCCCTTGTTTCGCTTCAACTTACAAGGAAGCAAGTAATAAGACTATTTCTGCTATTTTTACTTTCTCTAGCCCCGTATGTACAATGTACATAGGGATAGAGAAGTACTGCATTCCACCAAAAAATTCGATGTTGAGATTTCACCGGAAATACATGTTTTAGGACCCCCTGTATCCATAAAAAGCATTTTCAGGAAAAGGTCCGTGTGTGTGTGTGTGTGTGTGTGTGTGTGTGTGTGTGTGTGTGTGTGTGTGTGTGTCTGCCTGTGAACACGATGACTCAAAAACGAATAGTAGCTAAAATACCAAACCTGGTATTTAAGTTTGGTATCTTCCAGGGATGCGACACGAAGATTTTGAGAAAAATCCCCCCACACCAAACTACCCTTTACATGGAACTTTTTTCGAGAAATTAGATTTTCTTAAAAATGGCTCTAACGATTTTGATTAAAATATCGTATATTAAGGATATTTACCTGCCAAATAAAATGTACATCTTGAATTCTGGGAATAGCTTCTGAAGACCTGTTTATTCTGGATGAATTTTGCTTAATTTGCCATAACTAGTAAACAGCAAGAGATAGACAAAAACTTACTATACAAAAAATGTAGGTTTTTTAAAATACACAACTTATGTCATATACATTTTTCTCGTGGAGCTTACCGTTTCCGAGGTTCTCATTATTATTAGTTTCAGTTGTGAAGTACTTATACTTTTCTCAGACGGGAGTGTCCGTTTTTCTTTTGTTCTACTCCTGGTCAAGAAAAGAAGCGATTTGTAATGACAATCGCCTAACGACAGCTTTTAAAACATTTGGCTATTGGTTTAGCCTAGTGTATTCCCTTATTTTCTTCCTACTTATACGGAACTAAGTAATAAGAACATTGTGCTAAAGAGTACCTCGATTAGCAAGGTGCAGAAAGAAGAATAATCTTATGTAAGAAGTTTGTAGAAGAGCTAGAGAAAGTCATGTGAGTCTAACACATCAGATTTTTACTTTCTCTATAGGCACTATGCACATAGTGAATAGAGAATTCGATACCGAGATTTCACCGGAAATACATGTTTTAGGGTCCCCTTTATCTAAAAAAACCATTTTCGAAAAAAGGTCCGTGTGTTGTGTGTGTATGTGTGTGTATGTGTGTGTGTGTGTGTGTGTGTGTCCGTGTGTCCGTGTCTCTGTGAACACGATAACTCAAAAACGAAAAGTAGGTAAAATACCAAACTTGGTATTTAAGTTTAGTATCTTCCAGGGATGCGACACGAAGATTTTGAGAAAAATCCTCCCACCCCCAACTATCCTTTACATGGAACATTTTTCAAAAATGTTTATATTCTCAAAAATGGCTCTAACGATTTTGATTAAAATTTCGTATATTACAGACATTTACCTGACAAATAAAATGTATATCTTGAATTTTCTGGGAAATGCCTCTGAAGAGTAGTTTATTCTGAATGAATTTTACTAAATTTTGAATAACTGCTAAACCGTAAGAGATGGACAAAAACTAACTGCACAAAAAATGTAGAGCATGTTAAAAAACACAATTTATATTATATACATTTTTTACGTGGAGTTCGTCGTTTTTGTGACATTCCTTATTTTTGGTTTCTGCTATGAAAATCAGATTTTTTACTTTCACTTTACGCACTATGTACATAGTTGTATAGAGAAGGTATTGCACCCCACCAAAAAATTCGATACCGAGATTTCACCGGAAATATATGTTTTAGGGTCCCCTGTATCCAAAAAGTATTTTCAGAAAAAGGTCCGTGTGGGTGTCTGTGTGTGTGTGTGTGTGTGTGTTTCCGTGTGTCCGTGCGTCCGTGTGTCTGTGAACACGATAACTCAAAAACGAAAAGTAGCTGAAATACCAAACTTGGTATTTAAGTTGAGTATCTTCCAGGGATGCGACGCGAAGATTTTGAGAAACATCCCCCAACCGCAAATTACCCTTTACATGCAACTTTTTTCGAAAATTTTGATTTTTTAAAAAATGGCTCTAACGATTTTGATTAAAATATCGTATATTAAAGATATTTACCTGACAAACAAAATGTATATTTTGAATTTTCTGGGAATAGCCTCTGAAGACTACTTTATTCTGAGTGAATTTTACGAATTTTCCATAACTGCTAAACCGTAAGAGATAGACAAAAAACACTTGCCATACAAAAAATGTAGGGCACATGAAAACACAATTTATGTTGAATACCTTTTTGTCGTGGAGTTGATTGTTTTTGATATATTTCTTGTTTTTGGTTTAAGCTATAAAAACTTATATTTTTATCATACAGGACTTTGTGAACTCGTGTCCATACAAAGGAACTTCAGTCACATAGCAACCAGCTTTTGACTATCACTTTAACTTATGGTACTCCCTTATTTCACTTCTACTTACAAGGAAGCAAGAAATAACACTATTTCTGCTAATTTTTTCTTGATTAGCATGAAGTAAATAGAAGCATAGCTTTTTAAAAATAATTTGTTGCAGAGATACAGAGAAAGTCATGTGAATGGAACACATCAGATTTTTACTTTCTCTATACGCACTATGTACATGGTGTATAGAGAAGGTATTGCACTCCACCCAAAAATTCGATACCGATATTTCGCCGGAAATATATTTTTTAGGGTCCCCTTTATCTTAAGAAAGCATTTTCGGAAATAGGTCCGTTTGTGTGTGTGTGTGTTTGTGTGTGTGTGTGTGTGTGTGTGTGTGTGTGTGTCCGTGTGCCTGTGAACACGATAACTCAAAAACGAAAACTCGGCAAAATACCAAACTTGGTATTTAAGTTAAGTATCTTCCAGGGATGCGACACGAAGCTTTTTCGAAAAATCCCGCCACCCCCCAACTACCCTTTACATGGAACTTTTTTCGAAAATTTTGATTTTCTCAAAAATGGCTCTAATGATTTTGATTAAAATTTCGTATATTAAAGATATTTACCTGACAAATAATAGATATGTATATCTTGAATTTTCTGGGAATAGCCTCTGAAGACTACTTTATTCTGGATGAATTTTATGGATTTTTTCATAACTGCTAAATCGTAAGAGATGGAGAAAAACTTACAACACAAAAAATGTAGAGGACCTTAAAGCGCACAATTTATCTTATATACATTTTTTTCGTGGAGTTGATCGTTTTTGACATATTCCTTGTTTTTGTTTTCAGCTATGAAAAACTTATACTTTTCTCATAAAGGTATTTGGATGTGCATAAAAGTACTTTACAAATCGATATTTTACGTGAGATTACTTAGCGCTTTAGAAAATAAATGAATCCATTTTACAAAACACACACATTCACGCGCACACATGGACGTTTTTCTGAAAAATACCTTTTTGAATTCAAGAGACCTGAAAACATATTTGTGGTGAAATTTTGGTAGAGAGATTTTTAGATGGATTCATAATTTTTAGGTGGAATGTAATATTTTCTCTACATACTATGTACGTGGTAGAAAACGCAAAAAATACATTTTGAATTCTTTTAAAATGAAAATACGTTGATAACATTGTGGGAATTAGTGTTGTCGAACCGCAATTTATTTTTTGCAACTCCAAAGACTGATGGTTCATATTATTTTAAGCAGTGATGTCCTAAAATAGAATGACCAGTTATTTATTTAAGCTAAACAGGCGCTATAAAAATGCTGGAGCTACAGTATTTTATTACAACCATATGACATGATTTGCATTGGCTGTTTTATTTCCACATGCAGTTTAATATTCATGTTTCCTCGTGATCATCTTTGCAACACTTAAGAAATCGATTCTCTTAAGAGGCAATCGACCGGCTGGCATGGTATACGCCGACGAAACGTCGGTAGGCTGATAATCAGTGTAAAGTGTTGTAAATGTACGTACCCTTGATAAGATATAACCATTTATTTGACGGGATAGGGGTTGTAGGGTTGCAAATAAGGAGATAGGAGGTGAAATGGACAGAAAATTGCTTCTCGACGGCTGCTGACGGCTGTGAAACAACCCTTCTGGTATGATGTGTTTTCCAAAAGTAATTTGTTTGTTTGGTTGATACCGATTTTGAAGTACAAGCATCTCTTGAAAAGGAGCCCAGCTTTAGTTGATGGAGTTACTCACATACCATGTTGGAAATCCGATGCTGCCTCAAGCGGCATTGTCTGAGGTTATAACCCTCCAAGAGACCTAAGAAGGAAGGAATGGTAAACTGCTATAATTTTGCAACTCCGAGCCTAATTTCATCTTCTTTGCATGGGGAGAGGCTTCATGAAGTAGTTTCACTGGGAAGTACGACATAGAGAATAAATGATGTTGAGGCTTTCATTCCGGACCTTTGCGGCCGCTATGGACTGAAGTCTGCGGCCATGCTCCAGATCTCGCAGATGTATAGTAGGACAGGGATAAAAATACGTAACTTAAGAGGAACGGACATTCCCGCTATAGATCTCTGATGCATTCCTGAAAAGATATTTCTTTGTACAAGTTTACTGCCAGGTAGATGACAGCATTTGTCCCTTAAATCCTTGGAAAAGGTAAATTTGGGGTGCCGTTCGCAGAAGGGGTGCTATGCTAGCAGAATGGTGTGACCTTTATGCGGATTTGTGGTCACTCGCCAATGTCTTGTCCATTCTTGAATGAGTCGGAGATGTCTCTCTTCGGGATTAAAGGCTCTGCATGAGCTTTTGTTTGCAAAGAAAAACAACACGTCGTCAGCATATGTTGATATGCTACTCTATTGGAAACGTGGGGAGATAGTACAACGCCTTCGGGGATTCCGACTCTTATTGGCCTAGAGGGGATGGATGTGTATCCTGTGATGAAGCAAAAAATGAACAGTGTCTTAGTAAAGTGTTTAAATTGATAGCGTGTGACGGTAGCTACAGTTGAATGAGTTTGTGTACAAGAATGACTATCGTAAAGAAGGCATTTCCGACGTTCAGTGAGACCGCCTTGGTGAATTTCTTGGGGAACCAGGACGGCGGCCTCCATGCCCACAACTACTAGGGTATCCAAGCGGAAAATATAAATTCTGTGCGGGTTTCTTAACGATTACTTAATAGGAAACACAGGTGGCCCACTATACAGTTATACATAGTAAATCTAAATTAAATTGATTTTATCTATGGACGGTCTTTAACTGCTGCGGTCCTCAGCGTCCCATTCTATATCGGATTGAAAGAACGCTTAATTTTGTTCAGAGAACTCTATATCAGCCTTCAAGTTGTTTTACATACCACAAGTCTACGACACGGGAGAAACGGCTTTACTTCCCGTCCGAAGGAAGCCATGCTAAAGATTTTTACGCACGAAAAAAATCCATCGCCCTCAGCCGGATTTGTAACACGACCATAGGAACCACAGGCTACCATGTTACCCCTAAACAACAGAGGACGATTATAATAAATCTAGCTTTAAGTGGCACATTAGTTGAAAAAGTTTCACCGCCGCTGACTAGATAACTGAGAAGCTGCAGTGGGAATCTACTCAGTAGCTTCCCACTGCGTCTCCATATTCGTGGAGATATTAAATGTGTGCTCGGACGAAATCTACATATTTTTACTTTCTCTATACGTACTATGTACATAGTGTAGAGAAGGTATTGCACTCCACCCAAAAATTCGATACCGAGATTTCGCAGGAAATATATGTTTTAGGGCCTCCTGTATCCAAAAAAAGCATTTACAGAAAAAGGTCCGTGTGTGTGTGAACACGATAACTCAAAAACGAAAAGTCGGTAAAATACTAAACTGGGTATTTAGGTTTAGTATCTTCCAGGGATGCGACACGAAGATTTTGAAAAAAATCCCCCCACCCCAAACTACCCTTTACATAGAACTTTTTTCGAAAATTTTGATTTTTTAGAAAATGGCTCTAACGATTTTGATTAAAATATCGTATGTTAAAGATATTTACCTGAGAAATAAAATGTATATCTTGAATTTTCTGGGAATAGCCTCTGAAGACTACTTTATTCTGGATGAATTTTCGGAATTTTATATAACTGCTGAACCGTAAGAGAAGGACAAAAAGTTACCACACAAAAATGTAGAGCACTTTAAAACACGCAATTTGTGTTATATACATTTTTCTCGTAGAGCTGATCGTTTTTGAGTTATTCTTTGTTTTTGGTTTCAGCTTTAAAAAACATACTTTTCTTATACAGGAATTTGTCAACTCCTGTTAATACAAACAAAGGAACGTCAGTCACATAGCAACCAGCTTTTGACTATCACTTTAACCTATGGTATTCCCTTATTTCGCTTCTTCTTATAAAAAAGCAAGTAGTAAGAGTATTTCTGCTAAATTTTTCTCGATTAGCATGAAGTAAATAGAAGTATAAGCTTTTTAAGAATAATTTGTTGCAGAGATGTAGAGAAAGTCATGTGATTAGTACACATCAGTTTTTTTGTAGTAATATTGTGTCTTTTTTTTTTTTTTTTTTTTTTTTTTTTTGATTTACCAGCTAAGCAAAATTGATTCAGAATTAAAAGGTATTCAAGGTTATTCCTAGAAAATTCAGGATATATTTGTATTGCAACCATTTAAACATATCATATTAATCAAAATCTTTAGAGCTATTTTTGGGGAAATAAAGATTAACGAAATGTTTTCTAAGTAAAGAATGAATTGGGAAGAATTTCTTGAACATTTTCGTGTGATCCTTGGAAGATGCTGAACTTAAATGCCAATTGTTGTATTTCATGTTTCCGTTTATGCTGCTCACAAACACTGACACACATACATGGGTGCGAAATCTTTTTATTTTTTATCATATGATTCAGGATGTCTCAAAACGTGCATTTTTGGTGAAATCTTGGTATTGAATATTTTTGGTGGGATACAAATACTTTCTCTGCTTAATATAACGGTAACAGTAGGTTACAAAACTGTCTCCGTGATCGAGTGGTCAGCGAGCTGACTTCTAACCTCGAGGTACTGGGTTCGGTTCCCGGCTGCAGCGGCGAATTTTTCTTTAGCCAGAAATATTCCTTATCCCTCACAGAGTCTGGAGAGAGTGAATGTGTGGGTGTTTTTGAGGAAAACCAAACGTAAAGAACCTACAGACAGCGAGTTGTTTCAAGTGCAAAGCCCCCGATATGCCCTTAGATGATAAAGGAGGCTATATAAACGAGAAAGGGGGGAAAAAAAATGCAATTTCCGTGGTATAGGATGCCAAGTGTCATTAATATTTCTATGCAAATCATGTTCAATGCTTGCAACAGAATGAATAGATTTACAAAATATATGGATGTACAAAATATATCTAAACTAAGTGTAAATTATTATTTCATAAAGATGTAGGCTTTTTCGCATGTTTTTTTTTTTTTTTTTTTTTTTTAAAGTGATTGAGAAACGTTAATTAATAATTACAGTGTGTTCCATTACCCCAGAGGGCGAAGGGCGTTGCCAGTTTTGGTTATTAAAAGAGTGGCTGGCGCAAGCTATGTTGTCGCAATCAAAATTAATCTGTTGCGTCTGTTTTGTGAACTTTTGTTGTATAATGAGCTCCTAGATGCTGGGGAGATGTGTGAATAGTATCTTAATAATAGTGAAATAGCTGTGTAAGCAATGTCTGGCCTTTTTGTTTCTTTTGTTTGTTTTTTTGTTTCTTAGAGTTTTCCTATGGGATATTATTTAAATCATGGTGTGTCCCCTCATCTGCTCGTTCTCTAATGCTTTTACATCATTATAGAGAAACTTTATACCGTTATACACCACACGATAGAAAACCTATACACCCTGCAGGCATCATTGCCTACATAATCCGTAATCCCATCCGACACCTGGCATTGTGTATTGTTATCCTGTGTCGCTAGATGTCAGGGGCAAGCAACAGTGCTTGTACAGCTGTTGCAGGATTGTCAACATAATCCGGTTTGCTGTGTGGCAGTTGGCAACAAGTGCTGCCATTGCCATGATGGGGAAAGTGGGTGTTGGTGTTTTATCCAGTGAGCATTATTGATTAATAATTCTTCTGTTAGAGACGTAAATAGTTTGTGTTTTTCATTAGAACACGTATTTTGGTGTTACATTTGTTTGTTGTTCCTGAGCTATGTGTAATGCTGGACAACACACGCAATCTACGGACTGAATCCAGTAAACTTGGTATTCAGACACTTGGCATCAGTAAGCTGAAGGTAATGCATATAACTACTGTATTTACTTCCAGTGTTTAATTATTTTGGGTGCACTTTAATTTGAAAATAATGAACTTATGTAGCTCATTTTGCTATTCTTTGATAGTATTTCAAACGCCAAAATTTTCTTTTAAAACGATATAGGTAGGATTGGATTGGCCCCCCCCCCCATTTTTAATAATGAAGTTACTCTTGGAGTTTGTCCATTGAAATTGTAAATATTTATTTTCAATTATACATTTTAAACCAAACGATAAATGTTATCGAATTTTAACTACACTTAATGGTTAGCTGTAACCTTGCGCTACATAAATAGAAACATTCAATAATTTCAATTTTTTGTCATAATGTATTTCAGGTATAATTAGTACAAAAATATCATTCATTTTAAATACTTCCAAAGAACACTGATAAAATTATATTTGAAGATTAGTCTCTATAAATGTACATTTTAGACACTTTTTCCAATTCTTGGATCGTTTAGATGTTATTGTTAATCGATATTTTGTGAGAAAAACTAAAGCAGTTCGTACTCAATTGATAAGATTGCGGTGCTTAGGCGTTTATAACCAGCAGAAGAGAAAAAACAAAAACAAAAAGCACATACATGGGCGTAGCTAGGGAGGAGTTTTGACGGTTGGACCACCCTCCATCCCTCGCTTTTGATAAAAATCTGATGTGTTCCATTCACATGGCTTTCTTTACATCTCTGCAACCAATTATTGTTAAAAAGCTTATTGTTCTATGTATTTAATGCTAATCGAAAAAAATTAGCAGAAATAGTCATTACTTGCTTCCTTGTAAGTAGAAGCGAAATAAGGAAATACCATAGGTTAAAGTGATAGTCAAAAGCTGGTTGCTATGTGACTGAAGTTCCTTTGTTTGTATGGACAGGAGTTGACAAATTCCTGTGTGAGAAAAGCATACTTTTTTAAAGTTGAAACCAAAAACAAGAAATATCTAAAAAACGACCAATTCCATAAAAAATGCATATAATATAAATTGTGTGTTTTAAAGTGCTCTACATTTTTTGTCTGGTAAGTTTTTGTCCATCTCTTACGGTTTAGCAGTTATGCAAAATTCCGTAAAATTCGTTCAGAATAAAGTAGTCTTCAGAGGCTATTCCCAGAAAATTCAAGATATACATTTTATTTGTTAGGTAAATATCTTTAATATATGATATTTTAATCAAAATCGTTAGAGCCATTTTTGCGAAAATCAAAATTTTCGAAAAAAGTTCCATGCAAAGGGTAGTTTGGGCTGGGGGGATTTTTCTGAAAATCTTCGTGTCGCATCCCTGGAAGATACTAAACTTAAATACCAAGTTTAGTATTTTACCGACTTTTTACTTTTGAATAATCGTGTTCACAGACACACACATGGACCTTTTTCTGAAAATACTTTTTTTTGGATACAGGACCCTAAAACATATTTCCAGTGAAATCTCGGTATCGAATTTTTGGTGGGGTGCAATAGAGAAAGTCGTGTGAATAGGACATATCAGATTTTTTTCTTTGTTTCTGCCTACTTGTTTTATATAAACCAAGTACCATAAGAGTTATGTATTGAGATATTTAAGCCAGTTTTGAAACCGTTAACTCGCACTCTGAAAATGTTGAAGGCAATCAAACGTTTCTTCTTTTATATAAACCAAGTACCATAGGAGTTTTCTTTGAGTAAACTTGAAAGCAAATACTGTCATTTTTTTTTTTTTTTCAAATTTATTTATTTAAAGTCGCTTTAACTGCAATGGTTATATCGCAACTTCTCATTGGGGTTACATACATAGTTGAATACATTCACATTGCAAATTTAAAGAAACATATAAAAGGTATACATAAAAAAGTAAATTCAATGCAGTATTTTATAAGAGAAAAGTTAGTTTATGTTTGTTGTGAACAATGATATTTAACATTTAACATTTTGAAATATGCAGATCGAAAGAAGAACTTTTGATTACATTTTATGATACAATTGGATTACTTGTAAGAATTTCAAGACTGTTGGAGAATTGTAGTTGGTCCAGGGCTGTCGGGAGTTCGTTTGGCACGTTACATTTGGTTTCGTTGTTCCTCATAGAGACTGCAGTTGGTAATAACATGTTTCACTGTTAGCTGGCAGTTGCAAATATTACACATCGGTGGGTTTTCACGAGACAGAAGGTATGAATGTGTGAGCGTTGTATGTCCAATGTACGGATCAATAATTATCACTTTTCCATGGGGAATTATCTGAGTACACCTTCCGTATTGAATACGTTGTGCTTTTTACTTTTTCTAGCACATATGTACAATGTACAGAGTAGGCAGAGAAGGTAAGGTACCTATTGCATTCCACACAGAATTTCGAGACCCTGATTTCACCGGAAATACACGTTTTAGGATCCCCTGAATCAAAAAAATGCATTTTCCGAAAAAGATTCAGGTGTGTTTGTGTGTGTGAATACGATAACTCCAAAACGAAAAGTGGATAAAACACCATACTTCGTATTTAAGTTAAGTATCTTCCATGTATGCAACACGAAGGTTTTCAGAAAAGTCCGCCCACACCAGACTACCCTTTACGCGGAGAAAATTGAGAAAATTTTGATTATATTAAAAAGGGCTGTAACGATTTTGATTAAAATATCGTGTTTTAAAGATATTAGATGACAAGAAAAATGTATGTCTTGAATTGTGTGAGTATAGCCTCTGAAGACCTCTCCATTGTGAATGAATTTTGCATAACCGTAAACCGTAGAGATAGATAAAAACTTAAATATATATATATATATATATATATATATATATATATATATATATATATTCATAGGTCTCGTTAAAAACGCAATATATACCATATACATTTTTTCATGGAATTGACCATTTCCAAGACATTCCTTGTTATTGGTTTCACTTTTAAAATACTTAAAAAACTTTTCTCATACGGGAAACGAATGCCATGCAAAGAAACGAATTTCAATTACATAGAAACCAGCTTTTAAAATATTTCCAGTCGCTTTAGCTTAGTGAATTCCCTTATTTCTCCACTGCTTCTTACAAGGGAGCAAATAATGATTATTATTATTATTATTATTATCATCATCATCCTTATTATAACGAGTGCATTTACTTTGGTAAACGGCGCAACTGTTAAATATGTTAATTTATTCTTTTAGGCGGAAGTTTTGAGGTTAGCGTATGCCTAAATGGTTCTGTAAATGCATTGAAATGGAAACAATAAAATTAGCCGTGTGTCTATTATTTGTGATGGGTTTACTGCAGCTTCACATAAGGTGGGAGGGAGCATGATCAATGGGATTAACAAAAGAAAATCGTAATTTTCTTGTGAAAATACAGACCCAAATGTTTATTTCAGAACATTGCTTCAAAACCGGACAAAGCGTAGGCTTTTATGTTGGATTGACGAAAGAAATAAAGATTGTTGGAAATATGTATATAGTTCGATCTCATTTCAAGGAGGGAGATCAGCGAGAAAATTTCGGAAGATCATATTCCAGTGATTCAACACCATAAAAAGCATAGCAATAATTTGCTGTAGTTTTTTAGTACGAAACCAACTTGTTTGTAGAAATAAATAGGTATAAGCGTACAGTAGGAACATTCATTACGATATTATTATGGAAGGTGTTTCCATATAAAAATGCGATCAAATTTTACTAAGCTGGAACCCGATTCTAATAGATCTGAGTACACATTTAGATGTAGTATTCAATTCCCCATAGGAATGTGGTGAACATTACAGAATAATGTGATATTGTTAAAATATTAAGTATTTTCAGTATTTCAATATAAGCCTTATTTCAATTAAAGGAAATGTTTTTGGTACCTACATAAAACAGACAGAAATATTCATGCAGACAAATTGTTCACGACATACAATAGAAGAATTAGAATTATGTTACTAATAAATAAATTGCACTTTTAGGATATTGAATATTATATTTTGTTTCCTAATACCGAAATTAAATTGCTTTAGGTAATTGTTGGAATTTTTGTTGATCGTGTAGGCATTGCGTAACATCTGAATGTTGCTTAAACACCTGTCTTTTTTTAAATTAGGCATTTTACACATATCAGGCGGGGAGAGAGGAGGACTGAGATAGAACACAAACACCCATGCCCAAGGCGGGACTCGAACCCGCAATCCCCTGTGCCCTTCTGACAATTGGTATTAGGAGACCGAAAAGTTACGACAAATGAAAACTTTTATGTATTCTTTACGCATCGATATAGTACATTACTTATGTTTAGCGAAATATAAATTCTTCTTCTTCTTTTTTGCTTTCTCTAAACGTTCTATGTAAATGGTGTATAGAGAAGGTATTGTAATACGCTCGAAAATTCGATACCGAGATTTTACCGGAAATACATGTTTTGGGTTCTCCTGAATCCAAAGAAAATCACTTTTGGAAAAAGGTCCGTGTGAGTATGTCTATGGACAGTATAGCTCAAAAGCGAAAAGTCCATTAAATACCAAACTTTGTATTTAAGTACAGTATCTTCCAACGATGCCCACCCCCAATTATCCTTTGCATGGACAAATTTTCAAAAATTTTGATTTTCTGAAAAATGGCTCTAACGATTTGATTAAAATATTGTATACTAAAGATGTTTACCTGACAAATAGAATGTATATCTCTAATTTTTCGGGAATACCCTCTGAAGACCACTTTATTTTGGATGAATTTTACGGAATTTTTTATAATTGGCAAACCGTAAGAGATGGATAAAAACTTATACCACAGAAGATGTAGAGCTCGTTAAAACACACAATTTATGTTATATGCATTTTTTTCGTGGAGTATATCGTTTTTTGAGATATTCCTTGTTATTGGTTTCAGCTTTAAAAGACCTTTTCTCATACAGGAATTTGTCTCATCCTGTCGATAGAAACAAAGGAACTTCAGTCTCACAGCAACTAGCTTTTGACTAATTAGCCTATGCTACACCCTTATTTCCCTTCTGCTTGCATGAAAGCAAGTAATAAGACTTATTTCTGCTAATTTGTTGCAGAGATGTAGAGAAAGTCATGTGAATGGAACGCATCTGATTTTTTACCCTTCCCTTATAAAGAGATATGTTATTGATTTGAAGTATCCAATTTTAGGCTTCTCCAGCCGATTAGCATGCTTTGTAAAAAAAATCTGACGTGTTCCATTCACATGAATTTCTCTATATCTCTGCAACAAATTATTCTTAAAAAGCCTATGCTTCTATTTACTTCACGTTAATCGAGAAAAAAAAATGTCGGAAATATCTTATCACTTGCTTCCGTTTAAGTAGAAGCGAAATAAGGCAGTATCATAGGTTAAAGTGATAGTCAAAGTTTGGTTGCTATGTGACGGAAGTTCCTTTGTTTGCATGGACAGGAGTTGACAAATTCCTGTATGGGAAAATATAAGTTTTTGAAAGATGAAATAAAAAACAATGAATAACTAAAAAACGATCAACTCCACGAAAAAAAATTGTATAACATAACTTGTGTGTTTTAACGTGCTCTACATTTTCTGTGTAGTAAGCTTTTGTCTATCGCTTACCGTTTAGCAGTTGAGAAAAATTCGGCAAAATTCATCCAGAATAAAGAGGTCTTCAGAGGCTATTCCCAGAAAATTCAAGATATACATTTTATTTGGTATGTAAATGTCAGTAATATACGTGATTTTAGTCAAAATCGTTAGAGCCATTAAATACCAAGTTTGGTATTTAACGGTCTTTTCGTTTTTGAGCTATGCTGCCCACAGACACACACACGGACATGTTTCTAAAAATGTTTTTTTTTATTCAGGGGGTCTCAAAACATATTTCCGGTGAAATTTCGGTATCCAATTTTTGGGCACAATGCAATACTTTCTCTATACAATATATGCATAGTACGTGTAGAGAAAGTAAAAAAACAACTGACGCATTAGATTTTATTTTCCCCAAGGTTTTTGCTCGGAAATAAGTAAATGTGGAACGAAATAATGTACCTAAATCAGTAGTAGTTTTTCGGTGTTTTGACCTGGCAAGAGAAAGACAATTGCAAAGTTGTAATTTGAAGAATAGCAATGATGCATTGTGTATATTTCGAAGGATAATGTGAAGAAACAGACATTCTCAATTATCAGAATCAAGTTCATTAAAAACGTTTATTTGTAGGCAGAGGAAAAAAAAAACATTTTGTAACTTAGAGTTTAGACAGTAAATGAATATCTACCATGAATTTTTCCGCAATCCAGATCCACACGTTTTTGGTGTATTAGTAAAGAAAGAAAGTTGAAGAGGTGTGTTTATTGCTAGACCATAACCATTATTTCTTTCGTCACGAAGTATAATTCAAAAAGTTACTTTCAGAATAGAAGTATGTGTAGTTATTTCCAGTAAGCATAACCAATATTAATTGAGGACTAGAGTTGCGAAATGTGTAACATTTTATTAATTACTTATCTTTATCGGTTATAATTGTTAATTTGAAACTTTAAATATCTCTCTTAAAAGCTGCACTTATTTATTTTACCCTCTCCTACCTTACTTTCTCTATACGTAGTGTATAGAATGTATAGAAAAAGTATTCTATTGCACCCAAACCTCGGTACCGAGATTTCACCACAAATATACTTATTGAAACCCCCTGAATCCAAAAAAAAAAAAAAAAAAAAAAAAAGTCCATTGTGTGTGTGTGTGTCTGTGGACAGCATAGCTCAAAAACGAAAAGTGCGTTAAATACCAAACTTGGTATTCAAGTTCCGTATCTTCCGAGAATGCGACAAGAAGATTTTTCAACAAAATCCCCCAACTACCCTTTACATGGAACTTTTTTCGAAAATTTTGATATTCTCAAAAATGGCTCTAACGATTTTGATTAAAATATCTTATGTTAAAGATATTCACATGACAAATAAAATGTATATCTTGAATTTTCTGATAATAGCCTCTGAAGACTACTTTGTTCTGGATGAATTTTACGGAATTCTGCATAACTGGCTAATCGTAAGAGGTACGCAAAAACTTACGTAACAGAAAACGTAGAGATCGTTAAAACCCACAATTTATTTTACATCCTTTTTTCGTGAAGTGGGTCGTTTTTTAGATATTCCTTTTTATTAGTTTCAGCTTTACGGGCATTTGTTAACTTCAGTCCATACAAACAAAAGTACTTCAATTACATAGCAACCACCTTTTAAAAGATTTTACTATCGATTTAACTTATGGTACTCCCTTATTTCCCTTCTACTTACAAGGAACCAAGTAATATGGCCATTTCTGCTATTTTTTTTCTCTATTAGCATGAAATAAATAGAACAATAAGCTTATTAACAATAATTTACTGTAGAGACTTAGAGAAAGTCATGTAGATGGAACACGTCAGATTTTTACTTTCTCTAGCCCCATATGTACAATGTACAGAAGGAGAGAGAAGGTATTGTAATGCACTCAAAAGTTCGATACCGAGATTTCACCGGAAATACATGTTTTGGGTCCCCTGAGTCCGAAAAAAGCATTTTTAAAATAGGCTCCGCGTGTGTGTGGGGGGGGGGCAGCAGAGCCCCAAAACGAAATGACCGTTAAATACCAAACTTGGTATTTAGATTTAGTATCTTCCAAGGATGCGATACGAAGATTTTTAATAAAAATCCCCCCACCACAAACTACCCTTTACATCGAAAATATTTCGAAATTTTTTATTTTCTTAAAAAGGGCTGTAACGATTTTGATTAAAATCCCATATGTTAAAGCTATTTATGTCCGAAATAAAATGTATATCTCGATTTTTTTTGAAATAGCCTCTGAAGACCTCTTAATTCTGAATGAATTTTGCCGAATGTTGCTTAACTGCTAAACCGTAAGAGATAGGGAAAAAACTCACTCCACAAAAAATGTACATCACTACAAAACACACAATTTGTGTCCAATATTTTTTTGTGTTGGAGGTAACCGTTTCCGAGATATTTCTTGTTATTGGTTTCAATAGTGAAGTACTTGAACTTTTCTCAGACAGGAAGTGTCCGTTTTTCTTTTGTTCTACTCGTGGGCAAGCAAAGAAGAGATTTATATGACAATCACTTTAGCATAGCGCATTCCCTTATTCCCTTCTGCTTATAAGCAACCAAGTAATAACAACATTCTGCTAATATTTATCTGGATTAGCATTGTGTACAAAGAAGAATAATCTTTTGTAGGAGTTTTGTAGAGCAGCTAGAGAAAGTCATGTGAATGTAACACATCAGATTTTTTATTTACATTTATACTTCCGACCACGAAGGATCCCCCCCCCCCCCCTTAAAGTCCTAATCTAGTTGGTCATATCCAATATTGAATGAAATTGGTGAAATGATGCTCAAATGATCTCGGGGTGCATGGAACTTAAAGTTACTCGACATTCGTCTTCTCAGGATAAGGGAAAACCCCGAAAAGAACCTTACCCAGATAACTCACCCATAATCAGATTCAAACTCACGACCTGTTGAATGTGAGGCGGACACGCTAGCACCACAGTACCCAAGCGGGCTACGAAGGATTTAATACCGTTGTAAGCGGTGTTTAAAATCAGCCGAAACAACGTTCAGAAGAAAATTATACACGAGAATACCATTTCACTATCAACAATTCATTTGTAAGCTAGACTTAAAAAAAAAATCTGTGTTCCATTCACATGACTTTCTCTACATCTCTGCAACAAATTATTGTTAAAAAGCTTATGCTTCGTTTTACTTCATGCCAATCGAGAAAAAATTAGCAGAAATAGTCTTATTATTTGCTTCCTTGTGAGTAGAAGCGAAATAAGGGAGTACCATAAGTTAAAGTGATAGTCAAAATCTGGTTGCTGTATGACTGAAGTTCCTTTGTTTTTATGGATAGGAATTAACAAATTCCTGTATGAGAAAAGTATGTTTTTAAAGCTAAAACTGAAAACAAGGAATATCTAAAAAAAAAAAAAAAAAAAGACCATCTCCACGAAAAAAATGTATATAACATAAAATGTGAGTTTAAACGTGCTCTACATTTTTTGTATGGTACGTTTTTGTCCATATCTTACGATTTAGCAGCTATGCAAAGTTCTATAAAATGTATCCAGAATAAAGTAAGTCTTCAGAGGCTATTCCCAGAAAATTCAAAATATACATTTTTATTTACGATGTTTTAATCAAAACCGTTAGAGCCATTTCTGAGAAAATCAAAATTTTCGGAAAAAGTTCCATGTAAAGGCTAGTTTGGGGTGGGAGGATTTTTCTCAAATACTTTGTGTCGCATCCCTGGAAGATAGCTCCATGGCACGACAGCTCACGGGGAACCTTGGCCTACCGCCCGGCCGCTGCGTCCCCCACCTCGGTCCACTACAGACGTCATAGATGGGGTGCAGTATTGGAGGGTGAGACGTGGTCAGCGCCTCGAGCCCCTCCCGGCCGGTTAATGCGGTCCTCACGACCTGGAGCCGCTACTTCTCCATCAAGTAGCTCCTCAATTGGCTCCCCAGGGACCTCACGAGGCTGAGTGCACCCCGGTCCAGGTCTCCCAGCGGGGGAAAAATCCCCACGCCGGTACTGGGGATCGAACCCAGGTCTCCCGCTTGGTAGGCAGCTGCGCTACCACCGCGCTAAGGAGACGACCACATCCCTGGAAGATACTAAACTTAAATTCCAAGTTTTGTATTCAACGGGCTTTTCCTTTTTTGAGTTATGCTGTCCACAGAAAGACAGACACGCGGACGTTTTTCCAAAAATTATCTTTTTGGATTCAGGGACCCAAAACATGTATTTCCGGTGAAGTCTGGGTATCGAATTTTGGGTGCATTATAATACCTTCTCTAAACACTGAAAATAGTATGTATAGAGAAAGTAATAAGATACTTGATACAGTGAATATTAGAAGCGAAATAAGGGAGTACCATAGGTTAAAGTGATAGTCAAAAGCAGGTTGCTATGTGACTGAGTTCTTTGTTTGTATGGGACCCGTGTTGACAAAGTCCTGTATGAGAAAAGTATAATTTTTTTAAAGGTGAAACCAAAAACAAGGAATATCTCAAAAACGATCACTCCATGAAAAAAATGCATGTAACATAAATTGTGTGTTTTAAAGTGCTCTACATTTTTTGTGTGGTAAGTTTTTGTTCATCTCTTATGGTCTAGCAGTTATTCAAAATTCCGTAAAATTCATCCAGAATAAAGGAGTCTTCAGAGATTATTTCCAGAAAATTTAAGATATACATTTTATTTGTCAGGAAAATATCTTTGATATAGATATTTTAATCAAAATCGTTAGAACCATTTTTGAGAGAATCAAACTTTTCAAAAAGATTTCCATGTAAAGGGTAGTTAGCGGTGGGGGGGATTACCGCCTTTTTGTTTTTGAGTTATCGTGTTCACGGACACACACACACGGGCCTTTTTCTAATTTTTTTTTGCTTGATACAAAGGACCCTAAAACATATATTTCCGGTGAAATCTCGGTATCAAATTTTTGGGTGGAGTGCAATACGTTCTCTATACTATGTACATAGTACATGTAGAAAAAGTAAAAATTCAAATTAATTTTTTGCGTACAGTTATTTTCCGTACTCCAACACCATTGAAATGACTAACATAATAAGCAGCACAGTATTCAACCAATATATAAAGTATTTTGATATAGTATGAAATGATATATATTGTATTTAATTGCGTAAAAGTGTTTCTATTTTGTGCTCGTTTCGTTATTCTGTACTCGTCCTGAAAAAAAAATATATCCAGTACAGTTAGTTACGTATACAATTATTTAGATAAATTATTTCGGATCGAAATGTGTTGCATGCAATCACCTCCTCCCCATTGAAATCATTTTGAATACTGTAAAGAAACAGGGTACTGATGTTACTGCATTTTGTCTATGGCTCTAAGGTAGGTTATAACAAAACTATTTGTATGGTTTTTACAGTTTGCAATGTATTCTCAAATATAATTATTTAAATTCAAAACCTATTTATAATATACAATTAATAATAAATACAAGTTCAACAGTTTTCCAAAAGCAATTCCAAGTTGACTAACATAAAAAATGACTAAATTTATTCTCGTAGTTTGCTTATTCAAAACTATCTCAAGTTGATTTCAATTCCCTGTGGAAACTTGGTAATTATCATCAAATTTAAAGGCTATTGAACCTTGTGTGTGATAGTGTTTCTAATGGATTGTGTATATCTTTATCAAAATTTAACAGTCTGGTATTTAAATTTTTTTATTAATTTTACCCCCAGATTACAGATAAAAGAAAAGAAACATCAGATACATACTTCGACATTTCATAAACCAATGCACAAGGAGGCTCTAGAAAACAACAGAAAAGAGGAAATAGACATTTTTGCACATATATACAAAAGTCTTTAAATTGGAGCAAGAGGTTCACAGTGCTCTGTTTAAGCAATTAAATGTTGTTAAATTGCTGTTATGTTGTTTTTCTCTAAAACAAATCAAACTTCAAGGGCCTCAGCAGTCTTTTGTGACTTGGATAGGAGCTAAAAATTAATTTTAAAAATGGCACCCAAAGTAATTAATTAAAGCCCTGGATACAGGAGTTACATTTGTTTACTTTAGATTGCTGATGAGAAATGTTCTTGAAAATCCCAAAAATTGAACTTATTTGTTTCCAACTAAATATATGTAATGAAACTAATGCAGTTTAGATAAATTTATTTTGACAAATAGTGATTTTTGGGACGTTCTTCTTTGGTTGTTTCAAACAGTGGTAGTGTAAGTAAAAAGAGTGTTGAAAAATTTTACATTAATATATGTCCATTTAGATTCAAAATTATATTGATGTATCGTATGGAATTGGACAACGTAAGAGTGAATCTTTATAAAAGTGAAATCTTGTTCAGAACCAAAAATAAAAAAACTGGACATCTTAGTTCTTTTGTTGAAAGCAAATATGTCTTTAAAACACTGAATTACTTTAAAGTGTGTGATGTAATTGTTGGTTTACAGTGAGCAATGTCAGCATGGTGAATAAAGGTACTATTTTCATTTCATAGTTAGTAACTTTAGTATATTCCTATACATACTTAAAATATTAAGAATGTATACAAGAAATATTAAATAAAATATGAATGAGTAATTAAGTTACATACATTTATTCCCCAACTTCCCTTCCATCTTGCCTTGAAGCAGTTCCTATACGGACAGAATGATGTATTTTACTGGTTGCTGAATTCCATGTTGATCTGCTTCCTCAACCTGTAGTTTATTGGCACATTTCTTACTTTACTTTTTTGCAGTATAAGGTGGTAAATCACACAAGAACAGCAAATTACTAAAATGACATCAATCACAGTCAGAAAATTCAGTACACACAACAGTATTTTGTTACGTATTCATGAGTCAGAGACTTTTTGACATTATTACTTTTACTCTGCTGGCACTGAAATCATTTCATAATTCAACAATGTGTGAATACTACATAAAATTGCCAAAATAATTATTGATAGCCTTTTAACAATTCAGAACTTGTTTTGTTTTCTCTATGCATAGCTTACAGTATGTTATGGTGAAAGAGTCTTGAAATACCTATAGATTACAAACCTACGACATCAAGTACTTGCATCAGGATATAAAATTATAGTTTATATGTTCAAGGTTGCCAGGAGGGGGCCGTATTTCACTTCATGGATTACATAAAGTGGTATTTTGAAATATTGGGTAAACAATTTGTACAATTGTAAATGTGGTTTTACAATTTTGCAACATAGTTATTTTACTGATCATCTCTTTTCCAGTTCATTGTATGGCTTAAATGCTGGAGTTCCTGTTTCTCCACTGCTGATATGTTGTATGCCAAGGTAAATTCTTTAAAGGGATGCAATGCTGAAATGTTATTTTCTAAAGAATTAATGACTGAATGACAAATTTTTGTTTCTGTTCAAAACTGTTGTGCCCATAAAAATTGCACCACACTGTTCATCTTTTTGTGTCAAAATTCCATTTTAAAATTCTATACACTTTTTAGGTGTAAGTATTTTAATTTAAACATTTAAAGGTTATACAAACATGCTTGTTCAATACAACTGTTAATTTATGATTTTAAATACTTTCATTAGCATTATTGGACATTTAAGCAAACTAAAAAACACAACTAACTTACAAAACATACTACACATATATATGTATATATACATGATGTTAATGAACTACACCGAAATAATTTGCGAGATTTTGCACCTGACTGATGTAAGTAATTTGAGATCGGCGATGCATGGTCCCCGGATAAACATAATACAACTACGTGTGGGTATCAGGTACTGATAAGTCGGTGTTAAAGCAAAGCAGGTTGAAAAAATGGTTAGAATATCTTTAAAACTGCTACCCGAGTATAGAAATATCGATTTTTAGCAGCTCGTTCTCAAGATTTAATGTCGCAAAAATCTTTAAAAACTCGAAATAATCACTTAACAGTGCGACACTGAGCATTCATTAACTACGTTCTTTAGTTATGAAGCATACTCTGGAGGGTTTTTTTTCAACTGTTGTGGAGGCTTAATGCGTAACGCGGGAAGCTGCAATTCTAAAGGTCATGAGTTCGATTCCTGTCATAGAGTAAATACTTTTTATTTATTTATTTATTTATTTATTTCATTCCAGACGACGTGCCGCGATACGTGGGGTACTGGCACTTCAGAAGCTTATAGCCGTTACTTCGAAATTTCAATAAACATGCCATAAGTCTCCTATTTCAAATTACTTATTTAAGTCATCTGCATATTTTGTGAAAATATTCTGGTTTAGTTCATTAACACCCTGTATATTATTTAGCAGAGCATTTATTTGGATATCTTGATTCTTCTGGAAGTGAAAAGAAATCAAAGTGGTAAAAATGCCTGAAATTTAACAGCTGAAAATAATGCATCAGAAGATATGGTGCTTGAGGGGCTATTTAATTTTCTCAGATAATATTTTTGCAATAGTAGATAGAAGGACTAATATATTTTTCTCTAGTTGCCCTTTTCATTTTTCAGCCGTTTTTTCCTTCCTTCCCTTTTTTCTTTTTATGCATGGCATAAACACAGGTGTCTGAGGTGGGACCGAATACATAGCAACTGTGTCCATAACGACCAGCAAAATTTAACAGCCTTGAGGTAAAGCCACTGAAAAAATCTTAGTTTTATTCTCCTTTGATTTTTGTACTATATTCTTAGAAGTACATTATTTGGTGTACACAACATGTTAACTATCTCAGTCAAACCGTTAAAATATCAATGTCAAAATGTTATTCATAAATAATGATTCATCTTAGCCGAACTATTTATTTATTTATTTATTGTAGCTTAACGTCCTTTAACCTGGTTGGTCACATCGGACATGAATGAAATTTGTGGAATGATGCTCAAATGATCTCGGGGCTCATAGAGCTTAAACTTACTCGACATTCGTTTTCTCAGGATAAGGGAAAACCCCGAAAAAATCTTATCCGGGTAACTCAACTTCAGCGGGATTCGAAGTCACGCCCTGTTGAATATGAGGCACTCACGCTACCACCACACTACCCAGGCGGGCCTATTTATTATTGTTTTACCACTACATGAGAAATTTTAAATTCTTAAAACCAGAAGCCCTCCTGAAATTTTCAAATTTTAAGTTATAAATTGTGGATCAAGAAGCATTTTGGATGATTGATTACCTACACTGCTTTCTTCTACGTCATGATAGTAAAAAACCAGAAACTATGATTCATTCACTTAGTTGAAATTTAATATATAATCCTGAAACATCATCTGTGTATTCAATGCAACCGAAATGGATTAGTACAGAAACTTGCACCTCTCTATTCTGAAAAGTGCAGTTCCTTTGAACCCATACCGATCTTCCTTAGAATTTTCAGCTCTAAAATATAAATCCAAATTTGCAAAGAAGGAGGAAGAATTAAGGAATTTTGTTTAATTTTTTTTTTTTTTTAATTTACTTAAGGCTAAATGTGCACCCTAATCTCCACCAAAACCAACTCAAAATTACGGTAAGCATATTTTCTCATCTGTCCAGAAATTGCTGCATGTTTTGAAAGGATGCAAAGCGAAGCTTTCCGGGAAATTCCGCTTATCTTCTTTCCTGTAAATGGACACAATTTGTTGACTTGTTTCTCGAAGGTAATTAAAAAACTTGTAAAAAAAAAAAAAACATGTCGTCTGTTTGTGATGTTGATACAAAAATAAAACGTATTTTGGAACATTTGTAAAGACCATGTTGAGAAATATGCATTCCACACCCAAAAAATCGTAAGTGTTACACTCACATGACTTTCTCTAGCTACTCTACAAACAAGCTTCTTCCAAAAGAAAATTCTTCTTTCAACACCATGCTAATCGAGATAAACATTAGTAGAATGTTATTACTTAGTTCCTTATAAGTAGACTGGGACCAGGGAACGCACAAGGCTAAAGTGATAGTCAAATGTTTTAAAAGCTATCGTTTTGCGATTTTCATTGCAAATTGCTTCTTTGCTTGGCTAGGAGTAGAACAAAAGAAAAACGGTCACTCACGCCTGAGAAAAGTATAAATACTTCACAACTAAAACTAATAACAAGGAATACTTTAAAAAGTAAGCTCCACGAAAAAATGTCTATGACATAACTTGTGTATTTTAACAAGACCTACATTTGTTGTATAGTAAGTTTTTGTCTATTACGGTTTACTAATTATGACAAATTAAGCAAAATTCATCCAAAATAAACAGGTCTTTAGAAGCTATTCCCAAAAAATTCAAGATATACATTTTAGTTGTGATAGAAATGGCTTTAATGTGTGGAATTTTATTCAAAATCGTTAGAGCCATTTTGAAGAAAAATAAAATTTTCGAAAAATTTTCCATGTAAAGGGTAATTAGGGGTGGGGGTATTTTTTTAAAAATCTTCGTGCCGCATCCTTGAAAGATACCAAACTTAAATACCAAGTTTGGTATTTAACCATCTTTTAGTTTTTGAGCTATGCTGTTCACAGACACCTTCACACACGCACGCGCGGATCTGTTTCTGAAAATGCTTTTTTACTTTTTCCATACGCACTATATACATAGTGTAATAGAGAAAGTATTGCACTCCACCAAAAATTCGATACCGAGATTTCACCGGAAATATATGTTTTAGGGTCCCCAATATCAAAAAAAGCATTTTCACAAAAAGGTCCGTGTGTATGTGTGTGTGTGTCCGTGTGTCTGTGAACACGATAACTCAAAAACGAAAAGTCGGTAAAATACCAAACTTGGTATTTAAGTTTAGTATCTTCCAGGGATGCGACACGAAGATTTTGAAAAAAATACCCCCACCCCCAACTACCCTTTACATGGAATTTTTTTCGAACATTTGATTTTCTCAAAAATGGCTAACGATTTTGATTAAAATTTCGTATATTAAACATATTTACCTGACAAATAAAATGTATATCTTGAATTTTCTGGGAATAGCCTCTGAAGAGTAGTTTATTCTGAATGAATTTTACTAAATTTTGAATAACTGCTAAACCGTAAGAGATGGACAAAAACTTACTACACAAAAATGTAGAGCACATTAAAACACACAATTTATGTGTGGAGTTATGTTTCGTGGAGTTCGTCGTTTTTGTGACATTACTTATTTTTGGTTTCTGCTATGAAAAACGTGTACTTTTCTCATACAGGAACTTGTCAACTCCTATCCATATAAACAAAGGAACTTCATTGACATAGCAACCAGCTTTTGACAATCACTTTAATCTACGGTTGTCCGTTATTTCGCTTCTACTTACAAGGAAGCGAGTGATTAGACTATTTCTGCTATTTTTTTATGATTAGCATAAGGTAAATAGAAGTATAAGCTTTGTAAGAATTATTTGATGCTGGGATATGGAGAAAGTCATGTGAATGGTACACATCAGATTTTTATTTTGTATTCATTGGGTCCTAAAACATGTATTTCAGGTGTAATCTCCATATCGAACTTTTGGGTGGAATGCAATACTTCTCTATTCCTATGTACATTGTATATAAAGAGCTTAGAGAAAATAAAAATGTGATGTGCTCCATTCACATGACTTTCCCTATCTGTTCTGCAAACAAAAGGATTCTTTATCTAATTGATGGTATTCGAGATACCGATTAGGAGAAGTAGTCTTATTGCAAGTAGAGCGCAATAAAGGGATTCAATAGGCTAAAGCAGTAGTCAACATTTTAAAAGCTGATACTGTGCGATTAACATTGCAATTTGGTTCTTTCTATGGCCGGGAGTAAAACAAAATACGTATATATGAGACGGATGAGGACGTCAACTCTTAAAATTGAAATTAATAACAGGGAATATTTTGAAAATCGTTAACTTGACAAAAATGAATGAATACATAATCATGTATATGATACAAACTGTATATTTCGGTGTGGTAACTTTTTGTCTATCTCTTAAACGGTATTTTAATCAAACCCGTTTTGAGAAAAACCAGCTTTTAAAAGATTTGACTCGCTTTACACTGGTACATTCCGTTATTTCCTTCCTACTTATAAGGAAGCAAGTAATAAGACCATTTCTGCTAATGTTTATCGCGATTAGTATAAAGTAGATAGAATAAGCTTTAACAATAGTTTATTACAGAAGTGTAAAAAATAAGAAACTTGAACAAAAGATATCTGAACAAACCAAAACTTTTTACTTTCTCTAGCCCCGTATATATAATGTACATGCTGGGTAGAGAAGGTATTGTATTCCATCCCAAAAAAATCTCACTGTTCCACTCACTTGACTATCTCTACATATCTACACTACATTATAGTTATTCTTCTATTTACTTCATGATAATTGAGAAAAAAATTAGCAGAAATCGTCTTCTTGCTTCCTTGTAAGTAGAAGTTAAATAAGGGAGTACCATAAGTTAAAGTGATAGTCAAAAGCTGGTTGCTGTGACTGAAGTTCCTTTGTTTGTATGCACAGGAGTTGATACAGATTCCTGTTTGAGAAAAGTAGAAGTTTTTTAAAACTGAAACAAAAAACAAGGAATACCTTTAAAAAAAAAAAAAAAAAAAACAACTCCACGAAAAAAACCTATATAACATAAATTGTGTGTTTTAACGTGCTCTACATTCTCTGTATGGTAAGTTACGATATTTCAATCAAAGTCGTTAGAGCCATTTTTGAGAAAATCAAAATTTTCGAAAAATATCCCATATAAAGGGTAGTTTGGAGTGGGGGATTTTCTTGAAAATCTTCGTGTCCATCCTTGGACGTTACAAACTTTGGTGTTTAACGGTCTTTTCGTTTTAGAGCTATGCTGGCCACAGACGCACACACGGATATTTGTCTAAATTTTTTTTTTTGATTCAGGGGTCTTGAAATGTATTTCCGGTGAAATCTTGGTATCGAATTTGTGGGTGCATTACAATACCTTCTCTATGCACTAAGTACATAATAAGTGTAGAGAAAGTAATTAGATATCGAGATTTCGCCTGAAATACGTGTTTTAGGACCACCTGAATAAAAAAAAAAAAAAAAAAAAAAAGCATTTTCAGAAAAAGGTCCGTGTGTGGGTGTGTCTGTGGACTGCATAGCTCAAAATCGTAAAGACGGTTAAATACCAAGCTTGGTATTTAAGTTTGGCATCTTCCAAGGATGCGACACGAAGATTTTCAGGAAAATGCCCCCCCCCCACACTTAACTACCCTTTACACGGAAATTTTTTCAAATATTTTGTTTTTCTTTATAATGGCTGTAACGATTTTGATTAAAATACCACACATTAAAGACATTTCCATTACAAATAAAATGTGTATCTTGAATTTTCTGGGAATAGCTTCTGAGGAACTGCTTATTCTGGATGAATTCTATATAACTGGTAAACCGTAAGAGACAAAAGCTTACTACACAAAATATGTACATTCTGTTAAAATACACAATTTATGTCATATACATTTGTTTCGTGAAGTTTGCCGTTTTCCAGATATTCCTTGTTATTAGTTTCAATTGTTAAGTACTTATACTTTCTCAGACAAGAAGTGTTCGTTTTTCTTTTGTTCTGTTCTGTTCCTGGCCAAGCAAAGATGCGATTTGCAATGACAATCGCATAACGACAGCTTTTAAAACATTTGACTATCACTTTAACATAGCACATTGTTTAGTTGCCTTCAGTAATACGAACATTCTACTAATGTTTATCTCGGTTAGCGTAGTACTGAAAGAAGATGAATCTTTTGTAAGAAGTTTGTAGAGCAATTAGAGAAAGTTATGTGAGATTTTTTCAAACTACAACCGTGTGTGTGTGATGAAGCTGCATAATTCAAAAAGGTAAGTCAAATACCTAACGATGTTTATATATAGCATTTTTACAGACAATTCACCTATCTGATCTATCCTTTATATGAAAAAATAGGTTTTCTACATTATCTCAAAATTGACTAATGATTATTTTTAAAAAGCTCAAGATATACTGACATGAGGAATAAAATGTTGGATATCATAAGTTGTCTATGACATTGAATTTTCTATAACTAGGATACATTTAAGTCAGAGACAGAATCTTCTGCAGTAAACATGTTGGAACTTTTTAAGTATAGATTTTACATCAAAATTTTTCATCTACCTCAGGTGTTTTCGAAATGTCCCGTGCCTGGTTTACACCGTTTCCAAGCATCATCTTGGGAATTTGCGAGTCGTTTTCTTTATTGCGTAATTACAGCAAGTACCTAATCCACCCAAAATGTTGATGTCATAAACTTTATTAGGAAAAGGTGCATGTGTGTGTTTCCGTGTAAAATGAAAGTAAAGCATAAGTAAAACGAAAACATGGATGATGATAAGGTCCAGTATCTTCCAACGATGTTCAAGACCATCCCTTCGCCTCAAAGTGCCCTTTACAGAGAAACGTTATTTTCAAAAAGTGCCTTAACCATTTAAGTGGTCATATACGCATTTTATTTTACATATAAAACGTGACAGCATTGTGTATTCTGGGAATAGCTTGTAAAACCCTTTTCATTCGGAAAGGATTTTTGTAATTTGCTTAACTGGTGAAACATATACAGATAAAAACCTGATGCGTTCCATCCACATGACTTTCTCTACATCTCTGCATCACATTATTGTTAACAAGCTTATGCTTCTATTTACTTCATGCTAATTGAGAAAAAAATAGCAGAAAGAGTCTTATTACTTGCTTCCTTGTGAGTAGAAATGAAATAAGGGAGTACCATAGGTTAAAGTGATAGTCAAAAGCTGGTTGCTATGTGACTGAAGTTCCTTTGTTTGTATGCACAGGAGTTGACAAAATTCCTGTATGTTTTTCAAAGGTTAAACCCAAAACAAGGGATATCTCAAAAACCATCAACTCCATGAAAAAATGTACATAACATAAATTGAGTGTTTTAATGTGCTCTACATTTCTTGTGGTAAACTTTTGTCCATCTCTTATGGTTTAGCAGTTATGTAAAATTCATCCAGAATAAAGTAGCCTTCAGAGGCTATTCCCAGAAAATTCAAGATATACATTTTATTAGTCAGGTAAATATCTTTAATATACTATATTTGAATCAAAATCGTTAAAGCCATTTTTGAGAAAATCAAAATTTCGAAAAAAGTTAATTGTAAAGGCTAATAAATTGCAGGTGGGAGAATTTGCTTGAAAATCTTCGTGTCGCATCTTTGGAAGATACTGGACTTAAATACCAAGTTTGGGATTTAATGGACTTTTCGTTTTTGAGCTATCTGTCCAGACACGCACACACACGGACCTTTTTCCAAAAACATTATTTTGGGTTCAGGGGAACTCAATCTTGGTATCAAATTTTGGGTGCATTACAATACCTTCTCTATACACTATGTACATACTACGTGTAGAGAAAGTAAGAATAAACATCTCTATAACATGTGCTGTTTACTAAAACCATTTCTTTCAAAAGGTCACCAGAATTAACAAGAAGCAGAAAGAAGCACTAGATTCTTTTTTTTTTGGGGGGGGGGAGTTAAGTTATTTTAATTGATTATATCGAACGATGAAGGAAATAGTTGAAATAATAGTCAAATAACCCGGGACCCATGAAACTTATAATTGCTCACATTTCGTCTTCTCAGAATAGGGGCGCCCCCCAAAAAAAGCTTATTCGGTAACTCGCCCTAACCGAGTTCGAACTCAGGACCTCTTGAATGTGATGCAGACACCTATCTTCTCTCCACAGGGCGGACAACATAGATGTTGAATATTTTGTATAATAGCTCTATAGATAAATTATAATGAATGAATAGAGGTGTGGTTGTTTCAAGTTAAAATTAAAAACTGAGGAACGCGAGTCACATTAAAGTTCATGTTTGGCAATTATATGTAAATTCAATGTGACAATGTCATTTTCTCCAAGTTTAACGAGCAGGAGGATTCCGAGTAACGTGCAAGATTCGTTAGGTTCCCAGTTCAACTCCTATCGGGTCGGCCATGCCTCTTTTCGTGGATTTCAAAGGTCGGATGGGGAATGTTGGGGTGGTTCCTCATCAACCACAAATTTTATATCCATTTCCCATCATGTGTTTCAGGGTTGAAAGATCAGATATCCGCATTCTGTGTGTTGTGGCTGGGCGGTGAAGATGCCTTTGCTAACCTATGTGCGCTTCTCTGCCGCGATTCGTGATCTGTATACTCCTACTCCAATAATTGGTTTAATACCCAGGCATTCGTCTAAGCACTCTCTGATTTTTTATTAGAATCTGATGTGCTCCATTCACATGACTTTCTCTGCATCTCTGTAACAAATTATTGCTAAAACTCATATTCTTGTACTTCATGCTAAACGAGACAAAAATTAGCAGAAATAGTCTTATTACTTGCTTCCTTGTAAGTAGAAGAGAAATTAGGAGTACCATACGTTAAAGGGATAGCCATTTCTTTTAAAAGCTGGTTGTTATATGATTGAAATCCGTTTCTATGCATGCTTACAAATTTCCGTAAGTATTTTAAAACTGAAACCAATAACAAGGTATGTTTCGGAAACGGTCAACTTCGTGAAATAAGTGTACCTAGGTATATGATATAAATTGTGTGTTTTAACGAGACTACATTTTTTTGTATTACGTTTTCCAGTTATACAAAATTAAGCAAAATACATCCAGAATAAAGAGCTCTTTACAGACTATTTTCTAGAAAGTTGAAAATACACTATATCATGCAAATATTTTTAATGTACGGTATTTTAATCAAAATAGTTAGAGCCATTTTTGTGGAAATCAAAATTTTCTACTTTTTCCTATATAAAGGATAGTTCGACGTGGAAAGATTTTCTAAAAATGTTCGCATCGCATCCTTGGAATATGCTAAACTTAAAACGAAGTTTAACATTATACTGACTTCGTTTTTAAGTTATGGTGATTAGACACACGGACCTTTTTCTAAAATTGTGTTTTTAATAACCCTAAAAGGTGTATTTTCGGTGAAATTTCGGTATCGAATGTGCAATACCTTTTCTACCTATATACCGTGTACTATGTAGAAAAAGTAAAAAGAAAACGAGCATACACTGCATCACTTTATACGGATTACGTATAAAGAGAGATAATGTGCAATACCTTTTCTACCTATATACCGTGTACTATGTAGAAAAAGTAAAAAGAAAACAAGCATACACTGCATCACTTTATACGGATTACGTATAAAGAGAGATATTTAAATGCCTCTATACCAGGCAAGTTTTCGTATTACAGCCTCGAGTAAAACTGGGCATGATTACGAAACGGAGTATGCATGGTATTAAGTAATTTCGTACAGTTTCGACAAGCCTAGCACCGGTTCCAAGTGATACATATTGATGAGTTAAAAATCACAGCTACATCACTAGAATATTAAACGACAGCAATTCAACAACATAAAAATATGATGTGGTCCATTCACATGACTTTCTCTATAGCGCTGTAACACATTATTGTTAAGAAACATATTTCTTCTATCTACTTTATGATAATCGAGATAAACATTAGCAGAAATTGTCTTAATTACTTGCTTCCTTGCAAGTTGAAGGAAAATAAGGGAATACAGTAGGCTAAAACGGTAGTATAATCTTCTAAAAGTTGGTTCCCATGTGGTTGAAGTCCGTTTCTAGGTAGGGACAGGAGTTTACAACTTTCCATGAGAGCAACAAATAACAAGGAATATCTCAGAAATGGCTAATTCCAGGAAAAAAGGTATATGACATAAATTGTGTGTTTTAACGTGATCTACAGTTTTTGTGTTGTAAATTTTTGTCTATCTCTTACGGTTTGCCAATTACGCAAAATTCAAGAAAAATTCATTCAGAACAAAGAGGTATTTAGAGCCTATTCTCAGAAAATTCAAGATATGCATTTTATTTTCAATATAAATATCTTTAATATACAAAATTTTAATCAAAATCGTTAGAGCCATTTTTAAGAAAATCAACATTTTCGAAAGTTTTTCTATGTAAAGAGTAGTTTGGGGTGGGGGAATTTTTCTTAAAATTGCATCCCTGGAACATACTTAACTTAAATACCAAGTTTGGTATTTTACCGACTTTTCGTTTTTGAGTTATTTTCTTCACAGACACATGGACATACACACGCACACACATGGATCTTTTTCTGAAAAGACGTTTTTTGGATGCAGGGGACCCTAAAATGTCTATTTCCGGTGAAATCTCGGTATCAAATGTTTGGGTGGAGCGGAATTACCTTCTCTATACACTGAAGCAGTGCATGTTTTGTGAGATTCGTTCAAATTATGCTATTAAATGCCATTCTAGATGGCGACATTGAATATGGAGACTGCTTAGCGACTGCTCCAAGAGTGAAACTGCACTTAGAATATTAGCTAGGAGAGTAGAAGTCAGCAGAAATTCCTACAAATATGAGCAATTCAACTTCTACCTTGGAGGAGGAGATAGGCTTGCAGGCATTTCGGTATTGCCTGAGTTAATGCTTTTGAGTCATGGAAATAAATAAACCATACATTTTCTTTTATTACTTTCTCTACAAGTACTATGAACATAGTGTATAAAGAAGGTAATGCATTGCACCCAAAAATTCGATACCGAGATTTGTTTTAGGGTCCCCTGTATCCCAAAAAAAAAAAAAGCATTTTCAGAAAAAGGTCCGTGTGTGTGTCTGTGAACACGATAACTCAAAAACGAAATGTCGGTAAAGTACCAAACTTGATATTTAAGTTTAGTATATTCCAGAGGTATTACACGAAGATTTTGAGAAAAATCTCCCCACCACAAACTACCCATTACATGGAAAGTTTTTCGAAAATTTTGATTTTCTCAAAAATGGCTCCCTTGATTTTGATTAAAATGTCGTATATTAAAGACTTTTATCTGATAAATAAAACGAGTATCTTGAATTTTCTGGGAATAGCCTCTGAAGACCTCTTTATTCTGAATGAATTTTACGGAATTTTGCATAACTGCTAAACCGTAAGAGATGGACAAAAACCTACCACACAAAAATGTAGAGCACGTTAAAACACACAATTTGCGTGATATACATTTTTTCGTGTAGTTGATCGTTTTTGAGCTATTCCTTGTTTTTCGTTTCAGCTTTAAAAAACTTTTACTTTTCTCATACAGGAATTTGTCAACTTCTGTCCATACAAACAAAGGAACTTCAGTCATATAGCAACCAGCTTTGGACTATTACTTTAACCAATGGAACGCCTTTATTTCGCTTCTACTTACAAGGAAACAAGTAATAAGACTATTTCTGCTATTTTTTTCTCGATTGGCATGAAGTTATTAGAAGCATTAGCTTTTTAACAATAACTTGTTTCATGTGAATGGAACACGTCAGAATTTTAGTTAAACACTCACAGAAGGCACACGGATCCTTCTGTATAAATTCTTTTTATTGAGTTAAAAAGACCTCTAAACAAACATTTTATGAAACGCGGACATCGAATTAGATAAAATAAAAAAAAAAAATCAGTTTTGACAAGGTGTTAAAGTTAAATTTCACCACAGGTCACAACTAAATTTCTGGATATTGTGGTAAAGCGAATAAGAAGTGACAAGAGCAAATTCTGTTGAATTGTTCTTTTTCTATCAAAAGTTGAGATTAGATTTTACTTAGGGGCAACAGTGACCTTCCCACATTCCAGCGTTAAGGGGTGTAAAAAGAGACAAATATCATTTTTGAATAATAATAATAATTTAATAAAAAAGTATTAGGTAAAAGATTTAAGGTTAATCTATTTTCTATATGAAAATAAGTTTATGGAATAATCTATATTGATATAATAAATGCTTAAACAGACGATAAAAAATATATTGGTTAGTAAATTTTTATTGGAATAAAAAAATATTTCAAATAATAGCCGCCAATCATAATATCGAAAATACAGGTTAGCACTTTTAACTCGCAAGAATATCTTGCTCTAAGCGTCAAACAAGGGCGTCAGTAATAATAAGGCATCTACCAGATAGCGAAAGTGTAACAGCATAACTTCAAAACGAGAAGTCTGTTTAATACCAAACTTGGTATTTTCGTTCACTATCCTACTAGGATACTACCAAAAAATGTTCAAGTAAATTTTCTCACTCCAAAATACCCTTTAAATGTAAATTATTTTCGAAAATTTCAGTACCGTCTAAAAACGTTATCATGGCATATAAAATGCAATATCTTTCTGGAATAGCCTCTCAAGTCTTCTTCATTCTGAATGAGTTTTGCATAGATAAATGATAAACCGCAAGAATTTACTGCTTTAAGAATTAACATTTCCGATGTATTGTTATTGCTTGATTTTCCTATACTTATACTTATATTTTTACTTTCTCTGTACGTACTATATACTTTATACTGTATAAAGAAGGTGTTGTGCTACATCCAAAAATTCGATACCGAAAAGACGTTTTTTGGATGCAGGGGACCCTAAAATGTCTATTTCCGGTGAAATCTCGGTATCAAATGTTTGGGTGGAGCGGAATTACCTTCTCTATACACTGAAGCAGTGCATGTTTTGTGAGATTCGTTCAAATTATGCTATTAAATGCCATTCTAGATGGCGACATTGAATATGGAGACTGCTTAGCGACTGCTCCAAGAGTGAAACTGCACTTAGAATATTAGCTAGGAGAGTAGAAGTCAGCAGAAATTCCTACAAATATGAGCAATTCAACTTCTACCTTGGAGGAGGAGATAGGCTTGCAGGCATTTCGGTATTGCCTGAGTTAATGCTTTTGAGTCATGGAAATAAATAAACCATACATTTTCTTTTATTACTTTCTCTACAAGTACTATGAACATAGTGTATAAAGAAGGTAATGCATTGCACCCAAAAATTCGATACCGAGATTTGTTTTAGGGTCCCCTGTATCCCAAAAAAAAAAAAAGCATTTTCAGAAAAAGGTCCGTGTGTGTGTCTGTGAACACGATAACTCAAAAACGAAATGTCGGTAAAGTACCAAACTTGATATTTAAGTTTAGTATATTCCAGAGGTATTACACGAAGATTTTGAGAAAAATCTCCCCACCACAAACTACCCATTACATGGAAAGTTTTTCGAAAATTTTGATTTTCTCAAAAATGGCTCCCTTGATTTTGATTAAAATGTCGTATATTAAAGACTTTTATCTGATAAATAAAACGAGTATCTTGAATTTTCTGGGAATAGCCTCTGAAGACCTCTTTATTCTGAATGAATTTTACGGAATTTTGCATAACTGCTAAACCGTAAGAGATGGACAAAAACCTACCACACAAAAATGTAGAGCACGTTAAAACACACAATTTGCGTGATATACATTTTTTCGTGTAGTTGATCGTTTTTGAGCTATTCCTTGTTTTTCGTTTCAGCTTTAAAAAACTTTTACTTTTCTCATACAGGAATTTGTCAACTTCTGTCCATACAAACAAAGGAACTTCAGTCATATAGCAACCAGCTTTGGACTATTACTTTAACCAATGGAACGCCTTTATTTCGCTTCTACTTACAAGGAAACAAGTAATAAGACTATTTCTGCTATTTTTTTCTCGATTGGCATGAAGTTATTAGAAGCATTAGCTTTTTAACAATAACTTGTTTCATGTGAATGGAACACGTCAGAATTTTAGTTAAACACTCACAGAAGGCACACGGATCCTTCTGTATAAATTCTTTTTATTGAGTTAAAAAGACCTCTAAACAAACATTTTATGAAACGCGGACATCGAATTAGATAAAATAAAAAAAAAAAAATCAGTTTTGACAAGGTGTTAAAGTTAAATTTCACCACAGGTCACAACTAAATTTCTGGATATTGTGGTAAAGCGAATAAGAAGTGACAAGAGCAAATTCTGTTGAATTGTTCTTTTTCTATCAAAAGTTGAGATTAGATTTTACTTAGGGGCAACAGTGACCTTCCCACATTCCAGCGTTAAGGGGTGTAAAAAGAGACAAATATCATTTTTGAATAATAATAATAATTTAATAAAAAAGTATTAGGTAAAAGATTTAAGGTTAATCTATTTTCTATATGAAAATAAGTTTATGGAATAATCTATATTGATATAATAAATGCTTAAACAGACGATAAAAAATATATTGGTTAGTAAATTTTTATTGGAATAAAAAAATATTTCAAATAATAGCCGCCAATCATAATATCGAAAATACAGGTTAGCACTTTTAACTCGCAAGAATATCTTGCTCTAAGCGTCAAACAAGGGCGTCAGTAATAATAAGGCATCTACCAGATAGCGAAAGTGTAACAGCATAACTTCAAAACGAGAAGTCTGTTTAATACCAAACTTGGTATTTTCGTTCACTATCCTACTAGGATACTACCAAAAAATGTTCAAGTAAATTTTCTCACTCCAAAATACCCTTTAAATGTAAATTATTTTCGAAAATTTCAGTACCGTCTAAAAACGTTATCATGGCATATAAAATGCAATATCTTTCTGGAATAGCCTCTCAAGTCTTCTTCATTCTGAATGAGTTTTGCATAGATAAATGATAAACCGCAAGAATTTACTGCTTTAAGAATTAACATTTCCGATGTATTGTTATTGCTTGATTTTCCTATACTTATACTTATATTTTTACTTTCTCTGTACGTACTATATACTTTATACTGTATAAAGAAGGTGTTGTGCTACATCCAAAAATTCGATACCGAAATTTCAATGGAAATACGTGTTTTGAGACCCCCTGAATCCAAAAAAAGCATTTTTAGAAAAGTGTCCGTGTATGTGTCAGTGTGTGTGTCTGTGGGCAGCATAGCTCAAGAACAAAAAGACCGTTAAATACTAAACTTGGTATGTACGTTCTTCCAAGGATGTGACACGAAGACTTTTAAGAAAATCTACTCCCCCTAACTACCCTTTACAAGGAAAGAAATTTTGATTTTTTTTTTTTTTTTTAGCTTAACGACCTGGTTGGTCATATCGGACGATAAATGAAATTGGTGAAATGATGCTCAGATGATCTTTGGGTCCATGGAGCTTAAAGTTTCTCGACATTCGTCTTCTCAGGATAAGGGAAACCCCCGAAAAAAACCTTATCCGGGTAACTCATCCTAAGCGAGATTCGTACACGCGACCTGTTGAACACACTACCCAGGCGGGCTTCCAAAATTTTGATTTTCTCAAAAATGGCTAAGTCGTAAGAGATAGGAAAAACTTGCATAATAAAAAATGTAGATCTCGTCAAAACACACAATTTATGTCCTCTACGTTTTTGTTGTGGAGGTAACCGTTTCCGAGATATTCCTTGTTATTGGTTTTAATTGTGAAGTATTATTGTGTAGCGATTTGCAATGACAATCGCATAACGGTAACTTTTAAAACATTTGACTATCACTTTAGCCTAGTGCATTCCCTTAGTTCCCTTCTACTTATAAGGAACTAAGTAATAAGAACATTCTGCTAATGTTTATCTCGATTAACATTGTGTAGAAAAAAAGAATAATCTTCTGCAAGAAGTTGTAGAGCAGCTAGTGAAAGTCATGTAAGTGTAACCCACTAGATTTTTTTTCAAATGAAAAGTTGTAGTTTTCCTCCGCCTGGTCATTTCAAAGCCGTTGCAAGGCGACCAATTCTTTATAAAATTTGGCTATTGCTTAACCTGTTGTATTTCCCTATTTCCGTTGAATCTAGAAGGAAATATGTAATAAAACCATTCTCAAAAATGTTTATGAAGGAGAATATTAACATGAATGAGAAAAAAGAATAAGAATTTGTAAGAATAGTTAGTGAAAGCAATGTGAATTTAATTTTGTCCAGGTCATATACAGTAAATGGAATTTCAAAGCAATCACACAGTGATCATCTCTTAAAAATATGGATACCACTTAACATTCCCTATTTATTCCCTATGTACCTGAAAATATGTAACAAAATCATTTCTACAAATGCTTATCTGGATTAAATAAAGCAGTCAGAAGAACAAAGGATATAATAATAGTATGTACAAGAGTGAGCAAAGAAAGTTATCAGAGTGCAACCAAAAGAATTTAAAATAAGAACTGAAGCTTTCCTGGCGACGTGTTAATTCAAACTCTTCTCGGGCTTCTAGCCAGGTAAAAACTTCGGCTTGACACCAACGTTTCGAAGAAGTGCAAGTTTTTACCTGGCTAGAAGCCCGAGAAGAGTTTGAATTAAAAGAATTTAACTTTATAAAAATGCTGTCGCTTTTCAGTTGTTTCATACGATTTCGTAGAAGCGTGTGGATTTTTAAGACAGCATATAACTACTGTTAAACACACAAATATCGATTCGTTGTCTTCTATTTTCCCTGCACCTCAAATGAAATGTGTAATAAATATATGTATAACCGAAAAAGCTTATCTGGATCAACGTGAAATGGATAGGAAAATTAGCTTTCGTTAGAATAGTTTGTACTGCCTTGAAGGTTTACACTTTCAGTATATGTTTTCACAAAATTCCAATGTTACATTGAGTCATATTGCGTAAAATGCAGGCTTCAACTACGTGTTACATTTTTACTGGGTTTGTTTACATAGCCAAATATGGAGTTGTGCTTATTACTAGAAGCTGTCATAGTTGGCTTTTTAAAATTCAAATGACGATTTTATTCATTTATTTTAATCTGTGTACTGTTTATGAAATTATTATAAAATGATCTATACAGCAGATTTTTAATTTTGCTATACGTACTATGTACATAGTGTACAGAGAAGGTAGATATTGAAGTTCGATACCGATATTTCACCGAAAGTGCATGTTTTGGGTCCCCTGAATCCCCCCCACCCAAAAAAAACATTGTTAGAAAAAGGTCCGCGCGTGTGTGTCTGTGGACAGATTAGCTCAAAATGTAAAGACCGTTAAATACCAAACTTGGTATCTTCTAAGGATGTGACACGAAGACTTTCAAGAAAATCCTCCCACCCAAACTGCCACTTTGCATAGAACATTTTTCGCAAATTTAAATTTTCTCAAAAATGGCTTTGAAGATTTTGAATAAAATACTTACGTTTAAGATGTTTTATGACAAACGAAATGTATTACTTGAATTTTCTGGGAATAATCTCTGAAAACCTCTTTATTCTGGATGGCTTTTATATAACTGGCAAACCGTAAGAGATATACAATAACTAGCAGCACAAAAAATGTAGATCCTGTTAAAACACACAATTTATGTCATATACTTTTTTTTTTTTTTGTAGAGTTGACCGTTTTCCAGATATTCCGAATATCTGGTTTCAATTTTAAGCCACAAACTTTTCTCAAATAGGTAGACATCTTTTCTCTCGTATCTCCTTTGTTTATTCCTGGCAGAGCAAAGAGATTGGAATTTCAATTGTTTCACACGACGAGACTATCGCCAGCATATTCTCTTAATTTCCCTTCTACTTACAAGGAAACCAGTAATAAGACTAATAAAATTCTGCTTATCCTTATCTTGATTAGCATGATGTAGAGATCAGATTAATGTTCTGAATTAGAGGTCTGTTTACCGAACCGCTAGAGGACATCATGTGGATGGAAAACATTAGATTTATTCCCTTCTACTTACAAGGAACCAAATAATAAAGACAATTTCTGTTAATGTTTATCTCTATTATCACAAAGAAGATAGAAGAATAAATAACAATACTTTGTTACAGAGGTGTAGAGAAAGTCATGTGAATGGAACACATCAGATTTTTTTTGTGCTGAATTCTACCGTTTACCTCTTAGAACTATAATTTCATAAAGTTCCTGTATTATTCATAATAATGAACCGATAAATCACTAACATTCATAGAAATTAAAAACCAGTAGATGAGATGCACTTGATTCCATCCCAACGATTTTCCAAATTCTGGAAATGTTGCATAACCTGCAAAACATTTTTAGGTTTGAAATATTATACAAATGGCTGAGTCTGTTTTTACACAAGCACAGAAGATGAAAGTTAAAACTGCTTTGGTCTGTAGTTATTTAATAATATATTCGCGCCACAATTTTTAACATTAAGGGAATAAGAATCTCCTAACATGTGCATATGAATATTTAGTACGTTTTCCATTATGTAACCATAAATTCCAGCATCCACCTTGTAGAAACTGCATATATTGAAAACATCTGATATATTCCATTCACATAACTTTCTCTACTCCTCTATAACAAATTATTGTTAAAAAGCTTATTCTTTTATTTATTTCATGCTAATCGAGGAAAAATTAGCATAAATAGTCTTATTACTTGTTTCCTTGAAAGTAGAAGCGAAATAAGGGAGTACCATAGGTTAAAGTGATAGTCAAAAGCTGATTGCTATGTGACTGAAGTTCCTTTGTTTGTATGGACAGGAGTTGACAAATTCCTGTATGAGAAAAGTTTAAGTTTGTTAAACCTGAAATCAATAATAAGGAATATCTAAAAAATGATGTACTCAACGAAAAATAAATTATATAAAATAAATTGTGTGTTTTAACGTGCTCTACATGTTTTGTGTGGTAAGCTTTTGTCCATCTCTTGCGGTTTAGCAGTTATGCAAAATTCCGTAAAATTCATCCAGAATAGTCTTCAGAGGCTATTGCTAGAAAATTCAAGATATATGTACATTTTATTTGTCAGGTCAATATACGATATTTTAATCAAAATCGTTAGGGCCATTTTTGAGACAAACAAGATTTTTGAAAAAAGTTCGATGTAAAGAGTAGCTGGGGGTGGGTGGATATCCTTGGAAGATACCAAACTTAAATACCAAGTTTGGTATTCAACGGTCTTTTTGTTTTTGAACTATCCTGTCCATAGACACAAATGCTTTTTCTGGATTTAAGGGAACCAAATCATGTATTTCCGGTGAAATCTAAGTATCGAATTTTTGGGTGCAATACAATACCTTCTCTATACCGTATGCACATAGTACGTGTAGAGAAAGTAAAAGTCAGTTTTGATAAGGTGTTATTCCAGTTGTTAAAGTTATTTTTAACCAAGGTAACGACTGGATATCTGGAATTTGTAGTAAAAAGCCACAAGAGGAGATTCTGTTACATTTTTCTTTTTCTATCAAAAGTTGAGATTAGCTTCTACTTAGGGGTCACATTGACCCTTCCCACATTCCAGCGTTAAAGGGCGTGAAAACAGACAAATCGCCTTTTCTAATAATAATAATGATAATAATAATAATAATAATAACCGTCAATTACAATATTGGAAGTACAGATTAGCGCTTATAATTCCAAAGAATGTCTTTGCGTCAATAAAGTGCGTCAATAAAGAATAAAGGCATTTAAAACCAGACAGCGAAAGTGTCTGTGAACAGCATAACTCCAAAACGAGAAGTCTGTTTAATACCAGACTTGGTATTTTCGTTCACATTCCTACCAGGATACTACTTAAAACTGTTCAAGTAAATTTCCCCACTCCAAGCTACCCTTTAAATGTACATTTTTTTCTCGAAAATTTCAGTCTAAAATAGCCATGAAAATGTTTTAAAGTAATATATATAATGTTGAAATAAACGATATTAGGTAGAGAAAGTTATGTGAATGTAACGCGATATATTTGTTCTGTCGATAAAAGAAGTGCAGACACCGAAACTGTTGGTTTTATATTACTAGTGTATACGTCTCCCTTCATTATACAGCTCTGCCTGCTGCTATATAGCAGACAAGCTCACGCGTTGTGCCGGGCGGGTGGGGAGCCAAAGGGAGCGGCTGGCAGGAGGAGGAGAGGGGATGAGAGGTCCTGCTTATTTGGCAACGTTGCCCCGAACTGTGTAATCCATGAAGTAGGAGTTTTCACGAAATCGATAACCGGCGTTGCCAGCTGTAGCAGAATAGAAGGAATTTTAGTTTGGGGATGTCCATAAAACTAGGACCTGAAATAAAATTCGTTTAAATCTGTCTTTAGAAACGCATTAAGGGGACAAGGTAGTGTGAATATACGGAACTTACACCTTAAGTGAGTTGAATTACCACTGCTCTTAAAGTATTTATTGTTTTTCCAGAAATTTGTATGATTTATTCTATAAATCATGATAATTGTTTCAAGTGGCTGTTTGCAATAGCTTATGAGTTGAGTCTATAAAAAGTATTTCATTTAGGAAAAAAGTAATAAAACCTAGTCTTAAAACATGTGAATTCATGTACCTTTTTCTCTGATACTGCTTGCAATACATAATCACACTTTTGTATGCTTGTTCTTAGTATAATCAGCTGTCTTCTGAACCTTAATTATTCAGCTATGATACAATTTCAGTAGAAATTAAAAATTGCAAATTCAGAAAAGTAAAAAGTGGACAATTTGCAATGTTGTTGCTTTCTTAATATGATATGATACATCACGATTGTGGTTCAGAAAGCTCAACTATGTGTTGTATATATATGTGCTGAAACTTCTCATACTTTCTGAGAAAACGGTACATAAGTATCAAAAAACGCTGGTTTGAGAAAACTGAATTTAAAAATACAATGTTCTAAAGACAGCTTTAAAGAAATGCAGACTAGCATTTAAATTATATTTAAATTCATTAAAACCCTGTTAAACCCCCAAAAGTATACATTTTCTGACGCTTTGCATCTCTATCATCTCCGTGAATAATAACAAAATACAAAGAAGTGTTACTATCGATAACTTCATGTTTAAATATCGAAGATACCGAAAGAAGAAAACGGAGAAACTCCCATAAATGACGTGGTTTGCAGTAGGCCGCAGCTATGATATTAGTATTTATTCTGTTAATCATCTACCTATTCATTCCCTTTACGAATTAAGAAACCCTCAACACAATGAAATCTGAACTTTTAATACCTTTCTCAAATTAAAGGAAAAATATCTTGCTTTTACTTTCTCTACACGTACTATGTACATAGTGTATGGAAGTTCTTGTATTGCACCCAAAAATTCGACACCAAGATTTCAACGGAAATATATGTTTTGGGTCCCCCTGAATAAAAAAAAAACATTTTTGGAAAAAGATCCGTACGTATGTGTGTCTGTGGACAGCATAGCTCAAAAATCTGATATGTTCCATTCAGATGATTTTCTCTCTATCTCTGCAACAAATTATTTTTAAAAAGCCTATGCTTCTATTTACTTCCTGCTAATCGAGGAAAAATTAGCAGACATAGTCTTATTTCTTGCTTCCTTGTAAGTAGAAGCGAAATAAGGGAGTACCATAGGTTAAAGTGATAGTCAAAAGCTGGTTGTATGTGACTGAAGTTCCTTTGTTTGTATGGACACGAGTTCACTGTATGAGAAAAATATAAGTTTTTATAGCTTAAATCAAAACAAGGAATATCTCTAAAAAAAAAAAACAATCAACTCCACGAAAAAAATGTAACCAACATGAATTGTATGTTTTACTGTGCTCTACATTTTTTGTGTGGTAAGTTTTTGTCTCTCTGTTACGGTTTGGCACTTATGCAAAATTCCGTAAAATTCACTCAGAATAAAGTAGTCTTCAGAGCCTATTCCCAGAAAATTCAAAATATAATTGTTATTTGTCAGGTAAATATCTTTAATATACAATATTTTAATCAAATCGTTAGAGCCATTTTTTAGAACATCAACATTTTGGAAAAAAGTTCCATGTAAAGGGTAGTTCGGAGTGGGGGGATTTTTCTCAAAATCTTCGTGTCGCATCCCCGGAAGATACTAAACTTAAATACCAAGTTTGGTATTTAACCGACTTTTCGTTTTTGAGTTATCGTGTTCACAGACACACGGGCACACACACGGACCTTTTTCTAAAAATACTTTTTTTTTATACAGGGTGCCCTAAAACATATACTTCCGGTGAAATCTCGTAATCGAATTTTTTGGTGGAGTGCAATACATTCTCTATACACTATGTACATAGTGCATATAGAGAAAGTAAAAACGAAACGACCGTTAAATACCAAACTTGGTATTTAAGTTTGGTATCTTCCAAGGATGCGACACGAAAATTTTCAAAAAAATCAACCCACCCCAAATTACCTTTACATGGAACTTTTTTCGAAAATATAGATTTTCTAAAAAATGGCTCTAACGATTTGGATTAAAATACTGTATATGAAAGATATTTACCTGACAAATAATTATGTTATATACATTTTTTCGTGGGGTTGGTCGTTTATGGTTTCAGCCTTAAAAAGCTTATACTTTTATCACACAGGAATGTGTCAACTCCTGTCCGTACAAACAAAGGAACTTCAGTCACATAGCAACAAGCTTTTGACTATCACTTTAACCTATGGTACTCCCTTATTTCGCTTCTGCTTACTAGGAACTAAGTAATAAGAGATTTCTGCTAATTTTTATCGATAAGTATGAGGTAAATAGAAGCATAAGATTTTTAACAATAATTGGTTGCAGAGATGTAGAAAAAGTCATATGAATAGAACAAATTAGATTTTTAAAACCTAGAGTGTGATGCCCAGGGACTATATGTTACTTGACAATTATTTTAAAAATTCTCATTAGTAATTTTAATTACTGGTATTTCGTATTAAATATTTTAATAAATTTGCATTAATTTCGAGCTAATTTTTGGCACAAATAGTAATAACACAACTGTAATGAAAATTAACAAATAACTAAAGTAACATTATAAACACTCTATTTCCAAAGTAAAAAAAAAAATTAAAGCCAGTATCATAAAAAAAAAAAAAAAAAAAATCTTATGTGTTACACTCACATGCCTTTCTCTAGCTGCTCTACAAACAAACTTCTTACATAAAAATATTCTTCTTTCTTCACAATGCTAATCGAGGTAAGCAGCAGAATGTTCTTATTAATTCTTAGTTCCTTCTAAGTAGAAGGGAACTAAAGGAATCCGCTATGCTAAAGTGATAGTAAAATGTTTTAAAAGCTGTCCTTATGCGATTGTCATTGCAAATCACTTCTTTGATTGACCAGGAATAGAACAAAAAAAATCTATTGTGTTCCATTCACATGACTTTCTTTACATCACTGTAACACATTTTTGCTAAAAAGCATATTCCATGTACTATATGATAATAGAGATTAGCATTAGCAGAAATTTTGTTAATGTTAGAAGGAAAATAAAGTAATATACTAGCCTAAGTGATAGTCAAATCTGTTAAAAACTTGTTGCTATGTGGTTCAAACCCGTTTCTATGCATGGCCAGGAGAAAAATGTGACAAAAGTTTTAAATATTTTAAATGTGAAACAAATAGCTTGAAATATCTCACAAATGCTCAATTTCACGAGAAAAAAAAAGTACATTACATATATTGTGTGTTTTAACGAGATCTACAATATTTATGTAGCAAATTATTGTCTATCTCTTACGGAGTATCAGTTATGCAAAATTCATCCAGAATAAAGAGGCTATTCCCAGAAAATCCAAGATATACATGTTATTTGTCATGTAAATATCATTAATATACGGTGTATTAATCAAAATCATTAGAGCCGTTTTTGAGAAAATCAAAAGTTTCACAATTTTTTCCACCTAAAGGGAAGTTTGAAGTGGGAGGATTTTTCTCAAAATCTTCATGTCGCATCCCTGGAAGATACTTAACTTAAATATCAAGTTTGGTATTTTACTGACTTTTCGTTTTTGAGTTATTGTGTCCATAGGCACTGGGACACACACACGGGCCCTTTTTCTAAAAATGTTTTTTTCGGACTCAGGGGACCTCAAAACATAATATATTTCCGGTGAAATCTCGATATAGAATTTTTGGGTGGATTTCAATACCTTCTCTATTCACTATGTACATTGTACATGCGGGCTAGAGAAAGTAAAAATCAAATATCACATATCAGACAACATACAAGTTGTGACATTTTCCTTTTTACTTTCTTTACATGTACTATGCTCATAGTGTATAGAGAAAGTATTGCATTCTACCCAAACATTCGATACCGAGATTTCACCGGAATACATATTTTGGGTCCCCCTGAATCCAAAAAAGCATTTTTACAAAAAGCTCCGTGTGTGTGTGTGTGTGTAATCTTCAAGAAAATCCCCCTACCCTTTACATGAAACTTTTTTCGAAAACTTTTATTTTCTAAAAAAATGGTTCTAACGATTTTGATTAAAATATCCTATATTAAAGATATTTACTTGACAAATAAAATGTATATCTTGAATTTTCTGGGAATAGATTCTGAAGACTACTTCATTCTGGATCAATTTTACGGAATTTTGCATAACTGCTAAACCGTAAGCGATGGAGAAAAACTTACCACACAAAAAATGTAGAGCACGTTAAAGCACACAATTTATGTAATATACATCTTTTGTGAAATTGATCGTTTTTTGAGATATCCCTTGTTATTGGTTTCAGCTTTGAAATACTTATACTTTTCTCCTACAGGAATTTGTCAACTCCTGTCCATACAAACAAAGGAACTTCAGTCACATAGCAACCAGCTTTTGACTATCACTTTTACCTATGGTACTCCCTTATTTCGCTTCTACTTACAAGGAAGCAAGAAATAACACTAATTCTGCTAATTTTTTTCTCGATTAACATGAAGCAAATAGAAACAAGCTTTTTAATAACATGTTTTTGCAGAGACGATCTGATGAAACACATCAGATTTTTCTAGCTGTGTCGCTAACAAATCTTTTAGCTACATCATGTTAATCAAGTTAAACATAAGCAGAATTGGTGTCATTCTTTGTTTCCTTGTAAGTAGGAGGGAAATAAGGGAATGCACAGGTTAAAGCGATATGCAAGTTCATTAAATGTCGGTCGCTATGCGAAACAATTAAAATTCCACTCTCTCTCTCTTTCTTTTTTTTCCAAGCGTAAACAAACGAGGAATGAGAAGAAAGATGTCTTCCCGTTCGAAAAAAAAAACGTTAAGTGTCTTAAAATTGATACCAATAATCCGGAATATCTCAAAATCGGTTAACTCTACAATAAAAAAAAAAAAAAAGTATATAACATTAACTGTGTTTTAATCAGATCTACATTTTTGTGTAATACGTTTTTGTCTATCTCTTACGGTTTACCAGCTATGCAAACTTCGGCATAATTCTTAGAGTAAAGAGGTCTTCAGAGGATATTCCCAGAAAATTCAAGATAAACATTTTATTTGGGACACAAATGTCTTTGATATACGGTATTTTAATCAAAATCGTTAGAGCCATTTTTGAGAAGATCAAAATTTTCGAAAATTTTTCCATGTAAGGAGTGGTTTCTGGTAGGGGAATTTTTTTGAAAATCTGCACGTCGCATTCTTGGAAGATATTAAACCTAAATACAAAATTTGGTATGCTGTCACACCACACACACACACACACACACACACACACACACACACACACACACACACACACACACATTTTTGGGGGAATACAATAATCTTCTCTATCCACTATGTACATTGTACTTGCGGGCTAGAGAAACTAAAAATCAAATATCACATAACAACATCAATCTAGAACTTACAAGAGCCTGCCTAGCTGTTCTGACTGTTACAACTAAATTATTGGTAGAGAAAAATCTGACTCAACATTTGACACGCCTTTTGCTTTCATTACCAAGGGCGCTGTTATTAAATCTAATTTGCTACTAGTACCATTCTGACTTAGATGTTCAAGAATCAAGAGAGAATTAATACAAATGCATTTAGTTAGTTTAAAGCCGCCATTACATTATTTGAATCACCAATACTTGATTTAGTAACTAACTTCGAGGGCTCAAACAAATGATGTAAAGCTTTTAATGATATCATCTTTTTCTTTTGCCATAAAAGAGTCCAATTTAGACATAGTCATACTGCAGCAAACTTTTAAATAGTCTTCTACTGTCTCTAACAATGGGATTTATCCGTTCTGCAAGTTCACTTTACACTACTTCACATTTGGCTCTCAGCGAGTTAATTCGGAATAAAACATGGTGACCTCCAGGTTTTGCTGTAGAGTGAAATTGTAACATTGAATCTGTTACCTATGTGCAATTTTCTGAAACAATGCTTTTTCTTAGTTTGTACCTTTATTTTAGTATCTTATAAGTATTGTAACTGCTAATATAACTATTGTTGAAATTCTTAACATTGTTTCGCAACTTCGTGGTATGTAGAAGCAAATGTTAAATTTAAGTTTTATTTTTGTGTAACGTTCCACAGTTATTGCTAGAAAAACATAAGGTAAAGCTATACGATGGTTGCAGCACACACACACACACATACACACACACACACACACACACACAACAGTCTTAAGAAGTAGTTTAAGTGACTTTTATGGCGATCCATATTTGAAAGTGTTGAAAACATTAAACTGTTCAGATATGAAAGTCGCAGGTGGCCGAACTTCTTGGAATCATTGGGGTTTTAGCTTCACAGGTACCTCTGCTACACCCTGTCGTCGTTCCACAGTAACGGCCTTCGACCGCAACTGCTATGCTCCTCTACTAATAAAAATATCCCTCGGCTACGCTTTGCGGCTTAAGGTCCTCCATGTTGGGCTACGTTTTGCGGCTTAGGGCCTTAAACGTTTATAATAGACCAGTAAGTAACTATAAAGCTGCTCTAATGACGAAGTAACAAAAGTACCTACGTATTGAAGTGGTGTCAAGTGGTGGAACCATCATATACTAATAATAAACATAATATTCTCGAAAGAATGAAACAATCAATAAAAAGTTCATAATTTTAAAATTGTATCAAATGCACACAAAATATGTTCCTTTTTAATTCAACAAAATGTATCATTTATCGCTTTAAAAAGCAAAAGCAAAACAAAAGCTCTTGCCTATCTATGGTGATACCCATACGGACTGTTTTATTCGAACCCGCGCAGTGCACATAAATGTTCAGCTTCGATGAAGCTTGTAATTATTACCATTATATTCCAGCGAATACGACTTCATTATAACGCGGTTTATCATACAAAGGCTTATGATTATTTGTGCAACATTGTTAATTGCTGAGAGTGAACTTCTATTGTCTGTCACCAATAAGAAAGAGTCCGTTTTTCTTTTGTTCTACCCCTGGCCCAGCAATGACAATCGCATAACAATAACTCTTAAAACATTTGACAATCACTTTAACATAGTTCATTCCCTTAGTTCCCTCCTACTTATAAGGAACTAAGTAATAAGAACATTCTGTTAATGTTTATCTCGATTAGCATTGTGTAGAAGAAGAATAATCTTTTGTAGAGCAGCTAGAGAAGTCATGTGAACGTAACACATCAGATTTTTAAATCAGTTATAGTCCCTTACCAATAAACCACTGTAATGGCGTGATTGAAGAATGCTGCACACAGTGGAATGTCATATAGATTTACACACCTTTTATCTGATGAGATAGCTTGGTTAAGGAAAGAATGTGTTTGTCGCTGCATTAAAGCAAGTTGGTAGGTAAAACACACAAAAAAAAATTAATCACAAGTTTAAAGAAACATCGAACAACAGGCATTTATCAAAGCAGGGGGAATGAACCTTGCGTAAGTGGGTAGAGGTGGGGGCTGCTCGGCATACCTCGTGAAAACATTATGTCACGTGGGATTTCTCTTTCCGCTTCCATGTGTGAGGAAAATTCCAAATGCCACGAAGGGAGACCGAGAGGTTGGGTGGGGAGGATCCCTTTAAGATAAAGCAGACCACTTGAAACTCCTGGGTCACTCTGACCGAGGAGAGCATAGTTATAGACGAAGTGTCGGCCTTTACGTTCATATAGCTCGGATTCGAGTTAACACTTGAAAAAAATCTATATATCTCTAGTTGTTCTACAAACTTTTCACATAATGCTAATCGAGACATTAGCAGAATGTTCTTATTACTTGGTTCCTTATAAGTAGGAGGAAAATATGGGAATACACTAAACCGATAGTCAAATGTTTTAAAAGCTGTCGTTATGCGATTGTCATTGCAAATCGCTTCTTTGCTTGGCCAGGAGTAGAACAAAAGAAAATCGGACGCTTCCTGTGTGAGAAAAGTTTGAAGTACTTCACAATTGAAAACAATAACAAGGAATATATCGAAAATGGTTACGTCCACAACAAAAACGTAAAGGACAAAAATTGTATGTTTTGTCATGAAGTACATTTTTTGTGGACCACGGTTTTTTTTTCTATTTCTTACGGTTTAACAGTTGAGCAAAATTCTGCAAAATTCATCCAGAATAACGAGGTCTTCAGAGGCTATTCCCAAAAAATTCGAGATATACATTTTATTTCGGACATAAATAGCTTTCATATACGGGATTTTAATCAAAATCGTTAGAGCCATTGTTAAGAAAATCATAATTTTCGACATTTTTTCCATGTAAAGGGTAGTTTGAGGTGGGGGCTTTTTTTTTTTTTTATATTTATTTATTTAAATCTTTGAGTCGCATCCTTGGAAGACACTAAACCTAAATACCAAGTTTGGTATTTAACGGTCTTTTTTTTTTTGAGGCAATGCTGTCCACAGACACACACATACAGACCTTTTTTACTTTCTCTATACGCACTATGTATACAGTGTATAGAGAAGGTATTGCACTCCACCCAAAAATTCGATACCGAGATTTTACCGGAAATATATGTTTTAGGGTCCCCAATATCCAAAAAAAGCATTTTCACAAAAAGGTCCGTATGTGTGTGTGTGTGTGTGTCCGTGTGTCTGTGAACACGATAACTCAAAAACGAAAAGTCGGTAAAATACCAAACTTGGTATTTAAGTTTAGTATCTTCCAGGGATGCGTCACGAAGATTTTGAGAAAAATCCCCCCACCCCGAACTACCCTTTACATGGAACTTTTTTCGAAATGTTTTATTTTCTCAAAAGTGGCTCTAACGATTTTGATTAAAATTTCGTATATTAAACATGTTTACCTGACAAATAAAATTTATATCTTGAATTTTTTAGGAATAGCCTCTGAAGAGTAGTTTATTCTGGATGAATTTTACGGAATTTTGAATGACTGCTAAACCGTAAGAGATGGACAAATACTTACTGCACAAAAATGTAGAGAACGTTAAAACACACAATTTATGTTATATACATTTTTTTCTTGGAGTTCGTGGTTTTTGAGACATTCCTTATTTTTGGTTTCTGTTATGAAAAACTTATATTTTTCTCATAAAGGAACTTGTCAACTCCGATCCATATAAACAAAGGAGCTTCATTGACATAGCAACCAGCTTTTGACTATCACTTTAACCTATGGTAGTCCCTTATTTCGCTTCTACTTACAAGGAAGCAAGTAATAAGACTATTTCTGCTAATTTTTTCTGATTAGCATAAAGTAAATAGAAGTATAAGCTTTTTAAGAATAATTTGTAGCAGGGATATAGAGAAAGTCATGTGAATGGTACACATCAGATTTTTACTTTCTCTATACGTACATAGTGTATAGAGAAGGTATTGCATTGTACCCAAAAAATCGATACCGAGATTTCACCGGAAATACATGTTTTGGGTCCTCCTGAATAAAAAAAAAAGCATTTTCAGAAATAGGTCCGTGTGTGTGCGTGTGTGTCTGTGGACAGCATAGCTCAAAAACGAAAAGACCGTTAAATATTAAACTTTGTATTTAAGTTTGATATCTTCCAAGGATGCGACACGAAGATTTTCAAGAAAATCCCCCCACCCCAACTACCCTTTACATGGAACTTTTTTCGAAAATTTTGATTTTCTCAAAAACGGCTCAAATGATTTTGATTAAAATGTCAAATATTAAAGATATTTACCTGACAAATAAAATGTATATCTTGAATTTTCATGGAATAGCCTCTGTAGACTACTTTATTCTGGATGAATTTTACAGTATTTTGCATAACTGCTAAACCGTAAGAGATGGGCACAAACTTATCACACAAAATATGTAGAGGACATTAAAACACACAATTTATGTCATATACATTTTTTCGTGGAGTTCATCGTTTTTGACATATTCCTTGTTTTTGGTTTGAGCTATAAAAAACTATGAATTTGTCAACTCCTGTCCATACAAAGGAACTTCAGTCACATAGCAGCCAGCTTTTGACTATCACTTTAACTTATAATACTCCCTTATTTCCCTTCTACTTACAAGGTAACAAGTAATAAGACTGTTATCTGCTACTTTTTTTTTTCTCGACTAAAATGAAGTAAATAGAAGCACAAGCTTTCTAACAATAATTTGTTGCAGAGATGTAGAGAAAGACGTGAATGGAACACATCAGATTTTTTAAAAATGCTTTTTTTTCGGACTCAGGGGACCCCAAAACATATATTTCCGGTGAAATCCTGGCATCGAATTTTTGGGTGCATTGCAATACCTTCTCTATCCCTATGTACATTGTACATATGGGGCTACTGAAAGAAAAAGTGCCCTTTTTTGATTCAGGGGGTCTCAAAACATATATTTCTGGTGAAATCTCAGTATCGAATTTTGGGTGCAATACAATACCTTCTCTATACACTATGTACATAGTACGTATAGAGAAAGTAAAAATAGCTATTCCGGTGTGCCGGAATTTCGCCCCGCATGAGTTTTTCCAGCAAAATAATCTACTCACATGACACTTAAAAGCGATCGGTCTAGGTCGGGCTCGAACCTGCGACTTCGGGATCAGATGGACAGCGCCTAACCAACTTACGCAACGAGACCACCTTATATAATTTCGATCCATAGGGATTGTTTTACATGTCAATTAATCTTCTGACGTGGGGCTTTCGTTTTTTAGCACACTTAAAAACCATGGGTTATTCTTTCCTTTTTACTTTCTCCAGCCCCATATGTACAATGTACAAAGGGATAGAGAAGTACTGTATTCCACCCAAAAATTCGATACCGAGATTTCACCGGAAAAACATGTTTTAGGACCCCTTGTATCCAAAAAAAGCTTTTTCAGACAAAGGTCCGGGGTATTTAAGTTTAGTATCTTCCAGGGATACTAAAGATTTTGAGAAAAATCCCCCCACCCCAAACTACCCTTTACATGGAACTTTTTTCGAAAATTTTGATTTTCTTAAAAATGGCTCTAACGATTTTGATTAAAATATCATATATTAAAGATATTTACCTAACAAATAAAATGTATATCTTGAATTTTCTGGGAATAGCTTCTGAAGACCCGTTTATTCTGGATGAATTTTGCTTAATTTTGCACAACTAGTAAACCGTAAGAGATAGACAAAAACTTGTTATACAAAAAATTTAGGTATTGTTAAAACACACAAGTTATGTCATACACATTTTTCTCGCGGAGCTTACCGTCTTTGAGGTATTCATTGTTATTAGTTTCAGTTGTGAAGTACTTATATTTTTCTGACGGGAGTGTCCGTTTTTCTTTTGTTCTACTCCTGGCCAAGAAAAAAAGCGATTTGTAATGACGGCTTTAAAACATTTGACTATTGGTTTAGCCTAGTGCATTCCCTTATTTTCTTCCTACATACACGGAACTAAATAATAAAACATTGTACTAATGAGTACCACGATTAGCAAGGTGCAGAAAGAACAATCTTATGTATGAAGTTTGTAGAACAGTTAGAGAAAGTCATGTGAATGTAACACATCAGATTTTTCTTTATATGTTCTGAAATACAGCTGAATATTTCCCATAGGCTATTTAATAATCTTCAGCAATATGCATATTAATATTTTAAAAGCATAAACTACAAAAAAAACAAAAACAAAAAAAAAAAAACTCAATTCTTACAATCGTAGAAAATCTGTTCATTGAATAAATGTACTTGAAATACTTCAATATAATAACGTAAGCTTCTTACGACCAAATGTCTTGTTGTAAATCTGTATTTATAGCATAAATTGGAATTTTTAATTAAATGAGAAATTTACAGATATTAGAGAACTCGAATTATGTAATTTATTTCATGAAACTCAGAAAACAAACATTAATTCTAACAACTGCAGCGTTAACTTATTATAATACATTTATTAAACTGACCATGTAAACAAAATAGTGAAATGTAACAACTTTACATGAAAGTTAACTCTTGTATTTCTTGTTTGCACAAAAGTTTTTCTGTAACCTTGTCATAGAATGAATCTTTGAGTTTTAGGTCATCAAGTACAGTCTTTTCAGTTCCTACAATACACAAATTGCTTGACGGATCCTGTTCCTGAGTGATCCTTCGATAGCTCATAACTCGCATCAGGGCTGATGAGCATCCAAGACTGGTAGAGGAGGGCATTGTTAGAATCAACTCAGCAAGCTTATGCACTTCTTTAAATACGCAAATTAAGTCCCTGTTTGTGATGTATTTGAGCAAATCAGGCACTTGAAGATCTTGGAATTCTTCACTTGAATATAAGACTGTTAGTTCACTTTTTAGCTTTATGAAATCGAATAATGACCCATGCACAGATTTTAAGGCATCTAGGTGATCATCTGGAAATATCGATTCATAGTTGCTAAAATGTTCGGGTGATAGAAGTTGAAGGAACTGCAGCTTTGATAATGAGCTGTACCTCGTGTCTATTTGTTCCACAATATTGTCGACAATGTCATGAAATAACTGACGATAAAAATCACTGTCCAAAGAATGGCGGGCTCTTTTTGAGCTGGGTTCCATTTCTGACTGTTCTTCCTTGATATTAACTGCACTCCAATGAACCTCAAATGCGTGCTGTCTGTCATCTTGAAGTTGCAAGAGTATATCAATTACCTTTTGAACACAAAATATGCTATCTACTCTGACATTCTGGAGTAATTCTTGCAGCTCATCGGTATATGAAAACAACTTTGAAAGTACCTGCAGCAAAAACATTGTTCTGAATTTGCTAAAAAAGGAAACAAATCCCATAGATTGTATTACAGTGTCACCATCCCAGTCACCTGCGTTTTCTATTATGTTTTCAAAAAACTCATTTAATTCAGTTCTGTATTCCTTGACCGTCTGCACCAATCTTGATGTGAGATCCCATTTTGACGGGGAAACCCATGGTTGCTTCCAGACAAAGAAGTCTTCTAGTGCGATTTTTCGGTTTAAGGATTTTGTAAAAAACATAGAAATACCATTGAGTGTTAAAAAGAATATTCTGCATTCCTTATTGGCACTGCATAAACTTTGTTGGAGAATGGTGTTAAGAACATGGGTATAACAGTGAGTAAAAATTGCTGTAGGATATGCCCCTGAAACTCTTGCTTGAAGCTCGTTTAAATGTCCACAGCTTAAAACAGCGCCATCATAAGTCTGTGCCATGAGTTTGTTTTCAATCTGGAATTCTTGTACAACACTTGTCAAGTGAGCAAATAGTCCCTCTGTTGTTCTGTTGGAGCTGACATCTGTGAATCCCACGAAGCATTCCCGAATTTCTCCATCTTTTACAAATCGTAACACGCTACAAAGTTTAGAGTCAGACATGATATCAGATATTTCGTCAACCATTAATGACACAAACGTGGCTGATGTGACATCTTTCTTGATACCATCCATAATTACATCACTCAGAGCATCTATGATGCCAGTTTGAATTACTGGTGAAGCCACTAGAAATGAATCACTAGCTTGCAGATGAAAATCTAGAATGGGATCATATGTTCTGAGTAACTCCAGAAGTTCTATGTAATTTCCCTTATTCTGGGGGCAATTTTGTTCATCGTGGCCCTTTACAGGAAGTCCTTGTTTAGTCAAAAAACAAATAGCATCGATTGATCTTCTTAAAACCTCTCTATTTCTTTTTATTTGTTCATTATGTTTCTTTACTTTAGCTTTACTCTTGGGATCATCAGGAATACCATTCGTTTGTTTCCCAAAAAGTTTCCACTTAAGAAATGATTTCAAATGTGTCTCTGACTTTGCATGTCTGTACTGAGATACAGTTAAGTGGCTAAGATCGGCAAATCCAATTTTGGTCCACAACCCATTGTCGCTTGAAAACAGTAAGCATGGCCAGCAAAATAGTTTGTTCAGCTTGCTGCAGCCTGCTAACCAAGGATTCAACGTATACTGTGACACGGAAAAATGACGTATATATTCTTCTCTCTTACTTTTGTGTTTCGTAGACAATTTTGACATGTCCGGGCATGGTCTTCTGTTAGCCAAGAGCAGTTGTTCCTGTTCATTTCTAAGCAAAAAGCTTGTCACTAATAGATCTTCAATGACGCAGTGATGATTCTCCATGTTATCACTGCACTAAACCCACACACGCTAACAAAAATCAGACAATAAAGAAAGTTTGTTTTGTTACACGACTGACAATAACTCCATCTCTTACTGCACGCCTGTGCCGTACTGCTGCCGCACGCTACTGACTGAAGGTAATGCCGCACGCGCATTGGCGTGGCCTTCAATTTTCCCCAGTCACTCGAACGTCCGCTCCCTCCCTTAATCCCTTCCATTTTCGCTCCCGATGTTTCAATGCGAACGGTACGGGCCTGAACAGGGGAATGTCTTAAATTTCATGTGTTGTGTGATGGTAGCGTCCATGTTCTGTGATTTCGGAACACAGTAAAATTAAAAAAAAAAAATCTAATATGTTCCATTCACATGACTTTCTCTACATCTCTGCAACAAATTACTGTTAAAAAGCTTATGCTTCTATTTACTTCATGCCAATCGAGAAAAATTAACATAAATAGTCTTATTACTTGCTTCCTTCCTAAGTAGAAGCGAAATAAAGGCGCACCATAGGTTAAAATGATAGTCAAAGGCTGGTTGCTATGTGACTGAAGTTCCTTTGCTTGTATGAACAAAATTTGACAAATTTCTGTATGAGAAAAGCATAAGTTTTTTAAAGCTGAAACCAATAACAAGAAACATCTAAAAAACGATCAACTCCACGAAAAAAATGTATATGGCATAAATTATGTGTTTTAACGTGCTCTATACTTTCTGTTAAGTAAGTCTTTGTCTATAACCTACGGTTTGCCAACAAAATTATGTGAAATTCATCCGGAATAAACAAGTCTTCAGAGACTATTCCCAGAAAGTTCAAGATATACATTTTATTTGTCATATAAATATCATGAATACACGATAATTTAATCGAAGTCGTTAGAGACATTTTGGAGAAAATCAAAATTTTCGAAAATTTTCTTCGTGTCGCATCCTTGGAAGATACTGAACTTAAATACCAAGTTTGATATTTAACTGACTTTTCGTTCAAAATCCACAGACACCCACACGCACACATACACGCGCGGACCCTTTTCAAAAATACTTTTTATTTTGGATTCAGGGGGGATCCAAAATATGTATTTTCGGTGAAATCTCGGTATCGAATTTTTGTGTGCAGTACAATACCTTCGCTTTACACTATATACACAGTACGTGTAGAGAAAGTAAAAATGGTAACTTGATAATGGACTGAATGGCACTCTATGAGTTTCTTTGGTGGTCACAGAACATATTAAGGAGAGTACATATGGTCACATGCATAAACACGATTAAAATGTGGATATAGGATGCAATTATAAGTAAATAAATTAAGATTAAATGTCGAGTGGAAGCATGTGCAATATGTACAATTTAAAGGTGCAACAAAATAGATGAATACGGAAATGCACTTTGGAGATTGAATAATTTAGAAATAGACACCTTTGTTACGAATGAATGAATATACTGAAATACATAACTTTATTTTACTTATTACCTAAGTTTTTAACTCACCACTATTTTACAGTTGATTTTACAGTTGATGACTGTTAACCAGTCATGTTTTCAGTGTGTCAAAACTAAAAGTATAAACATACCTATACATGTACTAGCTTGCATGCATTCTAAGCTGGACATCACGTCAAATGATTTATCATCAAAAGCAGTAAAATACCTATTACTCATGTATGTGCTATTATTAGGGAAATATCACATTAAAATTATAGTCTACAAATTAAATGATTTGGAGTATCAGATTTGAAAGCACCAGCATTTTCATTTTTTTTTACTTTCTCTACACGTACTATGCACATAGTGTATAGAGAAGCTATTGTATTCCACCCAAAAATGCAATACCGAAATTTCACCGAAAATACATGTTTTGAGTCCCCTAAATAAAAAAAGCATTTTTGGATAAAGGTACGTGTGTGCGTGTGTGGGTCTGGGGATAGCGTAGCTCAAAAACGAAATGTCCGTTAAATACAAAACTTGGTATTTAAGTTTGGTACCTTCCAAGGATGCGACACGAAGATTTTCAAGAAAATTACCCAGCCCCAACTACCCTTTACTCGATTTTGTTTTTAAAAGTTTGACTTTATCAAAAATGGCTGTAACGGTTTGACTATTTTTCAATGAATTTTACGGAATTTTGCATAACTGCTAAACCGTAAGAGAAGGACAAAAACTTACTGCACAAAAAATGTAGAGCATGTTAATACACACCATTTATGTTATATACATTTTTTTCGTGTAGTTGATCGTTTTTGAGATATTCCTTGTTTTGGATTTCAGCTTTAAAACCTTATACTTTTCTCATACGAATTTTGTCAACTGCTATATTCAAACAAAGGAACTTCAGTCACATAGCAACCAGCTTTTGACTATTACTTTAACCTATGGTACTCCCTTATTTCGCTTCTACTTACAAGGAAGCAAGTAATAAGACTATTTCTGCTAATTTTTTCTCAATTAGCATAAATTAAATAGAAGCATAATCTTTTTAACAATAATTTGTTGCAGAGATGTAGAGAAAGTCATGTGAACACATCAATTTTTTATTTTTTTCGGAGTTGAGATATTCGATGTTATTGTTTTCAATTGTTCCATATTTATACTTTTCTCACATGAAAGTCGTTATTCCTTTTTCTTTCTGCTGGCCAAGCACAGAAAAAAAGGTTTCAAATCCCCCACATAACGACCATTCGCTGAAGCCTACTGTACTCCCCCAATCCGTTGTATCAACATGAAAATATATAACTGATATCCCTGCAGATATGTATTTTTCTCCTGCCCATGTAAAAAGAACGGAATTTCAATTCCATAGTGATCATTAGTGATTTTTCGCAAATGCGATATAGTGTGAAATGTTCATGAAGTCTTGCACTCTTGTATTTTCATTTTTCACTACTTCGAAATCACATTTTGAAAATGCGATAAAATACAAAATTGACTAAAAATGCAAAAATTATACTAAAATGCGATATAAATGCGGAATCGGCGATTTCTTAAAATTTATTTTATTTATTTATTTATTTATTTTCTTCCAGAAATTGTATCCTTTATGATTCTGACACACTTGTCCACCGTATGATCTGGAATGCGGAACTAATTCCCTCATCCTTCATCTGTTTGTAAAATACACATTATAAATCTGACCTTGGTATACAGAAATAAATCAAAATAAGAACTATAGCTTTCCTGGCGACGTGTTAATTCAAGATCTTCTCGGGCTTCTAGCCAGGTAAAAACTTGGCTTGACACCAACGTTTCGAAGAAGTGCATCTTCCTCGTCTTCAGGGTGAACTGATGGTTTGAGCTTGCGGAGACTGTCCGCAAGCTCAAACCATCAGTTCACCCTGAAGACGAGGAAGATGCACTTCTTCGAAACGTTGGTGTCAAGCCAAGTTTTTACCTGGCTAGAAGCCCGAGAAGATCTTGAAGAAATAAATCAATTTCATAGTTATCAAATTTAAATAACAATCATATTTTCTTGTTAACAGATATTAAAGAAAGGGACTCTACTTTATATACAAGAAAGAATGTTTGCATAAATTTATATATCTAAAATCTGATGTGTTCCATTCACATGACTTTTTCCACATCTCTACAATTATTGTTAAAAAGCTTAAGCTTCTATTTACTTAATGCTAATTGAGAAAAAATTAGCAGAAATAGCTCGCTTTCTTGTAAGTAGAAGCAAAAGAAGTGAGTACCATAGGTTAAAGTGATAGTCAAAAGCTGGTTGCTATGTGACTGAAGTTCCTTTTTTTCTATGGACAGGAGTTGACAAATTCGTGTATGAGAAAAGCATGTTTTTCATAGCTGAAACCAAAAATAAGGAATATCTAAAAAACTATCAATTCCAAGAAAAAAAATTATATAACGTAAAATTGTGTGTTTTAACGTGCTCTACAGTTTTTGTGTGGTAAGTTTTTGTCTATTTCTTACGGTTTAACAGTTATGCAAAATTCCGTAAAATTAATCCAGAATAAAGTAGACTTCAGAGGATATTCCCAGAAAATTGAAGATTTACATTTTATTTGTCAGATAAATATCTTTAATATAGATATTTTAATAAAAATCGTTACAGCCATTTTTAAGAAAATCTAAATGTTCTAAATTTGTTCCATGTAAATGGTAGTTTGGGGTGGGGGGATTTTTTTGAAAATCTTCATGTCGCATCCTTGGACGACACCAAACTTAAATACCAAGTTTGGTATTTTAACTGAACTCTCAACAATAACACTGATACAACAATAACAAAATAATAAGACATTGTTGACATAAACAGTAAGCATATGAGATAAAAATCAACTGTCAATAATGTATGCATAAGGCCAGTGTCCTCATTATTTAACGGACTTTTCGTTTTTGAGCTATGCTACACACACACAAACACATTTTTCTAAAAAAATTTTTTTTTTGAATTCAGTGGGTCTCAAAATACATATCTCCAGTGAAATCTCGGTATCGAGTTTTGGGTGCAATACAATACCTTCTCTATACACTATGTATATAGTACGAATAGAGAAAGTAAAAATGAGAATAAAAAATCATGTACTCAAAAGAGGACACTGGCGTTGTGCATACATTATTGACAATTGATTTTTATCTCATATGTTTACTGATTATGTAAGCAATATTTGATTATTTTGTTATTGTTGTATCAGTATCAATGTCATTGTTGAGAGTTCAGTTCCCATTTACTAATGTTGTGATATTAATGTCACATTAACGCTTTTTCATGAGACAATATCTGTTTATCAGAAGCAATTAAAGACGTATGTTTTTCTTCAAAATGCTCTAAAATGTTACATTGAAAATGTATTAATGCTAGAAGAGAATCATAAATACTAGGAAATAAATTGTATGACTATTTCCGCTCATGTTTGTCTCGATTACCATGAAGTAACTAAAAGGATAAAATTTTGAAAGAATAGTTTGTTGCGGAACAAGTAGAGGAAGTCATGTGAATGTAACACATCAGATTATTTTCCCTTAAGAAATGGTAAGAGAATGCAATATCGTAATGGTTTCATAACACACAGTTTTATGGAAGCAAGTAAACTTTGCATTGAGACGATGAATATTTTCCTTTTTTCTAGTGCTTGAGGTTAGAGCATGTTAACAGCGGGGGACACCTCGGCAACTGCGACCAAGTACTGAACTATTGTAGTGCACCTTCCCCCCACCCCAACCGGGAAGGGATGAGAGGAGAGGAAACCATAGGCCAGCACCCAGGAAACGACGGAGCTAAAGGTAGAGAAGTCCCTAACAGTTCTCTAGATGGTAACCCTGGTGCGCCACGGAGGTTTTACAAGCGCCGGAAGGCCGAGAAGAGACCTCTCTTAAAGTTACATCTTTTCAAGGCGCTCATAATCCCCCTGATGCTCTACGCCTGCGAAGTGTGGGGTATGGCAGCAGACTCCTGGCTTTCTGGTTACAGCGGGTGCAGAATAGAGGAATCCGGTCCATATATTTTATAAGTCAACGTTTCCTTTTGAGGCAATTTCATGAAGCTTCGGCCCTCCCATATGTGGAAGATGTCATTAGGCGCCGGGCTCAGAAATTCTACGCCAGATTGGGTGAACATGAAAACGCACTAGTCAGATCGCTGGGGGAGTACTTACCCACTGAACGGCGATATAGGCGGTATCGGGTTCCCCGCATGGCTTGCGGGCACCCCCGGTAACAACGGCTTCAAACCAGCCAACAGAAAATTAACTGAACCAAGTACTCCCCCTTCCCACCATTGGGAGTGGTCAATCAAAATTCTCGAACAAAAACAATTTTTCACAAATTAAACACTAGCGGAGCAGAGGAAAAGGATGCTGCTCCTGAAAAATGCAACCGCTCGAGGAGCCTATCTACCGCTACCTACTTAACATCATCACCCGAAACCTCAAATACAAAACCTTAATCACCCATATTCCTGTGGTTAAACCCTTACCAAGGTAGGTACACAGCAACAACACCTAGGCTCACCACGAGTCTACCAGATATCGCACGTACGCACACGCAGGAGACCTCTAAACAGCACTTAACCGCAACCAGAGCAAGAGAGTTTCACTCGGAGCAAGCAACCGTGCCATCTGCCTGCAAAGCCTCAAGCCAGACCTACGCCGACCTGAAAGATGAAGGCCCCAGGAAAACCCCAGGGTCGGAGTGGGCGGTCAATGGGTTGAACCCGGATCTCCCGCATGCCAGTCTTAGAATAAACGCCTGAGCCACCTGGCTCGGTTGTGTCTGTATTCACTCTTAGGTTGATCCCCGCCAAACAGATCCACGTGGTCAATGCACCGTGGTACAGCACAGTAGTAATGCGAGCAGTAATGTAATACCATGCTAATGATCTAAATGACAGAATGAATTTATTCTTAAATGGTATAATATTCTTTACAAATGCTTAAGAGTTTAACAAACGCCGATTTATATGTTAAACGGAGCTATAGGTCCCAACATGCAATTCGTACGAATCAGCTGATTTCCTCAACTTTGTTTACACAGTAACGGTCGCGTGAATTACCTCTGGCTTCTTCGTCTAGTTGTGGAAAAACAATAGTGTTGAATGCTTTTTGTAGGTTTCGTGAGAAAAAACACTTTCCTTAAAATAAATGGTGAAATTAACTTTTAAGTTCACATTGCTCTGAAAAAAAATCTGAAACGGGAAAAGTGGTTACACCCGAGAAAATAAGAAAGTGTGTAAAATACGGGATGCAAGAATGTGATGACTTTGTGAAGAATGCAATTCGCGTAGTAGTGCACAATTTTTACTTTCTCTACACGTACTGCGTACATAGTGTATAGAAAAGGTATTGTATTCCACCCAAAAGTCGATACCGAGATTTCACCGGAAATACACGTTTTGGGTCCCCCCGAATCCAAAAAACCCATTTTTGAAAAAGGTCCGTGAGTGTGAGTGCGTGTGTGTGTCTGTGTATGTGTGTGTGTGTATGTCTGTGGACAGCATAGCTCAAAAACGAAGAGACCGTTGAGTACCAAACTTGGTGTTTAAGTTTGATATCTTCCAAGGATGCGACACGAAGATTTTCAAGAAAATCCCCCCACCCCAAACTGCCCTTTATATGGAACTTTTTTCGAAAATTTTGATTTTCTCAAAAATGTCTCTAACGATTTTGATTAAAATATCGTATATTAAAGATATTTACCTGACAAATAAAATGTATATCTAGAATTTTCTGGGAATAACCTCTGAAGACTACTTTATTCTGGATAAATTTTGCGGAATTTTGCATAACTGCTAAACCGTAATAGATAGACGAAAACTTACCACACAAAAACTGTAATGCACATTAAAACATATAATTTATGACACATACATTTTTTTCGTGGAGTTCATCGTTTTTGAGATATTCCTTGTTTTCGGTTTCAGCCTTTAAAAACTTATACTTTTCTCATACAGGAATTTGTCAACTCCTGTCCATACAAACAAACGATCTTAAGTCATATAGCAACCATTCGACTATCACGTTAACCTATGGTACTCTCCTAATTCGCTTCTACTTACAAGGAAGCAAGTAATAAGACTATTTCTGCTAATTTTTTCTCGATTAGCATGAAGTAAATAGAAGCATAAGCTTCTACAACAGTTGGTTGTAGAGAAAGTCATATGTTTGGAACGCATCAGATTTTTTTTAATGAGCCGCCAACAGTTGATGAAATCAACCTTGGAATGGAAAGCAGCAGCAAACAATTCAGCGATTTGATCTGGAAGGAACAGAACGGCTTCCAGAGAGCGAATAAATGCAAGTTTTCGCGTACATATTTTTTCCCGAACGCATCTATTTTGTTACAACCATCAATTTTATAGCCAATATACATATCAGAATAATTTTGTCAGCGTTTAAATTGTCGGAATAAGGGTTGTTCGCTTTGCATTACAATATGCCGTGCGTGCGCGCCACGTGGTTATGAGAGTATGACAGCATTTTTGGCGCGAATAGCGGAAGGCTACATTATAACCTCGCCTGGGTTTTGTTTTGACGAGGACCAACTTAAGGCTGAACTAGCTTTTTTTACTTTTTCTATACATACTATGTACATAGTGTATAGAGAAGGTATTATAATGCCCCCAAAAATTCTAACCGAGATTTCACCGGAAATACATGTTTTGAGACCCACTGAATCCAAAAAAAGCATTTTTAGAAAAATGTCCGTGTGTGTGTCTGTGGGCAGCATAGCTCAAAAATGAAAAGACCGTTAAAAACCAAACTTGGTATTTAAGTTTGGTATCTTCCAAGGATAGGACACGAAGATTTTTCAAGAAAATTCCCCCACCCCAAACTACCCTTTATGGGGAAAAAATTTAGAAAATTTTGTTTTTCTTAAAAAGGGCTCTAACGATTTTGATTAAAATCTTGTATACCTAAGATACTTACTTGACAAATAAAATGTAAAGCTTGAATTTTCTGGGAATAGCCTCTGAAGACTACTTTATTCTGGATAAATTTGACGGATTTTTGCATAACTGCTAAACCGTAAGAGATGGACGGAAACTTACACCCAGAAAATGTAGAGCACATTAAAACACATAATTTAAGTTATATACAGTTTTTTCGTGGAGATTGTTGTTTTTAAGATATTCCTCAGCTTTAAAAAACACTTTCCTCATACAGGAATTTGTGAACTTCTGTCCATACGAAAGGAACTTCAGTCTCATAGCAACCAGCCTTTGACTGTCAGTTTAGCCTATGGTACTTACTCCCTTATTTCACTTTTACTTACAAAGAAGCAAGTAATAAGACTATTTCTGATAATTTCTTCTCGATTATCATTTAGTAAGTAGAAGAATAAGCTTTTTATCAGTAATTTGTTGCAGAGATGTAGAGAAAGCCATGTGAATGGAACACATCAGACTTCTTTTTAGTGTTTATCTCATGTTTGCCATGAATGTGGTTCGTTGTATACATAGAATTTTAATATGCGTTTTCACAAATGATGTATAGAAAAAAACTTTATCGCTACTAACATGCGCATGTCTGTAAACCTGTCGTTTTAAGGTCATTTTTGATGCGTTACTTTTTCTTACGTATATGCAAAACATTATATTAGCAGTAATGGGAAAATTCAGACGATATAATTGATATTAATTAAAGTTAAATAACAAATCTGATGTGTTCCATTCACATGACTTTCTCTACTTCGCTGTAACAAAGTATTATTAAAAAGCATATTCATCTATCTATTTTATGATAATCGAGATCACGGAATATGGAGTAATACGGTAGGTATCACCAGCTAGATCGCAGTAAACTTTCGTGCTGATGACGTCAGCTGGTGAAGCGGCCGCTCGGTGCTCTTATTACAGTGTTTATGAAGTTTTGGTTGTTCAAGCTTCTTGTGAGTGTTGTACGTGATGGATTCATGTATGTAGAAGGGATGATCGTTTCTCTCCAGATAATCCCCGCATTCGTTCCATACATTTGGACGAGGAAGATTATCAACGAGATTTAAAAGCGGACCCTTCAAACTTGCTCCTAAAAAGATTATGAGCATTGTTTTACCACATCTAAATTTAAAGTTGTCCAATGACTTGTATCAGAAAGTTAACAGTCCTAAGAAAAGAAGTCAAAACGGCTTCTAAACAGAGATGCAAAACAATAGTAAATGCTGTGTTAGAAGAAACAAAACAGCAATTCTGAAATAAATGTAGGAAATATCTCCGAAAATTCTACCTCTACCTCGTCATTTAACACAGCATCTACAAACACAGAGGACATTAAATCAGACATTAGAAGTCACAATTTAAGATTAGAAAGAAAGTAACACGTTTAGAAAACGAATTACAAATGTACAAAGAAATGTATAAGTTAAAAAGCGTTGAACGAGCATTCCAGCAAATGTTCTCATTTTGCAACAGGAAGTTTTACTTATAGGTACATATAAAATTGGGACTCTGATGACATTTCAAAGGAAATCATTTTGAGATGCATGTCTAAGAAGGCATCTGGTTATGAGAAAGAATGCCTTAAATATCCTCTACCAGTTCTATAACCATCAAAAGACGCTGGCCCAATTCATCCTAGCATAGGAATCATTAAATTAAATGTGTACTTATTGCAACAGAAAGCAAGTTCTGTTAGTGAGTATGAGAAGGATCTTGTTCTGAGCTTTGATGAGGTGAAAGTGAAATGCGATTTTTAATATGACAACACTGAAGACACAAGTTGCGGTCTGCAGCTCAGCAGGAAAGTGAAAACCACCGATATACTACAAATTGGAATAGACAGTAACAAAAGAATTACTAACAGACATTGTTCAAATGGTTGAAAGGCAGGTTTCAAAATCCGTTCCTTAGTCTGTGATATGGGAGGATCAAATAGGAAATTACTCTCTAACCTTGGAATTATAAGAGAGAAATCCTACATCTTGCATCCTGCAATAGAACCTGAAAATCTGCGACATTCCTCACTTGTTGAAATTATTCATAAACCATTTATTGGACGAAGGATTTGTTTTACATAATGGTAAAAAAATCACAAAAGAGGTTTCTGAAAAGCACGTTTATGCTAAAAAATGCTATGACTTACGCCTCAATCTCATGTTACTTACAGGCACTGAAAGCCAAAAAGTTCGTCCTGCCATTTATTAGGCTGAAGAATATGAATAAGAGAAAATCAGAAAAAAACGGAAAATACCCGGAAACAAACGCACTGATTTGGCGAGAAAGAGACACTACAACTGAATACATAAATAAATACAACTGAATACATAGTTGTATATGTACTTGAAGCAGGAAACACCACATCGGGTAATATATTTTATTGTATACCTACTGTTTTTTCCGCAATACTTACCAATGTGTTGAGTTATTTATTATCTAGCTTTAAACTCTGTTAGGACGCAGTTATCACGCAAGATACCTAAACAACTCTGGGCAACATATAGCTAGCGTGAGACATAGGGGCATATGGTGAGCCTTTATATTTAATATTTTAAACAATTGCTCCTTTAGCTTCAATAATGTAAATCTAATGGTTAGAGCTGATCAAGTTATGTGTTTTATTTACGATTTGATGGGGAAAATCCGAATGTGTATCTTTACATAGTACCACAGCTTTTAATTCGTTAACAATGACCACAGCAGTAAGCACCGTTGCTGAGTATATACACCAGATGACGTTACGGCCAGCGTGTGCGAGAGAGAAACATGCGCGCGATACCTACCGTACACTCAACTTACCGTGATCGAGATAAACATTAGCAGAATCGTCTTAATTACTTGCTGCCTTGTAGGTAGAATGAAAATAAGGGAATAAATACACTGTGCCAAAACGATAATCAAATCTTTTAAAAGCTGGTTGCCATGTGCATGTGGATGAAATTCGTTTCTATGCAGGGCCAGGAGTTTACAACTTTCCGTGAGAGAAAAATTTAGGTATTTTACATCTGAAACAAATAAAAATGAATATTTCAGAAATTGTCAATTCCACGAAAAACGGCAAATATGCCAAATTGTGCGTTTTAGCGTGATTACACTTTGTGGAGTAAGCTTTGTCTATCTCTTACGGTTTACCAGTTACGCAAAAGTCATCAAAATTCATTCAGAATAAGGAGGCCTTTAAAAGCTATTCCCCGAAAATTCAAGATATTCATTTTATTTGTCATTTATTTAATATATGATATTTCAATCAAAATCGTTAGAGGCATTTTGAGAAAATCAAAATTTTCGTACTTTATTCTATGTAAAGGTAGTTTGTGTTGGGTGATTTTTCTCAAAATGTTCGTGTCGCATCCCTGGAAGATTCTAAACTTAAATACAAAGTTTGGTATTTTACTGACTTTTCATTTTTGAGTTATCGTGTTCACAGACACGGACACACACGGACTTTTTCCTGAAAATACCTTTTTTTTTTTTTGGATACAGGGGCACTAAAACGTCTACTTCTGGTGAAAATTGTCAGCGTGCCAGATGTTATTCGCAGCAGCAATCGGGTATAATGATTAGAATGCCTCGAAAGTCAACATAATGTTACGAATTCAGTTTGGAAATGAACATTTCATCCTTCCAGTCGCCGTTCTATCAGCCTTTTAATCCTCTCGAAGATCGAGAATAAGCCGCTTGGCTTCTCTTTTGGATAATTGAGGTTGTGCCTGGCCATCTGTTTGATATTCAGCATGAGCGCTCACTCTGGCAGTAATGAAAGCTCTTCTCTGGGGTTCTTGGAACGACGGTGTCAATGGGTGTTGAGAATACAAGTCTGATGGACAGATCCTCAGCCCGAATCCCATAATAAGTTATAGCTATTGCACACGTGGTGCGTGACCGATTGACTAATTTTGCTTAAAAATGTTTGGAGCTGTTATTATTTTTACTTTCTCTACACGTACTATGTACATAGTGTACAGAGAAGGTATTGCATTGCACCCAAAATTTCGATACCGAGATTTCACCGGATATACGTTTTTGAGTTCCTCTGAATAAAAAAAAAAGAAAGAAAAAAAAAAGGCATTTTAGAAATGTGTCGTGTGTGTGTGTGTGTGTGTGTGTGTGTGTGTATCTATCTGCGTGTTCCTGTGTGTACGTGTGTCGCCCTCCGTGGTGTAATGGCTACCATGTACCCAAGGGCGAGGGTTCAAATCCGGGCGGAAAAGTCCTTAGCATGGCTTCCTTCGTTGGGCCGGTATCCTAGATTTACGGCACGTAAAAGAACCTCAAGCCTGATTGAGAGGCCTCTGAGCAAAATTAAGTGATCTTTCACGCCCAGTATTGAATGGAACACTGAGAACCACAGTAGTTAAATAGCGTCCATAAATAAAACGCCATTTACATTTATTTGTGTGTGTGTGTGTGTGTGTGTGTGTGTGTGTGTGTGTGTGTGTGTGTGTATATATGTGTGTGTAGGCAGCATAGCTCAAAAACGAAAAGACTGGTAAAGACCAAACTTGGTATTTAAGTTTGGTATCTTCCAAGGATGTGACTTGAATATTTTCATGAAAATCCCCCCACCTCCAACTATTCTTTACATAGAGCTTTTTTCGAAAATTTTGATTTTCTCAAAAATGGCTCTAACAATTTTGATTAAAATATTGCATACTAAAGATATTTACCTGACAAATAAAATGCATATCTTGAATTTTCTGCGAATACCCTCTGAAGACTGTTTTGTTCAGGATGGATTTTATGGAATTTTGTATAACTCTCAAACCGTAAGAGATAGAGAAAAACTCACGTAACAGAAAATGAAGTGCTCTTTAAAATACAATTTATGTTATATATTTTTTTTTCATGGAGTTGATCTTTTTTTTAGATATTCTTTGTTATTAGTTTCAGCTTTAAAATACTTATACTTTTCTCATACGGGAATTTGAACTCGTGTCCATACAAATAAAGGTACTTCAGTCACATAGCAACTAGCTTTTGACTATCACTTTAAGCTATGGTACGCCCTTATTTCACTTCTACTTACAAGGAAGAAAGCATTAAGACCCTTTCTGCTAATTTTTTCTCGATTAGCATTAAATAAAGTGAAGAATATGCTTTTAAACAATAATTTATTGAAGAAATATAGAGAAAGTCATGTGAATGTAACAATAAGATTTTTACTGTTGTTATTACCGTTATTATTATTATTATTATTATTATTATTATTAGCATCATCATCATGAGCAACAATTCACGAGCCTCTGCTTCCTTCGATAAGAGAGTCTGGTGCGATGTTCTGTACCAGCATGTGGATTTTATCTTGCTGGGAGCCCTGGTAAGGATACACTCAGGTCCTTGGGGCCAATATAGAAACCGCTGTATAGAAATACTGCGGGCTGAGGACCCGGAATCCGCATGTTAATAGCATGTCGCCCCTGCACTCTGTCCAGGATGTCCTGGGTATGGCAGGGCAGAGATTGACGGAGGTTGTAGCTGCCATGTTTTTGCGACATTATTCGTAACTGGCTGAAGCGAGTATTCATTTATTTTATTGCCACTATTAACACTGCTACAGGTGTGTAATTGCTGCTATAAATGTACTATTTCAGGCATTTCAACATCGCGGTCCAATTCTTTACGGAATTGAAATGTTTTCGTTATGTTTGATTTTCTCAGAAATTACGCTATGGATTCTGATTAAATACTAAATGTGTAAAATGCGATGTTGAGTGGGGTATTTATAATTTCCTCTTCTTTTTCAATCCCAAGCTTGAGATATATTTTTAAAATTAAGCCGGAACCCGACTGTGGGCTGCGCTGGAACAACATCCAAGACCCTGCAGACCTCGGTTGAGAAGGCTTTCTCTGGAACTTGTTACACTATGTCTAAGTTTAAGAGTGGATTGCAACCACAATTCGTTCTTCCTCAAATATTCCAAAACTGATGTTGCTTATGCGTATGACCGGAAAGCCATATCATCTTATACATCCACTGCATCGTCTGCACATATCCCACTTCCTCAATTCCCCAATTCGTTATTTGTGGTTACTTTAGTTGAAGCTCCAACTTTTTATGAAACAATCAAGGGATAGTGAAGTGTTTCCAGGGAACAATAGTCTTCTGATTCCCGTTCCTCAACTCCCTCATGCCGCTCCAAGACAGGGGCGTATTTGCCCCCCGCAAACTTGAACCGGACCCCTCCAGAAGCCCTTCTCCCCAAAAAAAACCTATGTACAAGTGCTTCCATTTTTTTAAAACTTAAAAGTGAGACATTCATTGAAATTCTCCGTCATTAACAGCTTTCTGCTCTACCACAGAAATAAAGGAATATATTTAACTTAATATAAACAAGATTATAATAGAAGATTATATGTGGCCTTTGTGCGGGTTAGTCGCTTTTCAACCAGGGACTGCCGACCGGCGTGCATTCATACATCTGCCTGTTGTTACTTAAGTGTAGCGAATGGCTATTTGTGCTCTTTTCCTCTGGTTTGTTGATCCGTTACGCTAATTTGTTTGTTCATTTTTCAATTTAATTGACATAGAAAAAAAACATAAACCTAACGATATCGGTATAAGCCTGCCACTCGTCCCGCAAAATCGGGACGGTCCCTCTTTTTTACTTGTATTTCCCACATCCCGAGAATATTTGTTGGGACGCGAAAAGGACCGTATTTTCTTGACACTGTCTTCCTAAATTAAAAACCTAACTAAAAGTTTTGCTATTTCTTGTTGTGAGAAACGCTGGGTCTGCATGATGTTTGCCCAGTGTAATGTTGGTCGTTGGTGTGCTGTGATATTTGCAAGAACTTACGCTATTATGCCCAAAACGGAAATACAGCTTCCTATCCAATTTACAGGATAGATATCCATTCTTCGAAGAGGCATGGCTTAATTATAGAGTTCACTGTAAAATTTGCAATCGACATTTTCGGCTGCACATGGTGGGAACTCTGATATTGTAAAGTGTATTCATTCAATGGGTATCATGTTTCTTTCATTCTAATGTTATGTTAATGCCATATTTACTCGTGTTTATTTGATTTTAATCAATTGACTATTTTTTGTTAAAATTACGCACAGTACAACTTATTTAGGCAAATTCAACCCAAGCACCGTACATTAATCATACAGAATAAGTCTACAGAGCTGATAAACCAAAAGGTATTGATTGTTATTTGAGCTACAGACTCTGGGCGATTTAAGTAAGAAAAAGAAAAATCTTATGAGTAACAATCACATGACTTTCTCTAGCTGTTCTACAAACTTCATACATAAGATTTTGTCTTCTTTCTGGACCTTGCTAATCGTGGTACTCATTAGCACAATGTTCTTATTATTTAGTTCCGTATAAGTAGGAAGAAAATAAGGGAATACACTAGGCTAAACCAATAGTCAAATGTTTTAAAAGCTGTTGTTATGCGATTTTCATTACAAATCGCTTCTTTTCTTGGCCAGGAGTAGAACAAAAGAAAAACGGACACTCCCGTCTGAGAAAAGTATAAGTACTTTACAACAGAAACTAATAACAATGAATACCTCGAAAATGGTAAGCTCCACGAGAAAAATGTATATGACATAACTTGTGTATTGTAACAAGACCTAAATTTTTTGTATAGTAAGTTTTTGTCTATCTCTTACGGTTTACTAGTTATGCCAAATTAAGCAAAATTCATCCAGAATAAACAGGTCTTCAGAAGCTATTTCCAGAAAATTCAAACTATACATTTTATTTGTTAGGTAAATATCTTTAATATATATTTTAATCAAAATCGTTAGAGCCATTTTTAAGAAAATCAAAAATTTCGAGAAAAAAAGTTCCAGTAAAGGGTAGTTTGGGGTGGGGGGATTTTTCTCAAAATCTTCGTGTCGCATCCCTGGAAGATACTTAACTTAAATACCAAGTTTGGTATCTTAGCTACTTTTCGTTTTTGAGTTATCGTATTCACAGACAGTTGGACACGCGGACACACACACACATACACACACACACACACACACACACACACACACGGATCTTTTTTCTCAAAATGTTTTTTTTTGGATACAGGGGGTCCTAAAACATGTATTTCCGGTGAAATCTCGGTATCGAATTTTTGGATGGAATGCAATACTTCTCTATCCCTATGTACATTGTACATATGGGACTAGAGAAAGTAAAAATGAAGTATTATTCTGTCAAACATTAATAAAATCATTAAGAACCATGTTATAAGTTAAAAATATGGTAAACAACTGATTGCATTTACACTAATAAAGAAACATTTAGGCTTTTCGGTATATCTGAATTAGTTGGTACATGTCTAGTGTCTAGAAAAAAAAAATTAGAATTACCCTTTCCAAGGTTGGCGCTATATCCGCCGAGGAACTAGGAAAGACGATGTATAACAAATCCATTATAATCACAAAATTTCGGCCGATTTTCACATAATTTTACGATTAATAATGATTAGTTATTTCCTTGTAGGTACAAGAGAAATAAGGGGGTATATTAGGCTAATGCAATAGTCAAATCTATTAAAAGCTGGTTGCCAAGTAATGACGTTGACATTCCGTTCTCTTTGCATGGTCAGGAGTAAAAAAAAAATAAACAAATGACTTCCCATTTGAGAAAAACATTATTGGAAAATACATTTTATTTACCTCTAAATTTCTTTTATATATATGGTGGCCTTTAATCAAACTGTTAGATCCATTTTTGAGAAAATAAGTTCCAAAAATATTCAATATAAACGATAGTTTTGGGATGGATGGAAAATTTTCCTAAAAACCTTCTCATCGCATATTTGAAAGATACTAAACTCAAATACCAAGTAACCTACTTTGGTTTATAGTTATGCTGTTCACAGGCACACACACGCACACACATACACACATGGACCTTGTTGTAGAAACGCTTTTTCTGGGATTCATGTGTCCTCAAAACATGTATTTACGATAAAATATCACCGTGGAATTTCTGGACCGAATGCAATACCTTTCCTATCTATTATGTACATTGTACGTGATAGAGAAACTAAAAATACAAGCAAACATAAAATATGAAGTTTGAATAATTAATCAAATTTTAACAAAAGTATTAAGTGGTACAATACAGGAATATACCCTACTAGATCACAAATGAATCTACTACTGAAACTATTTCATTGTTTTAATTTGTTCTTGGTAATCTACAATATTCTCTAAAATTAAAGCCCAAAAATAAAACTAAATTTGTATTGATTATGTAAAAAATAAAATAACTTTTGTTTATGGAGCTCTTTAATGCTGCAATTCTCAGCATCCCATTTAGGCGTGAAAGACCACTTAATTTTCTTCAGAGGTCGCTTTATCAATTTTGAGATTTTACGTCCATAAATCTGCAACACGGGATCAACGTCTTTGCTAAACATTTTTATGCCCGAAAAAAATCCATCGCCTCCGCCAGAATTGAACCCGCGATCTTGGGAACCAGAGGCTAGCATATTACCCCTAAACCACAGAGGACTATTGATATTGCAGTTTTTTACTTTCTCTACACGTACTATGTACATAGTGTAATAGAGAAGGTATTGCATTCCACCCAAAAATTCGATACCGAGATTTCACCGGAAATACATGTTTTGGGTCCCCCTGAATCCAAAAAAATCTGATGTGTTCCATTCACATGACTTTTTCTACTTCTGTGTAACAAATTACTGTTAATAAGCTTAGTCTTCTATTTACTTCATGCTAAACGAGAAAAACTTAGCAGAAATAGTCTCATTACTTGCTTCCTTGTAAATAGAAGCGAAGTATGGAAATATCAAAGGTTAAAGTGAAGTCAAAAGCTGGTTACTAGGTGATTGAAGTACCTTTGTTTGTATGGACACGAGTTGACAAATTCCTGTATGAGAAAACTACACATTTTTTAGACCTGAAACCAAAAACATGGAATATCTCAAAAACGATCAACTCCTCGAAAAAAAATCATATAACATAAATTGTGTGTTTTAATGTGCTCTACATTTTTTGTGTGGTAAGTTTTTGTCCATTTCTTACGGATATGCAAAATTCCTCCAGAATAAAGTAGTCTTCAGAGGCTAATCCCAGAAAATTCAAGATATACATATTATTTGTCAGGTAAATATCTTTAATATAGGATATTTTAATCAAAATCGTTAGAGCCATTTTTGAGAAAATCAAAATGTTCGAAAAAAGTTCCATGTAAAGGGTAGTTGGGGGTAGGGAGATTTTCTTGAAAAGCTTCGTGTCGCATCCTTGGAAGATACCAAACTTAAATACTAAGTTTGGTATTTAACGGTCTTTTCGTTTTTGAGCTATGCTGTCCACAGACACACACACACGCACATACACATACGGACCTTTTTCCAAAAATGTTTTTTTTTTGGATTGAGGGGGATCCAAAACATGTATTTCCGGTGAAATCTCGGTATCGAATTTTGGGTGTATTACAATATCTTCTCTATACACTATGTACATAGTACGTGTAGAGAAAGTAAAAATCATTTTACATAAAGGTCCGTGTGAGTGAGTGAGTGTGTGTGTGTGTGTATGTGTGTGGACAGCATAGCTCAAAAACGAAAAGACTGTTAATTATCAAACTTGGTATTTAAGTTTGGGGTTTTGCAAGGATGCGACACGAAGATTTTCAAGAAAATCCCCCCACCCCCAGCTACGCTTTACATGGAACGTTTTTCGAAAATTTTGATTTTTGCAAAAATGGCTCTAGTGATTTTGATAAAAATGTCGAATATTAAAGATATTTACCTGTAAAATAAAATGTATATCTTGAATTTTCTGGGAATAGCCTCTGACGACTACTTTATTCTGGATTAAATTTGCGGAATGTTGCATAACTGCTAAACCGTAAGAGAAGGGCCAAAACTTACTGCACAAAAAATGTAGAGCACATTAAAACACACAATTTATGTTATATACATTTTTTTCGTGGAGCTGATCGTTTTTGACATATTCCTTGTGTTTGTTTCAGCTATGAAAACACTTTTCTCATACAGGAATTTGTCATTTTGCTTTTTAACAATAATTTGTTGTAGAGATGTCATGTGAATGGAACACATCAGATTTTTTTTAAATGTTGTCGTGATGAGGAGGGTGGGGGGGTTATTCCAAACTGCAGGAAACCAACTATAAAAAATATTCTTTGGACTCCCCCCCCCCCCCAGAGCCTAATTCTAGATACGCCACTGCACTGAGCTTTCCTCTTTTCCTAATGCTACTTCCGTTCAAATCTCGTCACTTTCCACTAGAGATGTCAAGAAGTGCCAGATCAAAAAAGTTCTGTGGCACTTTGAGTGTCTTGTGGGAGTATCAAGTATGTCGCTAAAGGTGCGTGCAGAGATCATGGCTTTAAACGTCTAACGTTCTTTTAGCTAAATTATAGTATAGGAGCATCTCAAAACTAGACTGTTCAGCTCAAAGATTAGACATATTTTATAATAAAAAGTATGCACCAGCAGAGCAGTCACATGCACCCTAAAAAGGGGTCTTCTAAAATAGAGTTATCTTCCTTCAATCCCACGATCTATAGAACAATATGGTTAAATCCCCATATACACATAAGATTACTAAACTCCTTCCAGGGTGAGCTAACTGACCCCAATTTCAACTCAAAGACATTCTTTAAACATCAGTTCCACATCAAACATACAGATTTTGAAGTCGTTACTCCACAAGGAAAGCTTTATCTCAGATTAAGGCGTCATTTCTATTATTTTGAAAATCAATACCGTTGTATTTAAAATTCACAATTTAGCTCCCTATTAGTTCTTAAAATACATTTTAGTCGGTATTATAGTCAGTTCCTAAATTAACAATGTAATAACATTTGCATTTTTTATTGTTTACTTGTGTGTGTCGGTGTTTCTTTTTAAACCTAGATTTATGTTTAATCGTACCTTACATAAGAGTGATGCACACATACCTATTCATATTATTTAAGGGTTCCGGTTCATATTGACTACATTGAAATCATTTCTGCTCAAGTGTTTGTCATGATTCGTCTACAGAATAACTTTTATATGACTAAGACAGAGCAGAAGGTAAAAAAAGTTGGTTTAATTGTTTTTGCACACAAGCCGTGTGTAGGATAGAAGTTGGATAGGTAGAGTCAGACTGAAAATGTCAAAGCTATAGCCGGGATTTGAACCACGGATCTCCTGATCCCTAGCCGTTTGCTCTACCACTGAGCTAACATGGCAACATGCCGGCATAGCAGCTGACCCGCATGTTTCCCGGTTCACCACAAAGTGTTCTCGTATTTTGAGATGGCAACCCCAATGGTGACTTATAATGTTGCAAATACTTTAAGTCCCATAGTATAGACCACTATTATGGTCAATTGGTATTGGCTTAATTGTTTCTTCACAAAAACCGTGTGTAGGACAGGAGTTGGAAAGGTAGAGTCAGCCTGAAAAACTCAATGCCATGGCCGGAATTTGAACCACGGATCTCCCGATCTTTAGACGGTTGCTCTGCTACTGAGCTACCTTGGAAACATGCAAGTCAGTTGAGAAATTCAATGCTACGCCGGCATCTTGCCATGGTAGCTCAGTAGTAGAGCAACCGGCTAGAGATCGGGAGATCCGTGGTTCAAATCCTGGCTAAGGCATTGAATTTTTCAGTTTGATTCTACCTATCCAAACCAAAGTCTAAAATGCATCAGATATTTTTAATTTTTGGAGTTTGTGGCTATGCGCGTTTAAAGAAATTGGCCAGCTGTTCAGCGTCCATAATTTGTTTTCTCGCTTTTCTCTTCTTTGTTTTATTTTTTTGATTTTCAGTTTGCTAGTTGGTGACTGTGGAACATTTGTTGCTACTCAAGTACATTAGCTATATAGCCGATGAATATTATGTTGTGAGTACACATTTATCTTAACATATGAAAGTTTAGAATCGTACATAAAGGGAATTGCGAATTTAGACATGACAAATTACCGCACTTATAGGATCATGGCGATACAATTGGCAGCCCTGAGCGCCAAAACTGAATTTATTTACAGTTTAACTGTACTTTTGTTAATGGCCAGTAATTTCACTGCAGCAATTTCAGTGCTGTGAGGTGCACTCAAAAATGTAGGTCAGCGTTAGTTTTTCTCCTTCAGTCTGCCCGCCCCTAGTGCAGCTTTGCCAACTTGAGCGCATTTATAGGGTCATAATAGTTTCAACTGACAAGTTATAGGCTAGCAAATATTGCAGTATCAGCTTGTCCCGGGAAATTTGGAATATAACCTTAAAACTATTTTACTGTAGACTCTTTTTAATAGCTTAATGACCCACCAGATCCTAGGCCAGTTGGTAAGTAAAACACTTTCATGGGCGAATTAATAGCCAGCGCAGAGCCCCCTTCCTCATTTGCCGAGATATTCTGTAAGAGTACTGTAAGCCAATTTGACATCAAAATATCTGATGTGTTCTATTCACTTTGTCTACATCTCTGCAACAAATTATTGTTAAAAAGCTTATGCTTCTATTTACTTCATGCTAATTGAGACAAAATAAACAGAAATTTTCTTTTTACTTGCTTCCTTGTAAGTAGAAACGAAATAAGGGAGTACTATAGGTTAAAGTGATAGTCAAAAGCTGGTTGCTATGTGACTGAAGTTCCTTTGTTTGTATGGACAGGAGTTGACAAATTCCTGTATGAGAAAATATAAGTTTTATAAAGCTGAAACTAAAAACAAGGAACATCTCAAAAACGACCAACTCCACGAAAAAAAGATATACATTACATAAATTGTGTGTTTTAACGTGCTCTGCATTTTCTGTGTGATAAGTTTTTGTCCATCTCTTACGGTTTAGTAGTTATGCCAAATTAAGCAAAATTCATCCAGAATAAACAGGTCTTTAGAAGCTATTCCCAGAAAGTGCAGGATATATATTTTATTTTGGATATAAATAGCTTTAGATATGGTATTTTAATCAAAACCATTAGAACCATTTTTAAGAAAAACAAAATTTTCGAAAATTTTTCCATGTAAAGGTTAGATGGGGGTGGGAAATTTTCTTGAAAATCTTCGTGTCGCATCCTTAGAAGATACTAAACTTAAACAGC